>VXBL01008485.1:166077-311243 GCA_013400195.1 Aramus guarauna | reverse complement strand
CCTGCCCATGGCAGGGGGTTGGAACTAGATGATCTTTGAGGTCCCTTCCAACCCAAACCAGTCTGTGATTCTATGATTCTATGATTACTGGCCATGGGGGAGAGTCAATGCTATTTGCATCTCCCCAATATTACCACCTGGACTTTATTAAGGAAAGACTTAGGCCCCACAAAAATATGAGTGCCTTCTGCAATTAGGAGGTTGTAAGTGTGTATAATATGTTTTAGGATCATTCAATTTGGCTCCTCATTTTCAAGGTGCAAGGGTTATGTCATAAAGTTTTGTTTTTGTGTAATGAGAAGGGCTGTAAAGCTTTTTTAAGGTAATGCATGTCAAATATTTCCATTTGTTACTTGAATCCAAGAGCTGGGCCTCTTAAAAAAAAATGATTTCTACTGTACTCTTAGTTTTGATTAAATAGGCTAACAAGTGAGTACAACATAAGAAAAGACCAAGTATTAATTGACTAAGCAGAGAGATGGCATTAAACGAATGAATAAGAAAATAAATTATCAGAAAAAGGTGGAAACAGAGCAACATCAGGACTCTGAGTCAAAATTAATCTTTTTCACTACAGACATCATCACTCCTGAGCTTCTCTTATTTGGGATGAATTGCAAAGCTGAAATCTGCCCCTGAATAGCTAGTGTCCAAGGGTATTTAGGTAAGCTGCAGATACTTGAGCATTATCCAAAAATATTTTATAAGCTGATAGTGAGAAATGCCGTGTAAGAGACTATATGGCCATATAATAACCCAGGAAAGCAGCTGGTTCCGCTGTATCAGAAAAAGAGCAGAGCTGGTGGGAGTCACCTGAGAAATGAATCCCACCTGGGAATACTAACAGGGAGAGAGGCCAGTGTTAAAAAAGCAAAACACCCTCCCTCATCTCAAAACAGGGATCGTTAGAGAGGTTGATAAGGCAGGAGGGGTGTGAGGCTTCTTCTCTAAGCTAAGACAGTTTTTGTTTTTTTTTGTTTTCCCTGGATCAGTAGTAGCGGTGGCTTTTTCACTCTTTATTCATAGAAGGAATAATGGTTATATCGTTCTTTCTGTTGTCTTTTTAAAAGAGGTCAGTTTGAGGGTCTGTTAAGAAAAGAGATTGTGGCTGTTGTTTATCTGAGTTGCAGATAGAGAGGCTGATGTTCAGCCTCTGTATCCTGAGCTCCCATAGCATATCCCTTTGTTTAGGGGAAAAGGTTTGGACAGAATTTTCTTATGGTACCATCTGACCAGTGGAAATATCCCAAGTGTATAACCAGTGTGGTAAGATAATGAGTTTCTGTTCCTCTCTAATTTAAGTGTCTGAAGGCAGGGAAAAACAGGAGAGTTTGCAGTTATTAGAAAAAGTGAAAAAATCCCTCGGAGATGAACACCTCTGCCTTGGTCACCCGTGCTGCCAAACTGAGGGTAATACATGGAGACACAGCGGACATGTTTTGAAAGGAGATAAAGTAGAGGATGGTACTGGGGAGGAGTAAGGCAGTTTCAGAAGAATATGCTAATGTGCCTGAAGCTGGGTCCTATTGATAAATTTTAGATGCTAACGACAGCCCACTCTAATTTATTTTCCTTCCATACTTGCTCTGCCTGTCGCATTGTTTGCAGGCAGCCAGGCTGGGTGGTTGGGGTGCTGGGCTGATGGTCAAGACGTTTCTGCTCTTTTCCAGCACTGCTGTCAGTCTGAGCTTGGAGAAAATCACTTCTCTGTGAGATCTGTTCTTGTCCACATCATAGAAATGATGTTGCTTAACTACCTTTGGGAAGTTTGTGAAGTCCAGTTTACTAGATGTGCTCTAGTGGGATGTTGTTTTTCCTCCAAATTAGAAGGGAGTTTTGGTGTACTTTAAGTGACTTTAAAGAGATGGTTGTATAAAAACTTTTATGAATTTTGCCACAGCCTACTTGAATTGACTGTGACATTGCTTTTGCATATATTCTACTTGCTTTGTGAGATTTCTTTCCTTTGACAAAAAAAAGATAAAGGTTGAAGAAATAAACTTTCATATTTCCTGTGCTTTCAAAAGCCTGTCTTCATTTGGGGAAAAAGAAAGCATGATCCTGACAAATAAACATTTGTGTCTGGTGCAGCTAAGCCCATTTTTCTGGGGCATAGGTCAGGACAAATTGAATAGAGCCAGAAAATTAAATCCTACTGTAGTCCATCTGGGGAGATTTGGGTAGAGCAGGAGTCATTGGACTTACTGTTGCTGTGTTACTGCAAGCTGTGTCTTGCTCCAGCTCTGAGATGTTTTCAGCTTAATGCTGTGTCTATGCTGAAGTCCGAAGTGCCTAAACCCCCTACAAGCAAAAGACGATGGGAGGTACAAATAGGCAAGAACATTATAATATTTGTTAGTGATGGATGGGGAGATCAGCACAGTGTATTTATGGCATATACCTTTGGGTGAGAGTCAGGCGGGAGCTAGGTGGAGGTATGTGGCAGAGCCCTCTACTCTCCAGCAGCTCCTGGTGCTAGAGGAATTGAAGGGACTGCTGGCAGCACTGCACATAGCCTTGAATTAGTTTTAGTAATGGGATATCCTCAGCTGGTCCCTCTTCCAGTTTTGTGATTGCAGAGCAGTATGTGAAAATGGTTTGCAGGTATTTTTTCTGCACTTGCTAGTTTTGGCACCGATTTTAGTTCTGTATCTGATGAATATTTATGAAATGATGCATCTCCTTTGATTCTTTATCCCTTTCACCCTTGTCCTTTTTAGAAGACAAGTGAAGAAAAAGTTTTGTTTAGTTTTTGATTGACCATTTTTCTCTTTTCCTCCCTATGTTTTTGCTTCTCCAGTTTTCATTCCTCTACCTATCATAATTTGTATGTTTTCAACTGTCTTTTTCCTGTGTTACCTTCCCTCTTTTCACTGGAGCAAGGAGAGTGACTCTGTGTGTTGCACACTTCTGCAAGGGAAGGGAGGAGTTAGTGGATCATGAAAATCTAGTGTAAATGAAAACAATGGGATTTGATTTTTTTTTTTTTTAAATAGCTGTAAAATCTTGACAATGTTTACAAGTTTATTTTTTCCATATTTTAGGTGTGTGCACCCTCTAGGTCTTATGCGAATCACCCTTCCAAGTCCTTCCTGGCTTAATAGAAAAATAAGGACTTTTGAAGTCTTCACAAGGGAAAGCTTTCTGCCTTGCCAGCACACTCTGAAGGCTTTTAGCAGTATTTTTGTATGAAAAATAGAATATAAAATCAATCTGAGAACTTGGACATTCAAGTCAGTATAAATGCAATGAGATACACCCAGTCCCTATGGCAGGAGCTGAAATCTTCACAGCAGAGACTGGTGGGACCTTAAGTGTTCACAATCTCAGTCAAACCTTTGTTATACTTCTTTCCAAAAAATCAAAGCAACAGAAAGCTGACCACAAAATATGAACACTAATATGGTACACTTCACAAATGAGTCCAACATGGAGGTGTAAGAGGAAATCTATTCTGTTATTTCTGTGCCTGTCAAGAAAGGAATGAATTAACTTTGGGGTATTAACACTCTCTTTCTTTTTCAAGGGAGAAAGTGGCAGCCAAGGGCTTCCTGGACTCAGAGGAGAAAAAGGAGAGTCAGTAAGTAAGAAATACCAGAATGATTTTACGTAAGGAGATGGCAATACAAGTAGTTGTTTCGTCCTTTATGGTGAGAATTGCTCACAATGTCAATGTGCCCTGTTGAGTATGTTCCTTCTGCCGGGCCTTTATACCAGGGGAAAGCTGATCTTTCTGGTACCCAACAGCATTTCTTGGAGGAGGAGGAAATGGATGTGTTCATCCCTGCATACAGCCGATAACTGACTTAGTATTGGCCTTCTAATTACAATCTGTAACTTGGGTGTATTTGATTATAACACAGCTGCACATTCAACAAGGACAGTGTGAGGCAACTGAACACAAGGAAGATGCAAATCTCTCTCGAATCTTTTGCATTCAGAAGACCAAGATACAGCTTTTCCCAGCTGTAATTAATGCAAATGCCAGACTGAGTTTTTAGGCGAGAAAATCTTCAGCCCTGTGTAAAATTCATTCTAGTAAGGGTTGTTGGCATCTTTGATTTTGGAAATGTAATGTCAGACTCTGCCCTGAATAGAAAATAAGATGTTTTTCTGGCTGCATTTTGAGAATTTGGGATAGGTTTTCTATTTTAATTTGTCACTGAATTATTATCAAGGAATTATGCCCAAAGAAAATTACTTTCCCTACAATAGCTGTCCTGTGAGTTGGGTGACTATATATGTATAGATGTGATATACATAGATAGATATATCTCAGATATATTACAAGGAAAACACAAAATATGTATTTATAGTGTCATTTGACATCCTTGCTATCAAATGTACCTTTCCTTCTCTTCTTTCATTTCTAGGGCAGAGCCTATGGCAGAGGGGAAAAAGGAGAAAAGGTAGGATCTAATCCTTCATTGGACTAATTCAATGAGAGTCGTTTGCTGTTGCCTTCCATAGCTCAGAGGTTGCTTTTGGACTGCACAGGATACAAGAAATGTGATACAGTTGGATCTTTGTGGGGAACTTTTATATTCTGTTATGCCTCCTTCTGCAGAAAAGCTTTTGAGTTTTCATTGCTTTTCCCCTTCATGTTCTTTGAGTTTCCTTTGTGCATTGGCCATGTAAAATGTTATCAAATTGAAATCATCATCTTTGCTTTGTGTAAGCAGCAGTGAGTTTGTGGAGGATAATGCAGTAAAGCAACTGGCTGGAAGGATGAAAAACAAAGGGAAAGTATAATTTTGAGTTTATTCAATTTTCAACACTATTAAATTTGGGTCATGAGGAGACTGCTACACTGTTTCTTTTCACTGGATATTTTCATTAATAACCTGAAGGCCAAAAGCTGGAGTATTTTGTTATTGCAAATATTAGGCAGGACAGAGTCATAAGACTTGGAGGTTAAAACTGAGGATACAGAACATTCACTGAAAATTGCTGGGTTATCTATCTTGGAAAACCTGTTCAGTGGTGATCAGCAATGGGAAACAAGTAACATGACTGGACTAATTTCCATTAAAGAAGATGGTGGTTTCCAGGCAATTTTGGCTGCAAACTTGCCATTCCACACAACAAAATGAGGATGCAGACCTAGACTGCAGAGCAGAAGTAGCTCTTTCCCTCTGAAGCTCTATGTCACACCTGGTTGTAGGTATTTTCCTTATCACTAAAATGAAATTTCAAGTTGTGGGGAAAAATGGAAAAAGATTGGCAGGAGGGTCTAGGAGATAGATGGATGTATTAAGGAAGGAGTCATGGTTCATGCTGAAAATGGGATTAAGAATCTGTGGAGCTGTTTTCCAGGGAGTCTGTGGCTACCCAATTGCTCAGGGAATTTAAAATAATATTGGATTGTGGTCTGAAAGGAAGAATGCTGTACTAGCAAGAACATGGCATTTATGGCCATTGCATCTTCTTATTTGTTCTTTCTATGATTATGATATATTGATTGTATACAGTGGTAATGCATCATGTAAAATTACAATCTAAATGAGGGTTGCTCATGGCAGGAAATATTATCTAGCCAGTCTAGAGACAGGGGGGCTATAAAGCACACATTTCTGCATCCATCTTCCTGCAGTCCTCCTACTGACAGCCACTATTTAGCCTTTGAGACTCAGGATTCAGCCTGTGGAAACCAGCTCGTGTTCGGCAGGTGGTGAGACTCAGAAGTCTGATGGGAAACATGTTTACAATACGAGTTGTGCTGCAGTTGAAGCAAGTTCTTGGTTTTTTTATGTCTTGATCTCTGCAGAAAAGTGTTGGAAAACATCGCTTCATCTGTATTATTGTCACGCCTACAAAAACAGGTCTGCAAGTCTGAATGAGAGAGTCAAAAAAAAAAAAAGACCCCACAGAATGTGCAGAACTGCATTGATTGGGATAGCCAAATGACATTGACTGGCCCAAACAAATGTGTAGGCATGGAGATCCCTGAGTTTATGGCCAGTTTGTTTTGTTTATTTGGTACTCCTGCCAGCCAGTGCAGCTTGTCCTCATCTGTGGAAGAAATGTATTTGGTACCTGGTGTGTTTGTGCCCCATGTCTGCCCAATGGTTGAATGTCAGTGCTGTTGCTGATGGAGAGCAAAGACACATCAGCTGTACGCTGCTGGCTTGATTACAAAGGGAGCCTGGGGATATAGAACCATAGAATATCTCAAGTTGGAAGGGACCCGTAAGGGTCACCAAGTCCAACTCCCTGTTCCTTGCAGGACTACCTAAACCATATAACTAAGACGCTCCTTGAACTGTGACAGGCTTGGTGCCTTGACCACTTCCCTGGGGAGCCTGTTCCAGTGACACATTTGGAAGGAGAGGGTTCACGTGGCTCCTTTCTGTTTGCCTGCTGTGCTGCAATGGCTGCAGGAGCATGAATTCTTGTTTTTCACTCTGGCTGCAACAGCTTTTCCTTGATTTTTATGGGTGCGGGCCAGTGCTAGGAAACTGGATCAGAGATGCTGGACTTCCAAGAGCTGCTCTCTGTGCAATCATTGCTGTGCATGTGCTGTGGGCTCCTTTATGAGGACAGGGGTCCCATCCTAAGTGTCAAGAGAATAAAGTTATCTCACCTTTGAAAACACAGAAATGACAAAGATTAAAATCAGCCCTTTTTTTTCTGAGTAGTGCTCTCGAGCTGTGCTGGTACCAAACACCTGCCAGATTGAGCTTTTGCGTGCAGGGTAATTATGTGAGGTCTGAGGCATTTATTAGAGGGTAAATTGTGTGCTTTTCCAGGAGGACAGCAGAGGCACTGGCCTTGCTTCTCCAGGCCATTACCTCAGTTTTATCACTACGTTAAAGCCAAAACATTGCTTAGAATACATAACATGCCAAGCACATCATTAGTGGTACAGCAAAAGATAATAGCAGCTGTGGCTAAAAACCTAATTCATGTCAGCAGGAGGTTTTGTGTGACTTTGAAAACCAGAAAATTCTGTCATGGCTCAAACAGCCCAAAATATTCTGCCAGACCTAAATATCTCAGCCTGGTAGAGGATGGTTTTTGTGTAGAGAAACATGCATGTGCAGACCAAATAATTTTCATAGGTACAAAAGAAAAGAAAATAGCATAATGCATCTACAGGTGCTCATGTAAACTGCTCTCAGCTGGATTTCCTGGTTAGATGTGATTCAGCTGCCACTGCTCTGTATTGGATCTTAAACTTCCACTGCTGATGGTCATCTTTCAGCCCTTGGAATGTTTAATCCGTGTGGCATTAGATAGTAGTCTGTTATATTTCTGCTCATAAATATGTGTCCCTTTACTGTGTGTTCATTCACTGGTTTTGCACACACTTATGGTATTGAATGGACAATTACACATCATCAAATATCCAAATATATAATATGATCAGCATGAAAGGCCATATTTTGTCTTTATTCTGTAGGTTATTCAAATGGATATTTGCTAGACCAGATGGCTTGGTCCTGCAAGGGTTATAACTCAAATCTTCAAACCTCTATTGATCCAAGAGGAATAGGTGCAGGAGAGGAGTGAGGGCAGAAGGAACAGCTGTAGAGCATTTTTGAGGATGATTCAAGCAAGATGGGGGTTCAGTGACTTTTGATCAAAGTCAGGGAAATCATGTTTGACAAGGGAGGTTCTGCAGAGTATGAGGTCTGCATTCCTGGGGCACAGCCATCCACGTCGTGAGCCATCCTGCCCTTCTTATGCCTCCATACAAAGTTTAACTTAGAGGCTTTCAAAAACTATGTCTGGCAAAGTACAGAATATTATCAAATGGGGCTGAGGCACCCTTCTAGTATCTTAAAGGCTAACAGTAATGAGAAGGCTCTGCAGGTGGGAAGGTGCCTGGAAAAGTGATGACTTTGGAGAGGATATGATGAAAAATCTGTCAAACTTTGAGTGGTATGGAGATATCAGTAGGAAATTATTTTTCACCGTTTCTTCTGATGTAAAAGCTAAGGGGAATAAAATGAAACTAGCTGATTGCAAGTTTGAAATGAGCAAAATGAAGTTGCTTTTCATACAGTAGGTATTGGAGCTCCTCTTGCAGTCTGTTCTGGAGGTCAAAATTTTGTGTGTTTAAAAAAGTGCATATGCGTTAGAGAGGAATCTGTGAACATCCAGTCTGTACAAAGACATTGTCTCCGCTTCAGGATGCGAGCAAGTATCTGCAAATTGTGATGGATGATAGCAGGATGGTAGCCTGGACAAGTCCCCCATAAGGCCATGACTGCAGATGGGATAGGAGCTCTCTAGACCTTTGGCTGGTAGCTATTTTTTGTACAACTCTTTAATAACCCTAACATCGCCATTGCCCAGAAATGGACAGAAGTTTCCATGGCCTACTCAGGGCTTGGGCTAACATTGTCTATAGCTGTTGAAGAAGAGTAGGAAACACAAGAAAGGTGCCATGAAACAATTGGGTCAAGAGATCGCTATTGTGATTTTTCCACAGGAAATCAATCTGTCGGAGGAGAAGACTCTAACCAGGAGCACCCACCTTCTGCAGAGGTGGTGGATGAAGGTTTCTTTATGGTTTACACTGAGGCTTCCCTCACTAATGGGTTTCCAAGAGTATCTTTGTGCTTTATCTGTTTCTCTTCATGCTAATAATCATACATGCAGCAATGAATATGAGAAACAATGTTAGTAGATTGTCTGTATTCTTCTAGTGATTTTTTTCTTCTTTTTTTTTTTTGTTTGGACTCAGTTCTTGTNTTTTTTTTTTTTTTCATGGTAATGACTTGCTCTGATGAAAATGCAGAAGGATTTTTATAGGATTTCTAATGAGAATAAAACCTCTGAAGTGGCTTGGCTTATTAGAGATGCAGTGACTGCAAGACCAAGCACAGAAAAGAAAAGCAGGCAGATAGTTAAGGCTCTGGGCTAGGCTGCAGGAGATCCAGGCTTAAAACTTGGCTCCAACAGATTTGCTAACCTTGGGCAAAGCAGCTAGTCTTTGTTCCTGTAAAATGAAGCTGGAGAACCTCTTTCCCTCCAGGCTTTGTATATCTTGCCTGCTAGATCCTGCAAACAAAGGCTTTGCTTCCCCTTCCCTCACTTCTCTTCCGCATTGGAGTTATTGCCATTTTTAGGGCTTCTGGAAAAGCTGTGGAAATCTACCCAGTTAGATACAGTCTATCCACGCAGAGCCCTCTGCTCTCTGTCTTTGCCCTGAGGCAGGTGAGTGTAAGAAAGGTCTGACCCAAAAGCCACTGAAACTTTTTTACCCCAGTGCTGTGCTGTCAGCAGGGCTTACCAAATGAGCACGAGCGCAGTGCTTCTGGGTCAGGGCTGGTTAGCATCCAGTAACTTGGGCTGCAAGAAAATGAGTGCAGTTCTGCCCGCAAAAGGTGTGACAGACATAGCTGGAGTCTGACGTTTCATGCTGGTTTGATGGCAAAGGGGAGCTTTTGCTTGGGTATTTTTAAGGGATGCATTTTGGGACTGGAGGGCTGTGTGTATGACTTAGTTGCCAGTAAGGCTTAGGCTGGAAGTGGCGTTTCAGGCACACAGAATTATAATAATGTTTGGGACTCAGGTCCCTGAGAGTCAGGGTGCAGCAAGGACCAGCTGTACCCCAAGCAAAACGGAGCTGGGAGCAACACCATGGCAGGCAGGGCAGGGACCTCACCAGCCAGGGCTTATCCCACAGGACCCCAGCGAGGGACCGTGGTGGGTCAGCGATGGTTCAGCTGAGAGTTCAGATTGCCGGATAGGTCTGTGGTCATGAATCCAGTCTAAGTCCAAGCCAGGAAGGTGAACCTGCAAGTCAGGGTCAGGATTAGCTGGGTACATGGCCAGGCTGCTGCAGTGTGTGTAGTTCAAGCAAGGGCCAAAGGTGAGACCTTCAAAATCAGCTTCAAGACAAAGGAGGGGGGACAACCATCTAAACTGCTAGAAGCAGGATGCGCTCTCTGAGCGCTTACACAGTGTGGAGCCTGAGCTTGCGTGAACTAAGAATTTGTCATTATTCCTTCAACTTCCAAATAGAAGTAATCATTGCTACAAGAGATGATGTGTGTGTCCTTTTCACTGCTGAAACCTTGAGCCTGGTGCAGGGAAGGTGCTCCAACAAGGTTACGGGCCTTGTTTGGGCTGCTGTGCTGTTCAGACATTGTCACCAAGTCCCCAAACTCTTAAATGCCACCCAGTTTACCCAGGGCTAGCGAGCTGAAGGGTGACTCCAAAAGCTTATGAAGCAGCAGGAGCCTTTGTGCATCGTCATCCAGGTCGGCAGGCAGTGCTCTTTCAGTCAGCACGTCTTGACAGTAGCAAGATGGGAAAATATCTCCAAGTTTAGAGATGCTACTGAGTTTGAAATTTGAAATGAAAATAAAACACCAGCTGCCCAGTAACTGGTGTTCCTTGGAGACAGCGATTGTGGAAATATTGCCTCTGTGGGGTTTGGTTCTTAGCACTCAAATCTTCTTAGTTTATTGTAGAATAAAAAATAATGTGAGTATAGCTCAAACTGACCTAGTAATGAAAAGTGAAAGTGCAATATCTGCAGGGGTTTTTTTTCTTATTTTTTGTGCTGCAAACCATCTCTCTCGGGAACCATTTTTTGCTACTGACTTCATCTGGTTAAGGTCACTCAGCACTTAACCTCTGAGTCCAGCACTTAAACATCTGTATAATAACACCTCATCTACTTTATAAGGCTGTCCTGCAGCTCACTGGAGTCATTGGCATCTGTGTTTTCTTTTCTGAATCTTCTGATTAAGAGGTGAGGTGTATTAACGTTAGTAACTTACTAGCCTTACTACTCCGAATATGTTCTGAATCCTCTTGTGTATGCAAGCAATTTCAGTCTGCACGCTGAGTATTTTTGAATCCTCCTAATGGTAGTTAAAGTACATTCTGCACAGCTAAATAACTGTGGTTTGATGGAGTTCTTTTTCTTAACAGTAATTAGAGCGGGTTAGATAAATTCTGTGGTTTTCTGTGACCCAGAATAACAGATGCAGACTGTAATAAACAACTCGAAGCCAGATCACATACTAATTGTGCATCGTGACAGCTTAATTCTCAGCAGTGCAAGAATACTAGTAACTTGGGGTTTTTTCCTTACATAAACTTAGAGAACATTTCTTTCTTTTCAGCGTTGGCCCCTGGCTGGCAGGTACATTGCTGGTATATAATGACATCTACTGGCAAACAGAAGTTTGCAAAGTCTCCAGCACTTGTTTCTTTAGAGGATTTCTCTGCCAAGATCCACTGACAGCGTGTAAAGGAAGTGCGTGAGAAAGATTTGCCAACTTAGTGCTTCTTCTGATAGAAGATCTGGGGAGGGGGGGAACAGATGCCTTGATTCTGTCGTTGATAACTGTTGTTCGAATGCGGGATGCTGCTGAGAGCGATATTGCAGTAGATAGGTATGGATTAGCTGCCTGTTGGGTGGAAAATAAAAAAGCTTTCCTAGCCCTCTGGAGCATATGCTCTGAAGTGAATCTCGTAGCCTAATGAATCACAGAGAGCTGAAGCATTACACGCATGAAGGAAGTTGCTATCACCGGTCTATCAAAAGCATCTTAAGCATTCCCTGCCCATCTCCCTGCTACACGTTTTCACACCTATCTATCTAGTTAAGCAGCCAGATTTCCCCCTTTCCACTCATCAAAGCTGTTGCCAGGCTGAGTTTCCTTGTTCATGGCTGAGAAGGTGCAGGTGCCTTGTGCATGGGCTCTCTGAAGGTGGAGGTGAGGGCAGGTGAGACCATGGCAGCAGAGTGTTTCATGCTGTTCTTTACTTGCCTAAGTGCAGCCCTGGACACCTTTAATTTCCCCTTTTGGGTCTCTCAGTCTTTTTCTTAAGCACTACCTAGAGATTTTATGTCTCCCAAAGTCCACCAGGCCTCTTGTGTCTGGCTTTGACAGAAAGATTTGTCTCAGACCCTGCGGGGTAATGAACATGCACATAGTAGCAAGTTCCAGGTGAGGAAAATGTGGATTTTTTTCATGGCAAATATATATTTTCCTAGTGACACAGCGAATGGACCATAGGTGGTGGTTGTTTCAAGAAAATCTGATGCATTTGGTGTTGTGAGTGTGTTTGGGTCTCTGGGCACTCAGTTTGTATTTCTGGCTCTATATAATTGGCTCCATAAGAGATCTTGGCCTTAGCTTTTCCTCTTCTTGTTCTTCAGCATTCAGGTAAAATGGGAAGAATGATCATGACCTTTGTAATGCACTCTGAGATGAAAAAGACCTAGGAAGCAGCATCACTTTATAAACAAATATGTCTCGTTGGACCAAAACAATTGATAATTTTGGCAAAAACTTGACTGAGCAGCCTCGGGTACGTTTGACAGTCAGCAGAGGCGTATCACTGCAAGTAGGTGGTGATAAGACTTAATGCAGGACGCTGTCTCCAGTTTGGGCATGACATTTAAAGAAAGATGTGGAGAGATGTTGCTGATTGCAGAGAGCAAAAAGAAGAATGATTGGTGATTTTGCAAATTTAACCAGCAGGGAAAGACAGCAAAAAATGGCCTCTGTAAGGAGGATAGAAATCATAGAATAGATGATGTGGTTAAACTTGAGGAGAAGTTTTCCACATACTTCAGAGAGGTGCTGAAATAGATTTGAAGGGGTGAATGTGGAATATCAGTAGTGGCAGATATTTAAGAGCAGATTGTCACTGAAGTTGGGAGTACCCTGACACAGTACTCCCCTGCCCTAAAGTGCTCTTCTCAGAGCTAGTGAAATTTTTGAGAGGTGTGTGGAGGTCTGAAGTATCAGGAGCTTCCTAGAAGGAGAGCAAAAGGAATTTACGGATTTTTCTCATGTGGCAAAGTATCAACCTAGTATGTGGCAAATCGTCAGCAAGACCAGAACTACTTTCTGTGTGCTATTTATAGGATATAAATAAGGATATAAATTAATCAATGTCATGATACATGACTGGGTTATTTTTCTACTTCAGTGAACTCTTCCCCTCTAGCATTTGCAAGCTGTTTGTCTGGTCCTGAGCTGTGGCAGATGCTGGGAAGGAGGATCAACTTTAACTTCAAGACAAGGAAGTTTTCGGAGCCGAACTGTTTTGTTTTTCACATTTCCAAGCACCTGATAAATCTGTCTTTAATTGAGGACCCTTTTGACCCAACCATGTAAACAAGAAAAAATGGAATTTCAGGAACTACTGGTCCTGCTTCTGGGAATCCAACCCATTGTAGTCCAGTTTATTTCTTAGGTTATTCCTGTGTGTAGTGGGGTTGTGGTACTGGCTGATTCGAGTTACCTCTTGCCTCCTATTCAGTGTATTCAATCATAAATGGGTCTATAAACAATCTGACTATTTCTTAATTTGCAGATTTCATCAGTTGATCAAGCAACTCGTCTAGCTTTTGAATAAAGTATTTCAAACACAACAGCTTCCCCCTGTACTCTCCTGTGCTCTCTCTGTTGCAGAGGTAGATGATTTCTTCAAGTAAGTACTCCATGTGGGCCAGTCTTGATTATAGGTGAACCAGTGAACAGTTGTCAAAGGTGTCTGACCACCCCAGTATTTCAGAAATCCCATATATAGCAATGAAGGTATATCACAGTGGGGATGCAACTAGTGTGAAGGTAATGAACAGGATCTTGGGCACCAATGACAGCTTTGAACTCTTTAGGATGTTTCCAGGCTATTCTGACCTCTAGAGTGAGCTTGATCAAGGTATAGCTGGTTATCAAATCGGTAAGCTCTGATGCATCTTCTTTTCTGCAGTGCCAGGTTTATGAGTGACCATGTGTCAAATTAACTGGTACACAGCTGTTGTTTTACCTGTTTTGATGCCAAGGTGGAGCATCGTGTTTCTTCAGAGAAAGATCCCTTAAAAATGCACCTTCTTTCTCCCCAGAAGAACATTCAATGACTACGATCATATGATGAAGGCTCAGATGGACCATTCTGGTCTCATGGTAGGGTCCATGATATTCATGATAAGGTTCAGAAGCCCTTGAAAACTAAAGTGAACTCCAAGTTGAGAAGAATATCTTATTTCTTGTGCAAGCAGAAGATAATGCCAGTTCTGGTGTCAAATTTGCCAAGATATTAATGGGGTTTTAGCATCACTAAGCTAATAGAAGCTTGCATCTGTGAGTTGGAGAATAGCAGTCATTTGTGCTGCCTGTCTGGTCAGCAACTTTTTAAAGTGGACCTGGATGACATATATCTACTGCAGCTCTGCCTCTCAATTGATCTGTAGATTATCCCTGGCTTTTAATGACACCTTTGTCTTTTCCTCACCACTCTAAAAAGAGACAAACCCAAAATTTACATATTTTGCTGCTGGAGATGAAGTTGTGAAATCTTTCATTTCAGCCTCCTCAAGTTGGTAGCTTCTGAATGGAAAAAACCTAGAAAAGAAAGATATTACCTCCTTCCAGACACATGTGGTCTCTTGGAAGTGTTCTCAGACATTTGAACCTAAAGACCACGCTCAACTTGCAATATCTCTTCTGTCCTTCTTCTTCACTTTTTTCATCAAACAGTGAAAATGGTTCAGTGTGTAACCATGGATCTGCAGTAGGCCACTTACCCATGGTCTTCTGGTTGTGAACACCAGGTTGCCAGGTTAAATGCAGGCTGAAGAGCCAGGAGAGAGAAAGAATAAACTAACGGTTAGGGCACTGACCTAAGACGCAAGAAATCTGAGTGAGTTTCTCTTTGTCCCAGACTCTCTGACCTTCCGTATGTCTTCTACTCAGTTGTACCTCTGACTCGTCACCCTCACGACATGAAAGTGATATTACAGTTACTATAACTTCCTTCTCATTTCACAGGGATGCTGTGAAGTTAATTAACAAAGGAGGGAGGTGTGTTAATAGTGAAGTGGTAACATTGCGCAGTTCAGTTTTGCTTCTCTTTCCGTTTCATCTTGCCGCTTTTGTTCTGTTTCTCTTCAGCTCTTACTATTTTGTCTCCTACCTTGGATATAGATCCCCTGGTCTGCGCAGCTGTCAATATGCTGGGTGTGCGATTCATGGGGTTCTGCTTGGCGGATTTTTGAAGGTCTCCAAGTGATACTTTTATTGACATTTTGTGACAGGGTTAGAAATGATTTCATTTTAGGTTTAGAAAAGTGTCACTTTTGTGTTAGATGTAAACCAGTTTGGAAGAGAAAATGCATAAAATGTATAGAATTGACCTTAGAATGATATATCTTCTGTAGTCTTCTCTGTAAGCTGAAGGAAACATCCAGTGATTTACTTGAATTTGACAGGCAAATGTGAATCTAACCATGTGTTTTGGAGTGATTTTTTTCCCCCATTACTTTCTTGTTTAGTTTGCTCTCATTTCCATTAACGTAGGCCACAACCCAGAGTTTGAAATAAAATATGTGATTATAGGCCACAGCTGTTCTCGAGTTGGAAGAAATATTTGTAAACTTGGCAGCTGTTTGAGGAGCTGCAAGTGGAGGAAAGAAAAGCAGTTAAACTTGAGTAGATTGCTTAAAAACATCTCTGAGGGATTATTCCTTTGTGTGCTTCTGATGTGTCTCTAGGATCAGGTAATTCAGTAGAATTGTTCTGTCTCCATGTCTTTCCATATACCTGCAGATCCCTTCCTTCTCCATTTTAGGTCTGTTTCTTTTCAGAGAAATTCCACTATGAGGCTGGATATGGCAGAATTCCTGTATTAGTTGCTCCCACTCTGAGGAAACATATCATCTAGCAATTAAGGTTATTTACTTTGTAATTTCATAGATATCTCCACTCAGCCATGGGAGGATCTACATGGGATGTAGCTATAAGCTGGTCACAGACCATATACATAACATTCAGGCGATTCTATGGGGTAGCGAGGCTCACTTGTAACCCAAGCGAGGTGAATCATTGGGTGCAAGAAATTAAGCTGTGTGTGCGTATGGTGAGCATGTAATGGAAGGTTAAAAAAAAAAAAGTGCCGACCTTCGTGACCATGTAGAGATCACTAACCTAGAGCTGGCATGATCTGGTAAATCCATGTGCCACTGGTGTACCAGGAAGACATCCTTGCTGAACTGTAGAAATGAGATAACAATCCTGATGTCGACAAACTGATAAAGGAACCTATGTGGGTGTGTCTATACATCCCCAGCTCACCTCTCTATTTTTAATGGATTATATGCTTGAGGCCAAGGGGAGTATCTTTATTGTTCATCACCCCAGTTCTCTGTCTGCAGCAGCTGAGAGTTGCCTGTGCTCTGGATTTCCCCATGATGTGGCATTTCCTTTTGTCTATTGGGTCTGGACAAACCATGTGCCCATGTAAGACCTGCCTTGAGACCAGAAAGGACATAAATAGTGCTTAGGCCTTGCTCTGTATCTGTTGTGTAGCTCTGAACACTTCCATTGAGAAATAAATACAAGCAAATTCAAAATTCTGTCCTTTTTACTGAATTCTGCTTAAACGTTTTGGTTTAGTATGGTTCAGAAAACCTTCCTAATCTGCTTGAAGAACTTATATCAATTCTTTGAGGAATGAAAGATGGAGCTTTCAGAGTGGTTTGTCTAGTGCTTCATCCTCAGAGCTTGCAGCATTCAGTATTTTAGGAACTTTGTAAGCCAAGCTGCCATATTTGTTAATGTACTTCCTCACAGGTACCACTGTCTACACATTCAAGCTTTTGTCCACAAAACTATTGACCAAGGAAGTAATAGGTCACCCCATCTAAAGTGTAAAATTACTCCAGAAACCGTAGGCTAAGCCTAAGGGAAGCTGCTGTAGAAGCTATACTCTGTTCCCCTCCTCATCAGTAGTCTCTTCTGCTTTTGCTGCTGCTTCCCATTTCCTTGGTTCTTGTTACCTTCCTATTCTGGTCCAGATGTTTCTCCAGAAAGGAAGAGCCTTCAAAGCTTGGTTATCCATAAAGTAGATGGGTAGCAGTAGAAATGCATGGCATAGATAGGTGTGGTTTACAGGTCACCACTGGATTCTCATCGTGTTGAAGCTGGGAATGCAGCCAGCCTGTGGCTTATAGTAATATTTTTATTCCTCTCAGTGACACAACCAGTTTTGACCTTGGTGCAAGGAACGCCATGAGCTTCTCTTCCTCAGGGCTTGATGCCAGTTACCAAAGCCCAGCGTACTTGCAGTACCTGGATCCTTCACTTGCAGACCCTGACTGCTTGGCAGCTATTTCACTGGCCTGTGCTATTTGCCTCTGGTATTTCTTTATTATATTTACACACTGCTTGCAATTTTAAACTGAGCTTTTGGAGCATAGTGACTGTCACTTAATATTTATTCACACAGTGTCCAGCAGAGTGACCCAAGCAGGGAACAAATGAGGCATTGCTGTGATTGAAGTAAATAATTGTAGAATAACTGCTAAAAAGCAAAAAAAAAAAAAAAAAAATTTACATTTTTAGAAATATGTAGCTTCCTGTGTGCTACATAATCTCTGTATACTCACAGTCTGTGTCAGTATATGACTTCAGTGCTTGCGGTACATGCTTGCCCTCTCTTGCTCAGCATGATCTGCTTCCATGTGACTGACTGCACTTTGCAGCCATCTTGCAAGAAAAGTCCTCTGGTTGCTTTAGATCAGATGGCAGCTTGCCAAATCTAGGCTCTTTTGACAAATATTTTGTCAACAGTGAACTAATGAACGTGTTTATTCTCTTGCTAACTTTGGTGGAAATGTTCAATTAAAGGCCGCTGGCTGTGATTTCTTCTTTGGCCAATTTTGTATTTCTCTAATTGCAACTTTCCCTGGCTTCAGAAGGTTGTTTCCAGGATAGATGCTCTGGCAGAGCCCCTTAATCCACAAGTGCTGGAGAGAGAGGTGAGCTCTTTTGCTCACTCAAGTGACCGAATTGGAAGGGTTGAGGGGAGGGAACAGACACCTTTTGGGTGCACCAGCACTTTCTTAGGTCTGAACAGTATGCTGAGCGCAATGCCAGGGATTTTACCTGATTAAAAAAATCTGGTGGACAAGTGAAAAGAAAAGCTGATTGTTCTGCGATGCAGTTCATGAAGTTGGGTAGTTTAAAAAAAAAAAAAAGTTACTTAGCAAAGTAAATTGCTCTGGCAACAGGACTCCATTGCAGTTAGCTTCATCCTCGGGGGTGGATTTGGCAGCGGGCTGTGAGTTAAGGGTGCAAGCTGTTGGTTGCTCTCCATCCCTACCTGTCACAGCTACTTTGGCACTATGCAAGCACAGCAGCACTGATGCTTTTCTGCTTCTTGCTCTCTTCTGCTGCTCACTCCTGTAGGTTACACAGTTTACTGTGTGAACATGAGCATTTTGACATAGGCAACACAATCTCTTCTTGTGCTTTTATTAAGGTTCAAACGTTTGCTGAACCTTCACTTAGCCTGACAGGTTTTTCTGCTCAGTGAGGGATACAAAGCAGTTATCCAGGGTAATGAGGAGTCAGCGGAAGGAGCAGAAGTAAGAGCCCTTTCCATTCTGTAGCCTGGTGGTGTTCAGTGGGGGTTCCCCAGGAGACGTTAAGCCTGTCTCTAGAGTCTAGGTTGCTTCTGTGCAGTTTTCTTCTGGGGAGAAACTGGTAAAGCTGGTGGATACTCAGAGATTTCCACTGGAAGCTGGTGAAACTCTCTAGCTTTATTTCCAGTAAAGGGTCAGCTCTGTGCCGGGCTCTCTGATGTATGGCAGTGCCAGGCTTTGGTTCACATCTACCTGAGCACAATGCAGCCCTGAAGTCCATCTGCCCTGCTTGATGGCCCTGGAGCTGGTCAGTGGGTGGCAGTCTGAGTTGATAAAATGCCTCTGGCATGTATGCTTACCAAGTGGGAGAGAGACTTCAGTGCTTTCCTGCAAATGTCTATGCAGTCTCTTGGCTGTGAGAGCCAACAGATCTACTCTGGGCTTGGCATTTTTGTAAGCAGATGCTTGAGGTCTGTTAAGAGTCAAAAGGACAAAATCACACTGCTTTAGTTAATTAAAAAAAAAAAATGTAAAGGGAAAAGCCCTTTTCTCTTTCTGGGATACTATTGGCTTAGGAGGCAAGTTACCACTTGCATCTGGGAAGAGGAATGACCTCCGTCCCTGGAGGTATTTAAAAGAAGGATAGATGAGGTACTTGAGGACATGGTTTAGTGGTGGGATGGCAAGGTTAGGTTAGTGGTTGGACTTGATGATCTTAAAGGTCTTTTCCAACCTAGATGATTCTATGATTGTTGGAGGTTTTCAACATCAAATTGGATAAACCCCAAACAACTTGGTGTGAATTCATTGTTGATGGTGCTTCGAGTGGGAGGTTGGACTTGAAACCTTATGAGGTCCTGTCCAGCATGAATGGCTCTGAGCACTGTGCATCAAACTTATTGACTGATCCTGGGATTAATTTGTTCAGCTGTGCCAAGGAGTTGCTACATCATTGGAGGGGGGGGGGAAAAAAAGGCAAGAGAAGCAGCTAATTAACGGTATTCCTTTACTTTGCATAGAAGACACAAATTGTTCTCCTACCTATGCTGCACACTTTGCTATGGAACAGCAGTTCCTTCAAGTTATATTGACCTCTTAGAGCAAATGATTTCCTTAAAAAAATTACATTTGCTATTTGATGGGTTTTCTATCTCATTAGGGAGCCATTCAAATACAGCAGATCTGATTTTTACCATTAGCTGCATTGCAAATTCTAGACAGAGTCTTTCATGAAGGTTCAGTTAGCAAGAAATGTGATTATAAAAGTATCTAATGACTTTAATTTGCATACACAGCACAGATACTTTCCAGATAACTATATTTTATTAACCTGTAAGTGCCAAATTTACCTATGGATAAATAAGGCTGGATTTTATCACTCTGTCTGGCATTGACTGAAACCTTGCCCTAGGAATACATCCATCTAAGTCTGCTGGACTATTCATGCAGGGAAAAAACATCACGTATAAGACTGAGTGTGGCAGAATTTGGCTTGAATTTATCTGCATTTGTAGGTAGTCCTTATGTATATACAGGCAACTTGGAAATATATGCATCAACTGCTTAGCCACTTTAGTGCTCTTTCAACAGGATTATTCTGTGTTACTGGGTTTTTAAAAAAGGAGATGGGGATAAAGTTCTCAGTCGCTTAGCTCTGCTTTGTGGCATGTCATTTGCCAGCAGTGCTGGTGACTTTACATCCCATGTACAGATGTCCACTGGTTCAGGTAGCAGAGGCACTGTCCATTGAAGGATTCATGCCAACATCTCTTGTAAAATCCAGAAGTGCTGGAACCTGAGTGCCATCAGTTGGAGCATGAACATGCCGGACAGACATAGACAGGTTGCTGGACCACAACCAGTACCCCAGGACAGCAGGCATAATCCTGCTCCATTCACAGACCTCTGGCTGAAACCTACTCTGAATCTTTGGTGAAGTTACTTGTTGTCTATGAGAAGTCCCTATTGATAAGTTCTAAATGGAGTGGCTGCCAAAGTTAGATTTTGGCCTCATGTGAGCAGGTAAAGAGGGACGACAAAAAAAAAAATCCCACACATTTGGGTTTTTCAGAAAAATTCTATGCCACTGGAAATTTGGCATGCCTGTAAATTGGCCGTGCCAAATTTCGAGTGCCTGTGCTTTGAGAGGTGGAAACAGGAGAGTTTCTCAGTGAAATGTTTCTATGCTTCAAATACTTTTATTTAACAAAGATAGGTCTCTAATCTTGTTCTTGGAAAACACTGGTTCTGGATGGTATTTACAAAAAAGAGGGGAGGAAGGGATCAGCCAGAGGAAGACAATTGAATGGAAAATTGAAAATGGACCTGTTCAAATATGGGCAAGTTACAGGTGACTGAGAACAGCATCGTTACAGTGAGACGGAGAAGTTGGCCTCAACTCTCAACAGTTGATAGCTGATGACTCTTTAGAGGCGATATTTGTGTATTTTAGAATATACTACAGAATGGTATAGTGTTTCATGTAAGGTATCTTTTCCATTTGTGTTCTAGGGTGAAGAAGGTTCCCCTGGCTTTCCTGGACTGAAAGGGGATAAAGGAGAAAAGGTAAGTCCGAGTTTTTATTAATTATACTGTGAAAAGTTAAGTTTAAGCTATTGTGAAAGGCTAATGAAAACAAGCCCCCTACTAAGTCTTTTGTTTTACCTCTGTGTTTTCTAGTTTTGCATTAACAAGGTACTAAGAAAAGGAAACTAAGCTGTTGTACTATATATTTCAGTGAAATGCACCTTAAAATATATAAACCCATTAGTGATGCTCAGCCATATTTGAAAAACGTGTGAAGATATCAAGGGGATAAACTTTGACTAAACTTTGTTAAACTCCAAAACAGAGAATAAGAGTGAAACAGCTTAGTGCTAATGCTTCAACATACAGAAACACTGGAGTTTTTTTCAATACAAGACATGGAAGGCCAAAGATTATCATGTCCTTTCTTGCACCAAACATAAATAAATTTTGGACTGACATAGCCTTTAGCTACTTACTGTGTCATCATCTTAAAAAAAAAAAAAAAAAAATTAAAAAAATTATCCCGCACCAAGCTCGCTGTGTCGACTAGTATTTAGTTTGCACACATTTGTCAGATATGCCTTAAGCAGAATTTACAGGAGGGATTTTAGGAATTTCAACATTTTCCACCTCTTGTAAAATAGCAAGTGTTCAGGATTGCAAGGCAAGATCCCCCTCCAAGTGATACACAACAAACTGGCTTGGTTTAATCAGAGCCCAGAGTGGCAGTTTTTGGTGCCCATGTCTCTTTCCCATTTGAGCTTTTTTTTTTCACAATGCACTTTAAAAAAAACCCAAAAAACCCCGCTGCAGTGTCGAGAAGTAAAAACACCGAGAGAGTGCCTCACTGTGTACATTGGCTCGCCTGTTGTGTGTCTATTCCCTTTCCATTCTCCATTTGTTCTTTCAATTGCCAGCTGCATGCAGCAAAACTCATCTTTTCCCCGTGTTTGCTGCAGTCCCAGTTAGTGGTGGTGCTGCCAACCTCGACATATTTAGTCCCATTTGTCCTGATGCATGGGAAGATCTAAAAAGTGGTGCCTGGTTTTCTGTTCCTTTGTTTTGTACGGCTTTGCACGTTCACAGCTCTGAGACTCGCTTCCTGGTGGCCAGGGCAGTTCCTGAAGGCTGCTTGAGTTTTTCAAGACTTCTTTTCTGTTTGCTTCTAGGCTTGTTGCTTATGTGCATTGTAGCTGTGCCTAGAGGCTTCTGAGCTTTGGGATTGATGCTGTACATGCATGGAATTAAAAAAAATAAAAAATAAAAAAAATTAGTATTTAGTGACTAAAAAGCAGATTTTTGAAACAATGGAATGGTGGATAAAGAGGCCGAGGGGAGATGATATTAAGATGACTCAATGGTTAACATGTCTAATTAAGTGCAGAGCTTTTGTATTAATTTATTCTTAAATGAGTTAAGTGGCCAAGGGTGCCTAGTTCCTCATTAACAGCTCGTCAATTGGCCATAGTGTGTTAATGTCAGCAGCAACTCCTCCAGAGACTGTAAATAACAAATGTTTGCGTTGAAATGATTCTCCTCATTCCTTATTCTTGTCTTGATATGTTACTCATGTCCCTGCATTTGCAACGGGTGTTAATATTGTGCTGATGATAATTCTGTTGTTGTTACAGGGGTCCCTGGGCTCACCTGGCCCCCCTGGGAAGGATGGAGCAAAAGGAGAAGCTGTAAGCCTTTTTGTTCCTCCCACGTAATCCTTGCCTCTCAGTGCGAGGCAGGCAGTGGAAATCAATCTGTATTGAGTGGAACATGTCTTGGGGATTTGTACGGCCATTTTAGGAGCAGCAGAAACAAATGGCAGGAGGTTAATAGCCCTAGCGCTCTCCCTCGCACGTTTGCGGTGATGGCAGGTGTCGTATGGATTAGCCATCCTGAGAGGCTCCCGGGACAGCTCTGCTAACATTCATTAAGACGAGAAAGAGGGCAGTTGTGGCAGCCTGTGGTTTGGGACCTGCTGCTGCGGCTGTGTTGGTTAATAACTGCTGCTGCGGAGCTTGGACATTTGTTTTAAGTTTGGCAAAGAGTCATCGGCTAGTGGAAGTGGCAGGGGATGCAGGGGAGCGTCTTGTACTTCCACAATAGAGAGGGGTGAGAGAAAATGGTGTCTCGGTCACAGAAAGAAGGATCTGAACTCCTCTTGTGCACTGCTGAAAGGTAAGAGCAAAAGAAGAGGTGCAGGGTTAGCTCAAAGAAGGATGAAGCATACTAAATATTGCCTTTAAGAGACTACAGTTGAGGCATAAAACCACAAACACATTTTCTAGCATCTTATATAAGTGTGGTTTATGGCTTTCCCTCCTTTCCCCTGCTTGATCAAGATCTCTTTGAACTATCTTCATCCCAATGGTGAACCTTTATCATCTCATTCACTGTCCCTTTGTGGCAATCATTTGGGTGGTGACTGGAGGAACTTTGGAAGGTCAGGCATACACAAAATTAGTGCTATGCAGCAGACAAGCTCTTTTTTTCCTTTCACTGACATCCTGTTTCTACTTTGTGCCACACTGTCCCACTTTGGAAAAACTGTGATAATCTTCCCATGTAGCTTCCAGAACTCATGCAACTTCATCACATCACACGTGGCATAGTCTGAGATCAGACAAGGACGTAGACTTGCAAAATTTCTTATAGGACTTGTTTATTGCACTAGAAGGTCACTGTACAAGAACAAATGCATTACGTTATCTCCAAAGAACCCATATATATAGATTGTAGTTGGTGAAGTTGTTCACAACTTAGGGAACTCATTTAATGCTATTTAGTTGGTTGTGTTTGAAGAGCAGAGTAATAGCTGCTTTGGTTTTCAGTGTGTCTCTTTCTCCTTTTATTTTTGTGAAGAAAGCACACCACACCCTTTCAGATCTTTGGATAGTAGTGCTCAGGACTGTAGATGTTGGGTAGAGCTTCCATTTCTAAATCTGTATGTAATGACTCTCTTGAGCCATCGTAGCCTTTATATGTAAAAGATTAGTATTTGCCACCAATACTGCTGTTCTTTGCAGGGTGAACCAGGACAGCCAGGAGCATTTGGACTGCCTGGACCAGCAGGTCCAAAGGTAAGCTTTCCCTTTCTTCTTTACGTGGACAGGTATATTTTTTCACTAACTTTTTGTATGTGTGGATTGGTTGAATTACTTTTTGTTTATGACTTTTTTGATATTCTTACTGGTGAATGAAGAAACTCAGAATGCTCGTTTTCATAACGGATCTGCTAAGGTATCAGCAATTAAGCAAGGTATGTAAAAAGAAGAAATACCTTTTGTTCAATCAACAGCATAGATGGAGAAGGTGAAGAAAACATGTTTTGGGGTACATAAGCCTTGCTTCATGTCTTCAGCAAGTCTTCTCAACTCTCACAAAGATGCAGATGAGAATTATTATCCTTATTCTACGACTAGAAAAAAAAATCATGGAAAGATCCTAGCCTGGATGTTTCTGCCTATTTTAGGAGCTTTGGTTTTGCACCAATAGACCATGGCAAAGCGATACAGAACTCAAGCCAATACTTATATCACTGGATTTGCTTCAAACAAGATGCTTCTGAATGGGGATCTGATGAGACTTAGCTGAGTGTCAGAAACGTGCTGAAATTGTGAAAGCCTTCTCATGAGGAATTCTTTAACGTCCTTTCAAAGTTTCAGCTCTCCTTGCCTTGTTCCCTGGTTACTGAGGGGATAACTACCTATCTGCTGGTTTCAGTCTTGTTGTTAAAAAGAAGATGGTGCACTAGATTGACAAGTGGGTTGTCAGAGGCATCATGCACAGCAAGTTCAGCTCAGCCTATGAAGGGTGCTGCAAGGACCAGAGATTTATTGCCCCAACTTACTTCACCCAGTTCTGTTCCTGCTTTCCAAAAGCAAAGACCTTTGAGCATCACATCTTTTCTGGTCATCTAAACCTCCCACTGGTTCACTGATGCCTTTGTCCTCAAACAGGAGTTAAGTACCTGAACACCTTTCCAGATATAGTCCTGTTTGTTACTTGGATCTGTCTGAGAGGACTCTATGAAGCAGGTCATTTATATAGTTCCTTCTGGGCTCCTCAGCTATGGAGAGGTTCTTTCTCCAAAATATCTTTTTTTTTCATAGAGGAAAATGTTCATTATTTCCTAAAGTCTCATCAGGAGGGTGTCAGAACTAATGGTGTGTTTGTGGATTAGCAGAAATACTTGGCAGCCATCCCACGGTTCTCTGTGGGAACCATATTGCCTTCAGCCACGTGAAGGCGTTGATTGTGGAAGCTGCATGGCAGCGTGTTCAGCAGGGGATACATGACAGCTGCAAAGCAGGGCTGGGCTGAGTGGAGGCACTCTGGATATTGTGTTGTCTTTCAGTGGGATTTGGGAGTGGATGAAATTAACTGGATTAATCACCCACAAATGCCTGTCAGCAGCATCTCTCCTATCATTGTGTTGGGTTTGCGTGACAAGGTTTCGGTAGTGGGGGGGCTACAGGGCTGGCTTCTGTGAGAAGCTGCTAGAAGCTTCCCCCATGGCCAACAGAGCCAATGCCAGCCAGCTCCAAGATGGACCCACTGCTGGCCAAGGCAAAGTCAATCAGCAACAGTGGTAGTGCCTCCAGGATAATACGGTTAAGAAGGTGGAATAAACAATTGCAGCTGGAGAGAGGAGTGAGAAGATGTAAGGAACAGCTCTGCAGACACCAAGGTCAGTGCAGAAGGAGGGGGAGGAGGTGCTCCAGGCGCCGGAGCATTCCCCTGCATCCCGTGGAGAAGAAAACGGTGAGGCAGGCTGTCCCCCTACAGCCCATGGAGGACCCCATGCCTGAGCAGGTGGATGCCCCCAAAGGAGGCTGTGACCCCATGGAAAGACCATGCTGGAGCAAGCTCCTGGCAGGACCCATGGAGAGAGGAGCCCACGCTGGAGCAGGTTTGCTGGCAGGACTTGTGACCCCGTGGGGGACCCACGCTGGAGCCGTCTGTTCCTGAAGGACTGCACCCCGTGGGAGTGACCGATGCTGGAGCAGTTCATGAAGAACTGCAGCCCATGGGAAGGACTCATGTTGGAGCAGTTGATGGAGGACTGTCTCCCGTGGGAGGGACCTCATGCTGGAGCAGGGACAGAGTGTGAGGAGTCCTCCCTCTGAGGAGGAAGGACCAGCAGAGACACTGTGTGATGAACTGACCACAGCCCCCATTCCCCGTCCCCCTGTGCTGCTGGGGGTAGGAGGGAGAGAAATGGGGAGTGAAGTTAATCCTAGGAAGAAGGGAGGTGCTGTGTTTTTGCCCCTGCCAGCAGCTGCTCGCTCACTCCCTCCACAGCGGGATGGGGGAGAGAATCAGAAAAGTGAAAGTGAGAAAACTTGTTGGTTGAGATAAAGACCGTTCAACAGGTAAAGCAAAAGCTGTGCACAGAAGCAAAGGAAAACAAGGAATTCATTCACCACTTCCCATTGGCAGGCAGGTGTTCAGCCATCTCCGGGAAAGCAGGGCTCCATCATGTGTAACGGTGACTTCAGAAGACAAGACCATCACTTTGAATGCTCCTCCCCACCTTATATGCTAAGCATGACATCATATGGTATGGAATATCCCTTTGGTCAGTTGGGGTCAGCTGTCCCAGCTGTGTCCCTTCCCAACTGCTTGTGCACCCCCAGCTACTCGCTGGTAGGGTGGTGTGAGAAGCAGAAGAGGCCTTGGCTCTGTGTAAGCACTGCTCAGCAATAAAAAAAAAATCCCTGTGTTATCAACAGTTATCAGCACAAATTCAAAACATCGCCCTATAGTGGCTACTATGAAGAAAATTAACTCTACCTCAGCCAAAACCAGCACAGGAGGGAGGGGGAAGGTGTTCTTAAGATTTGGGTTTATTTCTCATTATCCTACTCTGATATGATTGGTAATAAATTAAATTAATTTTCCCAAGTTGAGTCTGTTTTACCCACGATGATAACTGGTGAGTGATCTCCCTGTCCTTCTCTTGACCCATGGGACTTTTGTTGTATTTACTCTCTCTTCTCCAGCCAAGGAGTGAAGTGATAGAGCGGCTTTGGTGGGCAACTGGTGTCCAGCCGGGGTCAACCCACCACAATCATATAAATAAATGCATATTTTCTCTTTGTCCTGCACGTTTCCGATAGTGGAATTACAGACCAGTAGACTACAGGCTGCTCTTTTTGGTATGAAGTTCCTCACCCTTGCTTTGCAAAGCTTTTATAAACCAAGCTAATCTGAGGCATCTACATCTACCTCCATAGGGGCTTGATCCATATTTCTGACCAGGATCATGAGGCACATATATTTCAGCAAGAAATGAGGTAATGCTGAATAGAAGCTCAGCGCTATGGGCTGGGCAGGATAGGTGCTGGTGGCACTGGACCTAAAGACATCTAACTCGGCAGTGCCAAGTGCTCCCAGGGAAGAGGTGGGCTTGGCTAACCCCAGTCTCTCAGCTACAGTGACTAATTATAAAATGATGGTGTGCTTTCACAGTGACTTTTATTTACGTCAACGGATGCACTGGCTATATGCAGTGTCCTTGAGCTGGATTCTGGCCTGAGCTATTTTAAGAAACAATCTTTACTTTGCTGACAGGGCTTTAAAATCTAAAATATGAATCCATGCTACATTTACTCCTTGGTGTAAAGACCAGCCACCTCACTGGTGTGGAATGGGATGTGTAGAGACGGGTGGAGATGGAGCAATTGCAAAGGTCACATCTCCAATTACTATTGTAATGATTGTTTTTTGCCAGATCACTTATTTTTATTTTAAATCATTATCATCAATACAGTGGCTGTGGGCTCCACCCCAGGGTCCATGGAGAGCTACTTTGCAGTTTCTCTGGTCAGTTGGGATGCGGTCCTTCCCAGCTCCATCCATCTTCATTCACATCGAGCCAGGCAGGCGCAGTGCACGCTCAGTAGCTGTACACACACCCCAGGAAATTCAGCTCCCTATTTATTTGCTTGGCTGAGGGATTTCCATTTTTTTTCCTCAGTGGGAATTGCTGGCACTTTGTTTTAAGGAGGTGCCTCGCAGCTTTTAGAGACCTCATTAATTGTGTGAAGCTTTCAGTAGCACAGATAAGGGTCCTGCAGATTTCTGGTAGACTTCAATCCACAGAAGTACCGTAATGGATGATGGAGCCCATTAGGGTACATGTATGCGTTACAGGAATTTAAGGGCCTTGGCATGTCATCTCTGGTTTTACTGCTTTTGCTGCTCAGTGAGGTCTCCAGAGGAGACACTGTTTCTAGCTCAGTGTCTTCATCATAAAAATGGGCGGCGGGGGGGGAGCTGATGTGGTTTTCTTCTGTTTCATCAGACTTGGTGGGTAAACTTCATTGCTCACCCAGCAGGATGTATGATCTTGGTGGCTACGAGCTGGTGGAAACAAGGAAGAGCTCTCAAAGTCAGCCTTGTGCTAATCAGTGTTGGAACTTCTGGTTATGGAAGATGCCATGGTGGTCTGAGATGGCAAGAAATATCCACTGGTCAGTGGAGAAGGCTCCCACATAAATATGTGGGACCTGGCAGGTTAATTTAAATGGATTGAGTATGCAGAAAAAAGGCCTTAACTCAGGTCCCTCACTGTATGATATTATAGCAGTGAAACAAAGTTTGAACTTTTGAGACCATGCCCTTCACCCTGTAAAGTCCTGCAGCAAATATTCAACTTTTTCATTTTTTTTTTTTTTTTTTTTTCTGTATCTTTAATAAAAGGTTAAAGAGATTTTTTTGTGGCTGTCATTGCTATGGGACTGACATACTATAGCATTCCCATCTGAACTGACAGTTATCTGCACTTGATAGAAAAAACAGAGTGAGAAGGAAAAAAAAATCAAGCTTTTGAAATATAAAGTATTAGGTAAGATTTTAATTTTGACAAATTTCCTTCTTGTTTGCTTCATCTGTCGGAGGTCTCACACTTCTCCGGTTTACCAGACGTGATCTCAGCATTAGGCCTTGAGTGGGATCAGCAAGTCTTCTCATCCAGACAAACCATTTCTCTGTAATTTTTGTGGAGTGTTACAACAACCACATTTTATGTAACTGTACTGAGTTGGACTTCGATAATTTGGACAACTTGTAGCAGGCCTCTATTTCTGTAGGGGTTTTGCCTAGACTTCAATAGTAATATTTTTCTGTGGGCTGAACGTGCATGCCTGCTGCTCTTCCTCTACCATTAGAGACCTTGCACCGCTTCTGACCTTGCAGAGGTCCTCGGGTGCCTGATGTTGTAGAGATCCCAGAGCCACCTTTGCTTGGGCCTTAGCCCAGCTCTTGTTAACCTGTTCGTAAATCCCCCCCGGCTCCTGAGTTTGCTATGTGGGGTGCTTCCATACTTAACGTGCCTTCAACACTTCACAGCTGGGCTGATGAACTGCTCACAAGCTTCAGGGCTCAGCTTCATCTGCTTTAGCAAGTTAAGTCCTCTCTGGCAGAAGGAGGGGAAAGTTTTGGCAATGCATTGCTTAGAGTGGAGGTGAACAGTGTGTGTGACACAATCAGCCTCCTGGGCACTTGCACTGGGACAAAAAAGCCTCAATTCTGCTAACAGTTCATTGCAAACGCATCTTGTATTTTTAATAATTTTTTAATAGAAAAAATCTATTAATATGAAAGAGAAATTATTTAAAAATAAAATCTCGATCTGTTTTGAACCCTTATCTGTGACCCCCACCCAACATAGGAGTTAACAAGATGAGGAAGGAGAAAGAAAGTGAAATAAGTAACGAAATCATCATTCAGGCAGGTGATATAATCTAACCAGTTCTCATGGCCGCTTTGTCAGGCCCAGGCTGTCTCCATGGGATGGCTCTGAGGGCTGACCCTGTTCAGCTGCGGATCCAGACCACTTGCAGGCGTTGTAAGGCACAGAAGAACACACAGTGAGAGTGCTCTCCATTTCGGTTTACCTTCTCCAGGGACAGAGTCAGTGTGTAACCAGCTGAAGAACTGCTGAAACGTACCTGATCCTCTCGCGTTTCTCTCACTTATGCTGAAAATAAACATTGGATAATGTAGTTTTGATCTGTTGCTTTTCATTTACTCTTCAAAATATATAACACTTTGAAGTCTGTGGTTTGTTTATGCTGGGATACAGCCTTTGCTGCAGCATTTGCAGCAATGTACATCTGTGCTTTGTTCGTCCGACGTCACGTTCAGGAGTCAAGACAGAGCTCAGTCATCCTGCGCACAAGCAAGTGACAGCTACCATTGCCAAAACTTCTGAAATAACCTGTAGAGGAACTTGCCTGGGACTGTTTGCCCTTGTAGGGCAAGACTGAAAGCAGAATAAACTTGGTAACGTCTGAGCGCTGGGGACAGGGAAAACCTGGGGGTGTCACTTTGGTAAGTATCTGGAAAGGCAGACACTGCTCTGTGTGTTGGAGCTGAGACAGTCAAGAAGCCTCAACAGCCCCCTGTGAGCCCAGGAGTGCAAGCTGCATTTCTGAATAACTGCTTTTATTCTTGGTCTTTTATGTGGAACAGTTTCTGGTGTTTTACTGTATCTCGATTCCTTGCCAGGGATCCGAGGGAAAACAGGGTCCTCCAGGAATTAAAGGCTACGTAGGAGCACCGGTAAGTCATGGTTCTTGTTAAATCTTTGACACTCTAGAAACTTTCTGTACCTTTTTGGTGTGTTCTGCCTACCTATCTTCTTTTTCTTTTTTTTTTTCTTTTTTAATTTTTTTTATTAAACAGTGTAGGGTATGTCTGACCACTTACCTGTACTATGTCCAAATAGTGACATTTTCTTGACTTCATTGAGTTTCTCCTGACTTCTTTAAATGAGAACAGACCTGTAGCCAGGAGAGAGATGTCAGTGGAAATGACTTGATTACCAAGATAACAGCTGGTAATTTTGTGATGCTTCCACTGCAAAGCAATTGCTTTGGTCTATGTTGATGCACCAGTTATATGGTGCTCAAAAACTTCATCATAACACCACCAAAAAAATATCACCTCTCAGTGAGTTTCCAATCACATTTTCAAAATTGTCAGGGAATAGCCTTTGGGCTCAGGGGACAAACCTTCCTTGAATGAACAGACAGCAAGACCAAGATGAATCAGATTCTGTCAAGTTAGCATCCCTGTCTTGCGGTCTCACCTTGGTAATTACAGAGGCAGCCTTTAAGCTTGTGGTGTAAAGGCTGATTGGATTTTCTGAGGTTTAATGACCCAACTGTACATCGGTGTGCTTTAGTGGCATACCAGCCGTGCTCACGCACTGAAAGATTTCCGTGTGCCGGCCAAGGACATGCTTTACAACTCACTACAAAGAGGTCCAAAGTGTTCAGAAGAGCTTGAGCACTTTTGTCTTTTCCCAGGTGCACGCTGTGTGGTCTAAGGCTGAATTGTATTAGCCTTGAAGATGATGAAAAAAATATGGGGGTGGCATTGCCTGCCCGTGCCATAGACCCTCGCAATATGAATGAGATAAATGGACAAAGCTATAAGGACACTTCCTTCCTGCTCCTTGAGTCACCTTTTTTGTGCAGGAAGCAAAGCATTCACATGTTGGTGCACAGTTCCTGAACATCATAAGATTACATTTCTGTCGTAAGATTGACATTTGGCTTGGGCTGCTGGGGAGGAGCAAGGCATTAATCATCTACTCACTCTACATGAGGGCCCCATAGTTATTAATGCATTAAAAGACTCATATTTTTAGAAGTCCTGACATTTGCTTTTTGGAAATAGTGATGTCGGGAAGCTGTGCAGGCTCAGTTTGGGTCATTAGAGATGGATAGGACTGTGCAGAGTTTGCTTACAGTCAACCATGGCTTGAAATCTGAAGATCTTATAATTACCTAAATTGTCCTACATCCCAAATAAACTCAGACATGTAGTTCTCATTAGTTTAGAGGTAAGTCTCCACTATCGTGTAAAGTAAATTGAAGTTTAAATACAAATGTGTTATTAGACTAAGATGCATTTTAAGCTTTCTCAGTTTTAGAGAGGTCACTACTGACTGAGCATATTTGTCTGCCTGTAGCCATTAGCTGCTTGCTCAGTTGCTACAATAAAGGTAAAATACAGGGTGCTTCCTGTGCCAAGGGAAGGTGAAATCCATTCCTGCCCATTAGCGTTGCTGTCTTTCATCAAACTAAGCCTCAGCCAGTGGTTCTGGTGTACCTGGGAGGAGATGAATTATACCATCCAGATGAACATTGGCATTGGATTCACATTTCAAAAATGTGCTTGGGCCTCCAGGACAAGGATTATCTAACATTTGCCAGGTCTCAGAGGTACCTGCTGTCTGCATAGCTACTGCATCCAAAACCACCAGGAATGGGCATTCTTGCTTGTTTATGCAATAGATTTTTCCATCAGTATTGTCCTCTACCTAAGTCCTCATTGTTTATGAGCAGTGTGAAAAATGCAGAGCATTGGTTGTTTTCCAGACCATCTGCAGCTGTGGTGTGTTCCCTGTCCCTCCACACTGCTGTTGGCAGGAGGGTCATGTGTCTGCGGGCAATATAATATTACAGACGTTCTTGGGCCCACGGGTCATCGCTGCTCTGTGAGTCTGCTTAGACCATGCTTGTAGCCAACCTTGAAGAATGGCAACATGGAAAATGTCCTTGGGGTTCACTTGAAGAGATTGTGCAGACATGCACAGTGATTTGGTGACTAGAGGAGGTAACTATGCCTCTACTTGGCTTGAGCTTTATAATCTCTTTTTCTCTTTATTTTTAGGGTCTACAAGGAGAAAGAGGAGAAAAGGGAACACGAGGAGACAAGGTATTCCTGCTACATGCTAGGAAAAGCACTTTGCCTTTGTACCTTAGGTGGGGTGGGCTTCAAGGCCAGTATCTCTGGAGGGTGATTAATGATGGAGTTTCATTGCTGTGCTGCATCTCACACTGCTGTTCTGGAATGACCTCCCATGGGAGTGCAGGAGGGCTTTAGGAATCTCTGCTGTCTGCTAAGCACATGTTTAGGGACTTCTTGTCTGGGTGTAGATGGGGATGGAGGAGGGAGAGGTGGAGTGGAATGAAGGTATGCCACTGAGGAGATCTAGCAGAGTGTCCACACTGAGTGCACCACCTGAGAAATGTGAATGACCACTGACTGCTGCTGACCACATCTGCATCCAGCATTTCCCCATCTCACTGCAGTCACTCAGATTATCCAATTTCCTATGTTTCTGTCTTCTCCCATCACCATAAGCTCAATTTTTAATGAAGACTAGGTAGTTTCTCCATTGAAGACTTCATCCAGCTGGTGCTGCTTCCCAGTTCTCTGCTCTCTCCTGTATAGCTGTTGTACACAGCACAGGACACTCTGGGACTTGAACCACATTTATGGTTCAAGGAAGAGACTAAGTGCCTATTATAGCTGGAATAAGCATTTAAAAGGAGAGCTGGGCAGACGCAAGGACTTTATTATTTCAGTTTGCTCATTGTGTTCAGAGAGACCTGAGATGTGTACATACTTCTACTGCAGACCAGCCAGGCAGTGCTCGAGGCTCCCCAGAAATGCCTCCAAAAATGCATTTTTCCTGCCCCTGCCAGGAGAAGCTGGTGCTGGTCTGATCCTGCCCTGAGAAGCAGTGGGAGATGGGGCATCACCAGGCTCAGTTGGACCCCAGTCACCCCTTTTCTCATGCAGGCAAAACTTTTTTGCCAGCTCTGAGTGGCTTCCAGCCCTAAACAACAGCCAGTCTTGCTTATGTCTGAAGCTGGTCCTGACACAGGAATATCTCAGTGTTGGTCTGGCAGCTTTGCCTGTGTTCAAGCTGTCTTTAGTGATATCTGGCTGTATGTGTTTGTGCAAAGGAGGGAGTTATTAGCTTGCTAGCGTGGCCTTGTTCCCATTTCTCACTCTCCATCTCCTTCTGAAGAAGAAACCTGGAGATTTATACCAAGCTTTTGCCTACTGGCAAAAATGATCAATAGACCCTTCGTGCGAGATACCGCATTTTGCTTTACCGTGTGTCAAGGTGTCCGTTCCCACTGTTCGTTATGTTGTTTATGATGAAGTAGCCATGACCATGTTTCATATTATCTGTCCTCATTGTTGCAGCCAGAGCAAAAGGCTGGTTTCTACCTTGTCTTCCTCTTGCTTTTGCCTCAGCCCTGTGCAGGACTGGTTCAGCGTGTTGTGTCTAGTCAGTGCTTTTCCAGAGGCAAGGTTGTCTAATCTGCTGGAATATTTGGCTCCCGGAAGAAAATCCATCTTTCTGACATCACCATGATGGGAGAGGAAGCTGGAGCTGTGTGTGGGCAGGCAGCTGACTGAGCTAGAAGAAGATTAAAGTGGGGAAAAAATGAATTAGGTTTTGTTTCATTAAAAGGATATGCACAATTAGATGTTTTTTTTTTTTTTTTTTTTTTTTCCTGAAGCAGCCGGATCTCTGCTACAACAATTGTACTTTGATTTTTTCCAGGCTTTAATGCTGGTCTCAGAGTATCCACTGCCATTGCTTTAACTTCTACCAGTCAGTACTACTGTGAAAACAGTGGGCGTAAATTCGGCGGGCCAAATATTTCCTTGTCTGCTTTTCAGTCTGTAACTTGAATACTGACACCTACGCAACCTGTATTTCTTTGTGCCTGAGGAGAAAAGTGTTTATTATATTAGATGAGAGCAGTATCCCATCCAGTGAATATTGCTCTATTGAATCTGCACCCTAGTATGAAAAAAGGCTGAATATCTCATAAACCCATAACACGTCTTGCTGCTATATTCTTATATCCTGAGCCCTCAGATGTAAATACTGAGGTTTTATAGTGAGGTTTCGAAACGGTTACACCTGCACTTGAGGAGAGCCACTGCACAGTATGAGTGATATCTCGTGTCCTTTTGCATCTTGACGGTCTCACTGTAGACCCCAGGACAGACTCTGCAGAGATAAGCGTGATGCACTTCCCTGCCAACATAAGCCATGTACGTGTGTGATACTTGGCATGTTAATTTGGGCGCGTACAGCAGTTCAACATGACATGGGGCATTGCTTTTGCTGCATAAGCATGTTTCCATCCGGTAGATCCTTGTCTGTTGTGTTGGAGAAGAGCTCCTGTAAGGAGGCAGCACAGCTGGTCTGCTGTTGCAGGTCCCTCTGTGCAGTGGGTTTGCTCTCCTCCAGAATTTCCCAGGGCCCTGTAGACTCTTGGAAAATCATTTTTCCAACAAATCATTACACTTTCTAGAGGGTAAAGGTCAGAAAGCAGCAGCAAAGCTTGTATGCAATTGGGATTTCCCCCAGTTGCTTACAACTCTTCACCATTTTGTTCCACTGGTTAAAGCAGAAAAAAGAGTAGAGCAGAGGGGAAGGAAATGGAGACTTGGAGTGAAAATTTGAGAATGAATTTTCATTGCGCTTTTTCTTTCTTTTGGGAAAAAAACCTTTCTCTAGCATTTTTTAAAGAATTGAAAAAAATATTTACAATGACAGATTTTTCTGAAGAAACAACTGAAAGCACAATCATTTGGATTGTTTTCAAACAGCTTTATTGTATACATTTGTATAAATAATACATTCGCTTTTCCCAGCCCCCATTACTAGCACTAAGAACACTGACACTTCTCTGTTTTGGCAGCTAAACCAGCATGTGTGAAGTGCTCGTTGCTGCAGTGTATTGATGTTAAAAATTCCCCTGAGACTACACTGCACATTTTATCAATCCACCACGCTGTCACTTACTGAAAGTCTCAAATTCAGGATGCTCATAGTTCAGTCAGTGCAAAGGAAACTATGAATGTGGAAACTATTGTCCCCCAAACCAAGTAGATCCAGATGTCTGATGCTGGTTTTCAGCTGATTTCTGTAGGGTATGGGTCTCTCTAATTTCATTCCTTGGATGCATCATTTTGAAATAACATTTCTGTTACAAGACTGATTGACTTTCTAAAGGGGAAAAAGAAATAAATTGATTTGCAAATCCATTTCTCACTTGCTGAATCAATGTAGTTTTCAAAAGGAACTAATTATATCCAATGCCATAAGTTTGGGTTTGCAGATAACAGATATCTTACAGGGATGCTGTGGGATAGTAATCAGAATTAAAATGTCTGAAACATTAAACAAAATAGAGAAAAACTAATATTTTGCTGTTGCTCCTTGTACTTGCAGAATTTGTTTTTACATGCACATTTATGTTAACAGTGGCACTGTGTGTGTTTGATAATTTATATTCAGCTGTGTGTGCAGGATCTGAGCAAAATCAGTGTTTCATTTTACAGAGGTTTAAGCATTTTATAGAGTAAGTCCTCATTTCAAAGAGGTTTAAACTAAAGAGGCTGGAATGGAGAAAAGCCACAATCCGTAAGAGAGAAGTGAACTTCAGCAGAGAATGTCATTGATCTAGTTATCATCTCTATCAAGGACCTGGATTATAAAATATGGAATATGTTAAGTTTGAATGTGGAAGTACGGTGGAGGTCTGGGTCAGAATTCAAAATGATCTTGAAAACAATCCCCGAAAGCAGAAGATGATATTGATCATCTGCGTAATCCTTCATATGTGTAGGACAACAAATTGCACACTGCTATAGATTGGAAACAACTGATTAAGGAGCTGTCCTGCAGAAGGGGGTTTGGAGTAAAGTAAATGTTATCCTGGGATTTAGACAGAAGAATACTTTATAAAACATGTAATAATCTTTCTGCTCAAAGTTAGCCACAGTTGTATCCAGCTTTGGGCACCTAGCTACACTGAAGATGTGGGGAAAATGGACAGTGCACAAAGGAGAGCAACAAAAATGATCAGAGGTCTGAAAAACATGCCAATGAAGAAAAGTTGAAACTATTGAGCTTGTTTAGTCTAGAGAAGTTTGAAGGGGGAGTTTTGTAAGTCTCCAAATACATAAAAGGATGTTGTGAAGATGAAGGGAACAGTCTGTTTTCTGTGGGGCGTTAGGGAAAGACATGGTAGTCTGTAGCTAGAAAAAGTCAGGTTTAGGTATGGGGTAAAAACTGTATCTTCAGGTTTTAAAAATAAAGTAGTGGGACAGATTGCCTGTGGACTGTGTGGACTGTCAAACTCTAAAGACATACAGGAATAGATTAATTGTTGCCCCAGGTTTCAGATAGCAAAGGTGAAAAATGAAAGGTTTTTCTTAACTGGGTAAAAATGGGGTATTGCTGGATTGTGGATTCATTGTTTTTGTAAGAGCTATTCTTGCCTGATGTTCCTCTGGTGCACTTTGTCTGGTTTACATGAACCCACCTCAGCAGGCAGAGGAAGGATGCCTACATGGAAAGCTGGCACACAACCTCTTCTCCTCTCTGAATTCACATCCCTGCTATTTGGTGCTAAGTTTTCTAGACAGACAATTACTAACAGTTAGCAAAGTTAGAGAGGATAAAAGTTTCCTACTGACTACACTTGGTTCACCTCCCTGTTACTGGACGGAGGCTCCCAGCAACTTTTTGTAGTACAGATGTGGGGACTTGAGCCATCTCGTCTGTTGGGCTGGCTTGAATTTTTCTCCTTATTCCTTACTCTTGGATCAGGTAACACGGGCATCTCTTGCAGAATGGTGACTTAAACACCACAGATTTGAGTTATAGTGGTTCCTTCTCTTCTTACTCCAGGGAGAACGAGGCCTTGATGGGTTCCCTGGAAAGCCAGGTGCGGAGGGGAAACAGGTACGTGGCAAATACTCAAGGACTGACGGATTTTCTTTGTAAAGAGCGGGAATTGATTCTAAATCTAAGACTTATCCTGGGTGGCTGCTGAGTCATGACAGGACCCCGCTGCACTGGCAGTTTTCGTAGTCCTTATTCTAAGGATCTTTGTTGGCACGGTTTTATTTTTTTTGTTTGTTTGGGTTTAGAAATAAATCGTAATGCAATATACACTTAATGGAAATGCCAGTCCTTTAAACGTGATAGGTTAGAAGTTTCTCTTAATTTTCATTAAAGACATAAGGAAGCATATATAAAAATTGTGTTTAGTCTGGTATTTATAATCTCTTTTTTCCCTCTCACAACATGGAAGGGGGAGAACTGGATTTAATATATTTGGTTTGTTTTCAATAAGAAAAGCTTGGAACTATTTACATTTTTAAGACAAGATGAAACCAGAAAATAGTCTAAAAGACCATTACATTTCTGCTGATTAGACAGATAATGCTTTGTCTAAAACTGCTATCTGTAGATCCCACAAGACTGTTTTCATTACTCAGAGTATGATCCCTAATGAGAGGCATCCTTTACTCCCAGGGATCTTCTGGTCTAAATAGCAGAGTAAAAAGCAGAGGCTAAAAAGTGATTTGCCAAAAGCCATGCAGCTAATCATTGCCACCCTTGAGCCCGAAGCCTCCAGGCTGCTGCATCTGCATCCCATTCACTATCCCTTGCTGTTTCCCTCTCAGGAAAGGATCATTTGGACGCACTTTTTTGCATTCACAGAGGTGGAGGAAGCCGCATATCAAACCCTCAGGATAGTTTGTCTTCAGGTGGTTGATCCTGCTGCTCACACAGACAAAGCGGCAGCACCTGAATGTGCTTTACACGTCTCTTGTATTTAGGTGGCAAGGTATAGTGTCATTAGCAGTCTTAATCTTCATTAAATCTATACCTTCCTCCCTGTGAGGTCATAGAGATTATTACACTAATTTTTTTCTCTGCTTGTCCATGAGGGATTCAACAGTTAATCAACGCTTTTTCTCTGTTCTGTTCCTCCGCCACAGATTACCCAATACTGAGAAGCATTTGTCTAGTTAGTGTTTATCACTGTCCTTATAAGATGGAAACGTTTTCCAGTGCTAGATGTGGCACTGGAATCACAATGAACTATGTTCACTATGCCCGTTACATTGTTTACAGGACTGGTTTATACTTGCAGCAAATGTGGATGAAGTGAGAAATTGCAGAGGGATGTGAAGGTGGACGCTGATTGTTTACTACTGCTAAGGAACAATTTCTCCAAGTGACACCCTATTACAGAAGTTGGGTTTTTCTGAAGCTTTTTTTTTGCCTTTTTCATGTCTAGACACCTAGCAGCGGGCAAATCTTCATGCCTGCATTTTATCCTAAATTTTGTGTTTGACAGTGATGTACTCCCTGAACTGCAATCCTTCTGAACCAGCTGAAATTGGATCGCTGTTATCATGGCTGCTGTGGCATCTCCATCCTTATTCCCCTTCCCCTCTACGCAGCACAGCCAAAGCAGCCTCGTGTCTTGTATTAGCTCCTACCCCAGCGCAATGGGACATAAGTGTTTGTGCTGCCGATACGCAAACCTGCAGCCTTATGTTTCTCCTGTACTTTAAAGGAATGGCAATTGATGACCTGCAGCATGCAAACCAAAGGTTTTTCTCTCTGTTTTGTCTGTTTATAGGGCCCTGCTGGCAGCCCGGGCCCTCCAGGTACCAGTGGGACCAAAGGAGAAAAGGTGAGGTGGGATGGGATGCATGGGAGGGGTTTGGACACACATTTATTAATTCCTCCTTGGGTCCCCATTGCTGGAAATATCAGGGCTGTTTTTCTAGTATTTCGCTCATTTGTGTATAAGTGAAGCTTATATGCATTTAAATGTTTCACTTTTCTGACATTGCTTCAGTCTGAAATGGGTATAAGCGAGTGTTAAATCATGCCTGGTTGTAGCTCCCCTGCTCTTAGTTTAACCCTCATCATGGGAGCAGAAGGGAGTAGAGAGTACTTTGGCTCAGGAAATCTTCCTCACCTAAGAAAGGTAGGTAGAAAAGTCAATATGTTTGTGTAGATGCCCATTTTCTGACCCAGGAGATGTAGAACTGACTTAGAAAGTACCAATCAAATGAGCCCTACCCTCTTACTGCAAAATAGTTGTTCGCTGCTCTCAGCAGCAATTTTGACCTCGTTATTTTACGTGGTCATTTCCAGGGCAGCCTTATGTTTCCCTCTCTGCTAGAGGTGATGATGTGGTTTTGGTATTTCCTACCTATTTCTTTGGCGTGAGTGGAAAGGCATGCCCAATTCTGGATTTTCTTTCTGCTATTCTCGAGATAAGGCAGTGAACCTTATCCAAGAATGCAGAGGTCAGAAGCAAATCTCTCTATTTCCCATTACTTTCCACTCAGATTCAACAGCTATAGGTGAGGTTTCAGAAGCACCTACAAACCAGGACAGCAGGACACATCCACTGTGGAGAAAAGGAACAAGATCTTTGTGCTCCAGCACATGTGCAGTAGAGAGCAGTCCTGAGTTCATGACACTTCATCTGTATCTCTTAACTGGCTGCATTTGGTGCTTCCAGGAGATATTGAGCTCCTTGCTCCATTACTTTCAGTGCAGCTGATGTGTGGTCTCTTCAGTCCTTCTGCCATCGTGCGGAGTCTCTTTAGAATAAATAACAAACAGGAATTAAACTTGTCTTAAGAGGAAATAGCATGAAAGATATGTTGGGTCATTCAGCGACCTACATGAGTAATGAATAAATAGAGTGTGAAAGGAAGCTATATGATAATTTTTGCATTAGTCTGTATGTAAAGTGAAGGAGATGCCTTCTGGAGGCTTAGTCTTAAAGCATAATAAATAGTGGATACTGCTGGAAAAAATGTGCTGGAACAAATTGATAGCCTAGATGGCAATAAATCATGTTAAGAGGACGTAGCATCTCAGTGTCCTGCAAACGCTTATAGTGTGATTCTGTTCTATAAAATGACTTGGGAAAAATGGTACCATTTCTCACTTTTTTTTCTTTTTGCAAAGATTTTTTGCTCTTTAACAAACAAAAGCATTTTGGCCTCTAAATATCAATCCCTCAGACTGTTAGGGATCTGAGCATCCATCAGGTTTATTTTGTGGTATGTGTACACCAATTATAATATTTTTGAAGCTCAGATTTAGTGTTATGGTGCATCAATTGTGCATCATTCATTTTAAGTCACTAAATGTCGTTAAAATCAATGTGTAACATCACAGTAACACAGAACACAACCAGTTCCTGCATGTATTCATCTGCAGGGTAGGGAAAACAGAGTTAATTTGCATTGCATGTTCATATCTATTAATTACAGGCTGGTATTGAAAATAAGAATGTACAACAGCAGTTGGAAAACATGCTCGGAGGTTTGCTTTTGTTTTGTGTTATGTTATGTATTGTGCTAGGTGATGTTCTGTATTATGTCGTATTTTATCATTTCTTTCGTGTTTCCCTGCAGGGTGAACCGGGACTTCCAGGATTGCCTGGCTCTTCAGTAAGATGTTTTTTTAGCTTTCTCAAACATTGTAGGTGTTATTGCATGAGAATAGAAAGTGGAAGCTGGGGTTGAGAGGACTTCACTAAATGAGAGATGTTCTTAAATGTTGGGATTTTTTTTTTTTTCAAAAAAAAAATTTTTTTAAATGTTTGGGTTTTTTAAAAAAAAAAAAAAAAAAAAAAAAGAGTGAATTTTATAGCACTAAAATTTTTGAAGAAGGCAAGTGATGGGTTCCAACAAGGAGATGCCCTGCCACAATTTTAGGAGATTTTGAAATGTGAGGATCAAGACTTGAAGAGGCAATGAAATCACTGCCTCAGGTGCATCAGAGAGAGCCGTACTGTGACAGGACTGTGTGTTTTCCAGGACAGTTGTTGAGCTGATGCCTAGTGGCCTTTGGAAAACAGAGCCTGTGAAAGTTGTAAAATCAAATGAAAGTTCAGAATTGAGTGGAATTACTGAGTGCCTTTGTCATGGGCTGGATGTGAGATGAGAGAAGAAAAAGGCAATTTCTGATGAGGTGGAATGATCTTTCCTTGGCTTATATCTGAAAAAATCCTGGTAGAATATGAGACAACTAGGACCTGATGTGCTGAAATGAGGAAAGCAGTGATAAAAAAGAAAACTGAGAAAATGGAAGAGGGGGGGTGATCTTTCCTGTGGCACTGGATTTACATGCCTTTCTGGGTCCCTCTGCCTTCAGCAATGCCTTCACTGATGCCAGAGGTGTCACTAGCAGGGACGTATTTAGTATTGTCCTCGTGAAGAAGTCATCTCCAAGTGAGTGGAGAAAGAAGCTTTACTGCAAAGTATGCAGAGGAGAGGTCTAGAACTGAGTCCTGCAGGGTCTGGCAGCAAAGCAATTTGGAAGTATCCCTTTTACTTTCCAAAAAATAAGATTAAAATTAGGAAACAGCACTCTAAGACAATTGGTAGAAAGAATTAAAGGGCTACTGGTACCAGCAACGTTACCTGTGTAGGTAATGTAACCTGTGTAGGGAGGAGGAGAAAGCTCTGAAGAAAACCTGTTTGTGTAAGAGCCTTTGACTGTCCTGCTTAAATGTGAAACTAATGATGTGACAGTAGTTGTCAAGAGATTTTTGAAAGATACGTATAAAACCTGAAAATGAGCCTCAAGTTCCTGGAGGTGGGTGGAGAACAGGCTTGCATGCACCATATCCTGCTATTTATATGATGCCTTCTGCATTCAATAGATCTTTGTAATTTAAAATAAGACAAGACCTGGGGAATTAACTGACTTATTTATACTGTTGAGATAATGAATTAAGTTCTTACTGTGTATAGAACCACAAAAATCACTTCACAGGTAACTGAGTGAGTAAACCTTGTGTCAGTCTGAGATGTTTAAATAGAAAGTATCCCCCAGCCTGCAATAGGATTTGAGGAGCTGTAGCAGTTAGCATGCATCTCGAGGGAACGACGGGGGGAGAAAAATGCACTGTGGGGGACCATCATACCTCTGGCACCTTCTGTGTTGTCTTTCCTCTTTTTATCCTTCATGATTCTGCATTTTTATTGCAGGTGCATACTGAAGGCCTAAAAGGAGAGCAAGTAAGAGAGATTCAATACTTGTTCTTCCATTACAAGGATACTTTTATGTAGTTTAGTTGCCTGTTAGATTAGATTTTGCTTTAAAATAATACTTCAAAATTAAGGTGGATAGAAGCATTTTCAGGCCATCAAGAAACAAGATCTCCTATTTACAGTGGAGAAAATAAATAAGAAAGGAAAAAGGGCGATGTCATTTTCAAATGCAATGAATCTTACATGAATGAGAAATCTAAATTGGAGAGTCAGCTACGCAATTCTTTAAGTCCAGGGCAGTGTTAATATGAAAGTTAAACTGTATTTGAGTTTTATGCTGAGTTTGTCTCTGAACCTGGGCACTCAAGACAGGGGAGAGACATCCATTGCTCCAGTCTGTTAGTCCTACATACAAACAAAATATATTTAAATTTTGATTTTGTGTTGGTAGGTGCATAATTTTTATTTAACTGTTATTTAATAGAATGATACGCACCATATAAGTGATACTTTAAAGACCTTCACAGCTGTACTGGCTGGGGAAAATGCCTGTGGAAGCTGTTTTTACAAGAATTGCTTTTCTCCACCACCAAACCCCAACCCACGCTGTTTTATTGCAATGTCCAGTATAGCCCAGTGTCTTTGGTAGAGTTACTACCTTTGAAAAACAAAGAGCCAGTTATGGATAAATGCCTGCTGAGCGTGGGTGGATCAGTCTGCATGCAGTCTAATGAGTGCGGATAATTCAAGTAGCCGAAGGATTAAGGAGAAAACCAGCTGGTCTCTGCACTGGTTCTTCGGGAGCTATGAGAAAAGGGGTGGTATAGGTCCTGTAAAGATGGCTATGATGACTAATGTGCCCACATAATTTTTGATGCGGACATTTTAATGCTTTTTGAAAAATAAAACCAACATTTCTGTAGGGAGAGCCTGGGCCACGAGGACCACAAGGCCAACCTGGACTTCCTGGACCTCCAGTAAGTTGTTTCCCTCACTGTTTGCAGTTCCCAGAAACTGAAATTCAGGCTGGTGTGAGGCGTACATGCAATATCTCATAGATTATTCAGGCACTAAGATCTTAAACAGTGCCCCCAGTCTCCTGTTTTCTTCACTGCTGAGAGAAGGTCTCCTGCTGTGGATGGCCACTCTGAACATATGGAGGTGGCACCCAGGACATGGGCAATCATTGCATAGAGGCAGACTTTGCCTCAACACTATTGTCATGCAGAACCTGGTTGGTTTTGCATTTCTAATGTCCTGAAGTGCTGTATGGGCATTCAGCACATCTCAGAGAGGCACTCACTGTTAACTTCTAAGCTATCAGAGAATGGTTGCTGTAAAAGCGGTTGGCTTTATGCCACACGGTCCTGGCTAAAATACTTTGTGGATGAAAAATAAGAATTGGGTCTGTGCGTTTGTACACATTTTTTGCAACAATTTGGACATGCCAGCATTCTTAATTTTGACTTTAGTTTATTCTAGTTAGATTTTATAACCCAAGTCTGCAGGATATCTCAGTTCAGGCTGCCACTGCTGCCTCACTTGCAGATACTCTGTATTTCCTCACTTTTGAATTGTTTGTTGTGTTTCATTGTTGATTGGGTTTTGTAAAATTGATGGCATTGTGAAGATGCATTACTTAGGTAAATCTGGTTTTAATTATGTAATTTAAATATAGTTGTGTGCTCTGTATTTAATCAGGGCATTGTCACTTTTCTCTATCCTGTTTTCTTATTCTCTTCTGCTCACAGGACAACATAATGATCAGGTAAGAGTTGTTTAGGTAGCCATGCAGTAATGGTAGCACAAACCAGCTAGGAAATGGTTATATAGTTCATTACTTTTTCTTACTCAGTTAACTTTCTAAAACTTTTCACTTTTAAAGGGAGAGGCTGGTCTGGAAGGCAAGCCTGGAGTCCCTGGTTTACCAGGTCAAAGGGTGAGTCACTGTTTTTATTTAATGTAAGTCTCAAGAGGCTGGGTACAGCTTTGTTCAGTAAGGTTTAGTGCTTTGACCCACTTTACATATACTTTTCTATGTATTTAAGGATCCTGGAAGCCCATATCCTTTCCTCTATTCCTTCTTTATGGTCCAGCAACTTTCAGTACCTCTTGGAGTCCACAGATTGTATGGAGAGCCCTATGGGACTCTAGGAAAGCTTCTTGTCATTTGCTCTGCTGTCTTTATGTCTGCTCCTTGTTGCCAAGAGGATTCTTGATCTGACCCTGAGTGTGTAGAGCCACTAGTAGTATGAACAGGGTGAAAGTTCAGAGGAATGCTGTTGTCCTGGAAGTCAAATAAACCCAAAGATATTCGCAATACTGCAATATTTTCTGTTCTGTTTTGTCTGTACTCAAACAGAAGCTCCCACAAAATGGGAGCTGGTCTACCATTCTCCACCAGGAGCTTAGATAGTTTCTCTTGTTAAAAAACAAAAAAAAAACAAAAAAAACCCCAACTATTTGATTTTCTCTGGCTCAGAGTTATGTCTTGAAATACTCAATTTATCAAAAAAGTAAATTTCATAGTGGGCCTGGTATTATTACACGCAGCCTCTGAGCTTGCCTTTCCTTGCTTCAGCCCATTTGTATGAAGAACATCTCGCTAGACACCAGATAAGGGTGGAAGCGAGTTACCTGTTTAACCTTTGTGGAGGCAGTCACTTCAGTCTCAGTACTGCTGTTTGATGGGTTACAGAGACTTGATCATAGCTTCATCCATAGAGGAGATCTTGGGGGTTGCCTCTAATGCTTTGCACTTGAGTCAGCACCAGTGCTGTTAAAAGAGTGGGTGTGAGAGTGCTACCTGAGAGTGTGGGAGGGTTATGGGCAAAGGACAGTACACGGAAGAAATATATACCTTGGTAGGTGGTTTTCTACAGACTTTCCGTTGAATTGCATGATATTAAATTGAGCTGTAAGTGCGGCTTTTATGAATCTTCTTGGGAAGATGGGACATGCAGTCTCATGTTAATGCCACAGTGGAAAAGGGCATTTACTTGCTCTCTCGTACTTTTACAGTCTTTAGAAAATATCAGCTTATCACTTCAGCAAATAACTGTGCTGTGCTTTACTTATGAGTCGACAAGTTCTGAACAGTCCTGGTTTTAAAGCCTGTTGTGAAACACTGTTTCTTGAATAAGATTAATAGAGCATATTAGCTGAGTAAAGGACAGTGATCAGTCAGGATCTGCAACAGGACACAAAATGCTCCTGCTAATGATCATTTGATTAGAGATGGTATTTGATCCACACTGTTGTTGAATGTTTCCCTAGACTCTGTTGTGTCTAGCTAGTTAGACTTCTCCTAAGGGTCTTTATTAGTCACCAGACATCTTAGGTGGATAGATTTTCTTTTTTTTTTTTTTTTTTAATTAAAGGCCATTATTCAATGACTGAATATGTGAAATGAATCAAAATCCTGGGCTTGGTGGATCTACATGGATAACCTACATGTGGGAGAGAGGACAGATTAGCAGATACTACTGATTCACCATTAGTACAGTTCTTGACAAAGCACAAATATAAAGCCAGGCATCTTACATAAATTTGGCTGCAGAAAGCAACTATTTCTCTAGACAGGCTTAGAAGTTAAAACGTCAAGAGCAGAAATCTCAAATATTTGTTTGAGTCTAGTTTTAAATGACTGGAAGTGAGGTGAGGCCAGCCTCTGAAGGCACAGCTCAGATATACTGAACCCTCTTGCACACACCCAAACAAGAAGGCTCTCTACCAAAATAGACCAGTGTTGAGGGCATGGATGGGATCATGATGCCTCAGTTTCATTTGTGGATCCAGCCCTGGCTTGTTGTAAAAGTTGGCTTGTAGACTGGATATTAGGAAAATTCTCTTCACCAAAGGGTTGTCAAGCACTGGAACAGACTCCCCGGGGAAGTGGCTGAGTGACCATCCCTGGAGATATTTAAAAAACATGTAGATGTTGCACTTAGGGACATGGTTTAATGGTGGACTTGACAGTGTTAGGTTACCAGATGGACTTGATGATTGTTTATGGTTGGACTTGTTCTTAAGGGTTTTTTCCAACCTAAATGATTCTATGATTCTAAACTATTCTTTGATTCTATTGTAAGACACTTGCATCTCTTCACTGCTCCACCCCCTGTCAATAGGGGTAGGAGTGTAAGTCTGGACAAGTATGTGAGCAAACCAACCAGCCAGAGCAGCAATATCAGCATGGGTTGGTTTAACACTGAGCATGTTCCCCAGCACAATTTGGGTCATGCCAAGTAGTTGTCTCCCACATATGTCCCTGCCTTGCGAAGTGACTGTATCTAACAGGCTGGATGACAAAGGCCATCCTTGTTTGTGTGAAGGAGAGTTTAGCCGCATGATCACAAGCTCCTGTGCTCTTGCACATGGAGCCCTGGCCCATTGTATTTAGCATAATCGTAGCTTTTTTCACTATATGAAGGACAGAAAAGTCAGACATAGCTACAGGCAGATTTGGGACTCCTTTTTAGCAGACCTGTGTAGAACAGATGAAAATTGCTAACTATCTGCTTGCCTGGTCCCTCTGCTGGTTTATACAGGCATGGTTTTAAGATGTGATCCTGCACCAATTTATATCTCCTGAAAGTTTGGTTCCTGAGTTACTTCATAAATATTCTGCACTAATATCCTGTAATGTAAGGGACAGATTACAGTGCAAGATTGACTTCAGGACTCTTTCAAGCAGCATGCTGCAAAGGGGCTGATGTAAAACAGTTAGTTTTGCAGTATGATTCAACCTCAATTTTGCATTATGGTCCTCAACCAACATGTAAATAAAGTTGGCCCATGCACAGAGCCCCAATCCTGACACAGGGATACAGGCACAACCATTTGCTGGAGTTCTTAAAAGCCAGCAGTGCTTTAGTTAGCTGTAATGCAATTGGCACAAACTACTAATGGAATAATGATCTGTTTGGAAGCACTTCACAGAGGAATTCATGTCTCGTAACACAGTCCACCGGAAATGAAGGATTCTGACCTGTGCAAGGACAGAGACAGTGTTGGCTGGTGTTAGAAATATAATGCAAGAACCACCTACACAGTCTGTAGATTTCATAGAAGATGACATATAGTGCCAAATACCCTAGTGACAGTTTGGCTGACAGGAATAGGGTCGTACAGCTCGGAAAGATTTCTAGGAAAAGAGGAAGTGTGATATTCTCGTGGCCTGAAGTTGCTGTTCCTGTTATTGCTGAAGAAATAAAAGAATACATGGAATAGTACCGGTGCCAATAAACAAGGCATGATCTTTAGAGAGTCACCATTTGTGTTTAATTTCTTAAGATGGTTACTGCAAGCTTAATCTTTCATTTACATGCATTTGTGGGACTTGAATAAACGTTTTTCCATCACCTCTGGTTAGAGTGCACATTTCTTGGAGCAGTTGCAGTCTTCTCCTAATGTATAGTACAAGTACGGCTGAATACCCAAGTGAGATGAAGCAGCCCTCTCATCAGGGCTTGTGATGGCCCAAGGCTACTTCTGGCGTTGGTATTACAGATTGCTTAAGACCATGTTACAGATTGCTTACAACCGTGCTTAAGACCAAGAACTAGTATTGGCTCAGTATTGGGGCCAGTTCTGTTTAACATCTTTATCAATGATCTGGACAAGGGGATGGAGTGCACTCTCAGTAAGTTTGCAGACGACACCAAGTTGAGGGGGAATGTTGATCTGCCTGAGGGTAGGAAGGCTCTACAGAGGGATCTGCACAGGCTGGATCAATGGCCCGAGGTCAACTGTATAAAGTTCAACAAGGCTCAGTGCTGGGTCCTGCACTTGGGTCACAACAACCCCAGGCAATGCTATAGGCTTGGGGAAAAGTGGCTGGAAAGCTGCCTGGAGGAAAAGAACATGATGGCGTTGCTTAACAACCAGCTGAATCTGAGCCATCAGTGTGCCCACTTGGCCAAGACGGCCAACAGCATCCTGGCTTGTATCAGAAACAGTGTGGCCAGCAGGACTAGGGAAGTGATTGTCCTCCTGTAGTGGGCACTGGTGAGGCCTCACCTCGAGTACTGTGTTCAGTTTTGGGCCCCTCACTACAAGAAGGACATTGAGATGCTGGAGCATCTTCAAAGAAGGGCAACGAAGCTGGTGAAGGATCTAGACCACAAATCTTATGAGGAGTGGCTGAGGGAACTGAGGTTGCTTTGTCTGGAGAGAAGGTGGCTGAGGGGAGAGCTTATTGTTCTCTACAACTACCTGAAGGGAGGTTGTAGCCACGTGGGGGTTGGTCTCTTCTCTCGAGTAACAAGTGATAGGAAAAAAGGAAATGGCCTCAAGTTGTGCCAGGGGAGGTTTAGATTAGATATCAGGAAAAATTTCTTCACCAAAAAGGATGTCAAGCATTGGAACAGGCTGCCCAGGGAAGTGGTTGAGTCCTCATCCCTGGAGGTATTTAAAAGACATGTAGATGTGGTGCTTAGGGACATGGCTTGGTGGTGGACTTGGCAGTGGTAGGTTAAAGGTTAGACTTGATGATCTTAAGGTTCTTTTCCAATCTAAATGATTCTGTGATTCTATTCTATGTTTCTGTTTCCTTTTGAGGGCTTGCCACCGAACTAACCTTGCTATCTGCAAGCATTGAGAACTTTAGGTGTAGCCCAGCCATACCCAGCAGGTCACCTCCAAGTCATTTAGAGCACTCTAAACAAACTTTCCAGAAGTTGTGGACAAGAGAGCAGCATACTCACAGCTGTTCTTGAAAGCATAAAGGCTGCTGGTGAGTCACAGAATGTGTGCCTGGAGGCTGGGTCTGCTGCTCTGCAGGAGGATGCAGAGGACAAACTGAAGAAGACGTTACAGGACCCTAGCTGGTGTTAGAAAGGCTCCTGAGCTGTCTGAAGAATGTGATAGAGCATCTTCCTTATATTTGATTTAGAAAAAAAGGAAACCAGACATGTTTGGGGCAGAGAGTGAAGGGAGTGTTGTGCTCTAAAAAATCTGATGGTATTGTGAGATCTGATTGCCTGATTTATCATAAGCTAAGTTTGTTGTATATGAACCTCTTTCCCTCCTGCAGCCCTTTCCCAGGAGCTCTGATACGGAGCGTGTGTTTTCAATGTAATTATAATAATGCAGACTTACAGACATAGTTCTTTAACATGGAAAGCTAATCTGAGGGCTGCTTATATTTTGAGGAGTAACCCAGTAGTGGAAACAGACTAAGAGGAACATAAACTGGGAAGACAGATCATCTTTCGGGCATTTAAAAGCATTTTTCTGTTAGCCTGCTTTAGTTGCAGGTCTTGAAGTGTTTTATGGGCAGAGAAAAAAAGTGCAAAGTCTCCTCGGTACATCTGATGAACTGCTAATCTGACAGTTCATGTCCATCCTTTGATACTGTCTGGGGGCAGGAGATAACAATTCCAACCTGAACCAGGCAACTGGGTTATGTTCATTTTATTAGCCATCTGCTTCCAAGTGCTTGGCACCTGATGTCTGTATTTTGACAACGATACCCTCATATCAAGAGCACACAGTGGGAAGAAAGAAGCTTTGCTGTTCTCATCTGTCCCGTAAGACCTCTGAGTGATAGACAGAGGTGTCTCTCTGATCTTACTAAAACTGCCTGAAAAAGAGGTAGAACTCTGAGAGTCTGGTTTCATTTTAGGGTGGTTTTGTGGTTTTTTCCCTCTCTTCCTGTCCTCTTTCTTCTGTGAAATTGAAGAGAATTGAAGTACTTTGATTCTGTTCTTAAGTTTTTTGACACCTGATCTACTGAAATATTTGTTGGAAGTAAACTCAACTTTTTTGCTTGATAGACACAAAAAGTGTAGATGTATGACAGGCTCCTGGAAAGCATGAAAATTTTTGGATAATCTAGCCTAAACACAAGGTTCTTCTGAAGTGTGCTCCAAATAACTTGTATTTCAAGAATTTTCCTTTCATTGAAATGGTGCAAGTTCATTCAAGTGATTGAAACTTCAGAAGGAAACCAAGAGAAAACACCTATTTATTTTGTAACAGTTCTCTCCACATAGGCATGAGGTAGCAGCTACTCTGAGTTTGATATGCTGTACTTCTGCCTAGTTTTCTAAATTGTCCAAATTTTGCCATGCTCAAAGAACAACCAGCACAAAAGCAAAAAAAAAAACAACAACCAAAAACAGGATTCTCATAGAATAGTAAGAATAGTCATATGGAAAAAAAATTCGTAATGGAAAATAACTTTTTTAAAGGGTAACCTTTAATGAATGTCCTTCTCCGTGATTAAGACTTCAACGTACATGAGTCAGACAAATAAGTAATAATAATTCCCCTTTTTTCAGGTTACTTCATGCACAAAATAATTTAGGTGAAGCACAGAATGAGAGTGCCTTTGATGTAGAAACAGAGATAACAAAGAAAAAATTTACTGCAAGACCTTTATTTTGTGAGCTAATTGCAAAGTTTGGTGTCATGGTCCGTCAGGTTGGAGGCAAGAGGAATGAGTGCAGCTCCAGGAGCGAGTTACAAAGGGATGTTTTCTGTATCTTTAATTCAGCTGTCATGTTTCAGCAGGTTTTCATGGAAATGTGTTCACAACCCCTGAATGTTTATCCCCAAAGTCAGAGCAGCACAAAAAGCTTCTGATTCTCAGTAAGTGCTACATATTTATTTTACAATAGTGCCTAAAGGGCCCTGTTAAAACTGAGGACTACTGGGTTCAGAACACACCCTCCACCCAGAAGAGTTGCGTTAAGAGCTCTTACCAATACATGAAAGGTTTATCCCTGTTAGCTGACAGAAGGGATATAAATTTATCAGATCCCTGGCGGGCAGCTGACTTCTTTGTGTGTTTGATGGCGGGACAGAAATCCATGTATTTGACTTTCTCCTTCTTGACTCATCTCTCTCTTAAGTGGGATGTTGCATATGATGTCGCAACTTGAAATGGGCAGTCGACACTGTTTCAACTCTTATTTCTCTGTGTATGAACTCCCCTTGATTTGAATCACCTTAGACTTGCAAGGTCCAAAGGAAGGAGTTAGTGAATTGGTATTTCCAGGGAGGGATGTGTAAATAATCCAAGAGAGAGAGGAGAATAAGTTTGCCCAGCAAACTATGTAGATTTTTTGGAAAGAGGCAGTCCCAAGATGCAATTTCTCTCAATGCCAAAAAGCCCTTATAGCCCAAACTTTTCTTTATCACAACAGCCCCCGTGATTGCTCATTAGCTGGCCAACACTGATGGGATTTGCATCCTCAAGCTAGAAACATGCTCTTACTTCTTAATTTTCTGTCATTGCCTAATACATATGTAGACTGCAAAAAGCTGATACCTTCAGGGAGTTAAAACGTTGATTAACACTGCTGGATTTATTCTGGCTTCTCTGGTAATGTAGAAGTAAAAGGACAGGGGTAATCCTACCATCCCATCTAGTTTACAGAGAAAATAGTTGACATTTATGCTAACAGTCATACTTGTTCACAATTAAGGATGCTTTCTATGTGCTTGGTACCAAATCCACCTCTGTTCCTGGGGCCAAACCTCAGTGTAAACCATGCTATGAAAATGTATTGTCATTCTGGCTATCAGCCAGCAAAATAAGAAAGAGTCCTGGGTTATGATATCTTTCAAAAATTCCCCTCTAGCAGAGTAGAACCAACATTTTCCTTTAGTTTCCTTTCTTCTGTACAGTAGAGCTCTTTCCAGTGGATGGTTGTGTTCACGTGTATTTGTGGGTGCTTGAAATGTTCAGATGACATTGCCTGCCCTGGCAAAGTTCATCCGTGCAGAAATTGAAATGTAAGCAAATGAACAAAAAGAAGGGAAAAAGGATTGAAAGTGTAAATTAAATCCAGAGCGAAACTGTAATTGTCAATGAGGTAAATATATCCATTTCCAGTAAAACATACATTTTTAACTGTGCTATTGTACAAATTGCTGATAAAGGCAAATAACATATATTTCCTATCGTTTAAGGATACACATTCTTACACACTTAGCTGATTCTTACTATGAGTAACAGCATAATTGCTGATTTTCTCTGTCCTACTATTAGGTGATGTGACATTTTGCTGAGCTTTGCTCCAGTGGGTATGATTTCTCCTGGCAAGTCTTTTTGCACTTTACAGACAGTCTCTAATGTTATAGAGCAAATCTGTTGTAGCTTGATTTTGGCTAACCTCTGAGTGGCCAAAATGTCCCCTTCACAATGGGAAATTACACTCTCAGCTTCTCTGTCAGTATAATTATATACTGCTTTAAGGTGTTTTGAAAAACACCAGAGTTTCTCGGCATTAAACCCAAGGAAAGGATAGGCTCCTTTCACGTCTCTCATTGCTGCTGCAGATTAGCATGCCTGACCATCAGTATGGAAACAGAACAATTGGTGTATACTCGTTACAGGAGGCAAAATATGTCCTTCTTCCACCTTCTCTGCTTTTGAGATGGGTTTGAGGAGAAAGTAGTGCTGCTACAACCTTCCCCAGGTTCCCCAGGTAATATTTTACAGGTGTAACCAAGTTTCCAAAAAGCAGCGGTAACCAGATAATGCCCTTAAGCCATAAAGCTGCTAAAGCCACACCCTTGTGGACCTCCAAACTAAGGTCTACATGTACTGCTCATATTTCTTCACTTGCAAGGTTACAAGGCTCATTGGGATTTTGTTGGCCTGAACACTATCATATGTATCACCCATTGTGGTTTTGCATAGAGTACACAATAGGGTATGTTCATGCTTTCCAACTTGCGATATCTGATTTAGGATGACTACTTAGGTAGCTAATTCCTTCATGCTCCTCCAAAGGGTTGTATCAAAAGTGTTTATATCAGGTTTCCACCTCTAATGAAGTCTCTGAATTAAGAGTCTAAGGAGATGCACAAACATTGCAAGGGGAGGTATGAGGTAGGTGGTAATAATGCCCAGTGACCAATGAGGTTGGTGGGACATGGAGGACTCAGTTACACGGTGTTGTATGCTGGCCTCAGTGTTGTAGCTGTGGAACCAGCCACCTTAATGCATGGCTCCCATGTTGATAGGAAGCTGGAGGTGGCATGCAGTTGTACTCATCTCCCATGTCTGGCCCCACACAACACACCCTGTATGCTCTATTCATAAGCTTATTTATTTCTTTAAATGAGTATTTAACAGTGTTCTTTGCATTGCTGCCTTGGCAGTTGACAAAATGAGCTTCTTTAACTAGAAAATACACGTTGAATCATGCAGCGACCTGAGTCCTTCAGGATAAAAATGGGATCTTTTCGGCTTTGACAGGCAAAGAAGGGATGAATTTAGAAAAAATAGAATGAGCACTCATGAATAGTGCATGTACTTGAGTACATAATGCAAATTTTTATTGGTATTGGGGAAATGGAAAAAAACCCAAATAATTTCCTGGAAATGACTACAAACTTCTGCTACCCAAGGACCTTAAAACTGCTCCTTTAATTTTCTTCTTAAAATTGTTGTTGTGGATGCCCCATCCCTGGAAGCGTTTAAGGCCAGGTTGGATGGGGCTTTGGGCAACCTGGTCTAGTGGGGGGTGTCCCTGCCCATGGCAGGGGGGTTGGAACTAGATGATCTTTAAGGTCCCTTCCAACCCAAACCATTCTATGATTCTATCAAATTCTTCTGTATATGACAGCTGCTTTCGTTGTTATGAGAAAAATAAGGATAATATCAGATTCTGACATGCCAGCTAATGAATCTCAGTCAAAACTGGGGAAAATATGATGAAAACTTGGTTTGTTTGTGATGTTTTCATTTTTTTCACTCATTTAACTCAGCAGAAATTATATAAATTGTTTCTGGAGATATTTCAATAAAGAAAAATAGAGGGAAAATTACATATCTGACTAATACTTCTGTATGACCAATCACGTCACCTGTGATGTGAGACTTGCTTAGTTTATTATAATATCCTTCTAAAAAGAAAATTAGTTTGGGTGAGAAGTAGAAATGAGTGGGGAAAAAAATCACTTTGCTCTGTCTCTTAGGTATTTACATGACTCCTCTTGTACCCCTGTTAGTATATTACTAACAACCTCAGAAGTATTAATGATTCAGTGTCTATTACATGCCAGGGAAGGATACATTATTTTTACAAGAGAGCTGAGTCACAAAATATGTGACTTGCCCAAAGTAACACAGCAAGTCATCTGTTGAGTTCAGGAGCAAATCGAACCTCATCTCCAGTGCTTCAGGCATCCTTACTACATCCTTTTTTCCTCTTTTTTTTTCTTATGTAGGACTTTTTCCTTGTGAACTATTTGAGGTCAAACCCATGGGGAACACAGGTGCCACAGCATCCATATAGGTGAAATTGTCTCAAGGGTATATTCCAGGTCCTGGCTTACCCTTTCCTTGCACCGGCAAAGCTCTCTGGTTCCTCTGGAGGAATGTTTTTTTTTTTCACTTGCAGAAGAGTCAGCGAGCTCTGTCCCTTGGTGGTAATGCCAACCCTAGTTAGAAATGCCTCATGGACTCATGTTTCTGGCTTAGAGACTGTGAATCTTTTATATTCATCCATGCACCAGAGTTCTGAATTATTTTCTTAGTGCAGGAGACACAGCAAGGAACACAAGGGACATTGCTTGGCTTTGCTGGGCAGGGGTGAAGGGCTAGGCTGTAGCAAGGAAAGTGCCTCTCAGCACGTGTCTACACGTGGTACTTCTCTTGGCTGCCTCTCAGCACTGTGACTTCTCTGACCCTCTGTGGGCAGCACCCAGGTGGGACTGCAGAGTGTGAGAGATGCCAAGATGTACACGAGACCAACCCTCACCTGTGGGGGCCTTTAGCACAATCTGAAGAGATACAGACCTGCCAAAGATAACTGGAGTTTCACATCCAAATGGTGTCTGCTGCCTTCGTTTCTAGCTTTCGTGTTTTGTGTCTCCACATTGCAGTGATTTACCAGTCTTGGGATGAAAGACTTTGGAAAGTCAGTAGCAGTCTTTGTCCTGGTGTCTAATATCTTCTCTTCTGTTGAACATGCAGGGTAAAAAGGGAGAACCTGGATTCCCAGGAATCAATGGTCTGATCGGTCCTCAGGTAAGTGATGATTTCTTAATTTTCATATAATATATGGAAAAACATATTTTACGGCAACAGGCGACTTGGAATCACAATGCAGCATGCTTTGACCTTGTTCTCTTCTCATCTGCACCGTCTTTGAAGTTGGTGTTTCTCCTTTAAGAGCCAAACTAATTTATCCTGTTGTGATTGAGAGAAGTCTGCCTGTCTGGCAGCAATTACTTTTACCTTTCACAGTTTTTCAGCATCTTTGAACAGGGACATAAGGAGGTGTTTTGTATGTGATTTCCCCATTGCTTGTGCATAGAACAATATCATTCCGGAGGGAAAGCAATGATTTGTCTTTTGTAATATTTAGGACAGCGTCTCAACTAATTGTTGGCTGTGTGAATTGGCAATTGCAGATATACCTCCTGTGCTGCAGCCTTGAGGGACGAAGCAGTGTAAAAGGTATTTGCTATTCAGAAAGCACACTTCTTTGAGCACAAGACTCTTTTTGTGGCTTTGGTACTCACATTTCTACTTGTTATAGAAGGATAGGTGTTGGCTTATTGAGGAAGGTACAGACAGGGGCTTAAAACTAAATGTTTATTCTCCCTATAAGGAAGGATGGCTTAAGTTAATGACCCCTTAGCTCATTTTTTTTAAAGCTTTTGGCAAGTTAGTGCTCCAATTTGCACCATCTGTAACATCATAAGGACAAAATACTGCTGTGTATGTTAAGAATCGTCAGAGAGGATTTGGCTCCACCTTGGATCAACCCATTCTGCCCTGTATTATTGGAACACTGACACTTGCCTCTGGCTTGGTTTCTTGCTAAGTTGTAGCCAAATTCAGCTGACCCTTCGTAGGGTCACCCCTGCAAGAAGAAAAATAACTGCGGGAATGTCCTCAAGCAGGAAAGATGCACCTTCACATCAAGCTGACCACTCGGGCTAAAACCAAGCATTTCATTCATTCCCTTTTCAATAATAAATTAATGATCTGGGTCTTTGGCTTTGGGATTTTGTTTCAATAATTGGTTAAGTTTTGGGCAGGAATGAAGAGGCTCCATTACTACAGCTGTCAGTGAAGTATTGCAACAAACAGCACACTGCTAGACAGCAGATGCTGATTTTTCATTTATTTCCTCTGGCAAGCTATGCCCTTGTAACCAGGAAGCACGATCTAGAAATGGTTTCTGTGGCAGATGTTTTATAATGAGCTGTTCACATGTCTGTGGAGGATGTCGGAGAGGCAATCCAAAGGCTTGTAACCCTGTGCAGGAGAAGGCCCTTGTGTCCAGCTGGGAACTTTGGCCTGAGAAACACTACTTGATACTGGTTTACCTATTTTTAAGACTTTTTCCTCTTGTACAGTATCTGGTTTGCAAGTATTTCATTGGCAGCCTTCAGGAGGAATGGAGATGGTATTTCTAACGGATTTAAAAGATTTTGCTGTTTGTTTGTTGTTTTTTTCCCCACTGGATAACATTAAAAGATCCCCCCAAGACTTCTGAACCATCTGTGTAGTCACTGGGAGAGGATATTCATTGCTTTTGGGAATAAGTTTTTCTCCATGCCTTATTTCTGAGATATCTGACACTATCCAACCAACCAAAGTCATACTTGTTCAGCTCAAGTTCCCTGTAACTTTTTTAAAAACATATATGCATGTGTTAGCAATTTTATAAATGTATCTGAGAAAATTGCTGACGTAGCATTAAGTAATTTTCCTTTCCTCACAGGCTAAATAAAGTTAGCAAATTTTATGTTAATTAAAACTGCATATAGTGCTAGCCCCATCGAGGGATACTTAATTTGACTGTTCCTCCAAGCTAACTATAAGAATGGAAAAATATTGTTCCTATTCCTGCAGTGGCACTCTGTTCTGGACATATTACTGCAGATTTCTGTATTTCTGTTTGGAGAAAGTGCTTACATTCAGTTTGTGACAAAACTACTTTTCAGCTTAACAGCACTTTTTTTGACATTAGATTTTTTTAAGCACTTTATCAGCATTATTTTTTTTCCTTAATAAGACTTTGCCCCCAAAATACCGAAGAAGAAAAGTGGTTTCCTTATGCTGTAGTGACATGAATATTCTTCCAAGTTGTGTATGGAAGTCTGTGTCACCTGTTCCTGTGCTATCTCAATGGCGTTGAAGACCAACTGATTTGAGTTGGCCATACATAAACTAGATTAGGACAATAAAATAACCTTCCTTTCCTCTGCTACTTTAAATTTAAATATACGTTGGGGTTTTGACATGATTCCCCACATTGATAGCTGTATGGACAAAAGGAAGGAGTGGATATAGGAGCCGTAGAAGGCACATTGTTGCTGAAGGACATATAAAAGCCCATCTGAAGTTATTGTTAGGCCTTGTCAAGAAAAACAGTTGCTGTAATCCTCAGTCCAACTGAGAAGCCACAGAAGGATCAGGCAGCTGTGCAAGGAAACCAACCCAAGGGCTACTCCAGAGCAGGGTCAGCAGATCCAGCAATGAACCGCAGTTGAGATGATGTCAGTTTGAATCTCAAGGACTATTGACTGAGTGTGGTGACATTTGAAAGTTAACTTAAGTGTCAAACCCTGAAGCAGCAGCTAGGAGGCAACTTCTCAGCTACCCTGGGGATGTTTTGTGACAATAGGGTAGCCCTAGTTTTGCCTCTCTCCTTGCACACACCAACTCAGACTAAATTTTAATCCAAAAAGATTCAGGGTGGACACTCTGGGTCTTATTTCCCCTCTGGATATGAATGATTTTCCTGCAGCAAGGACACAGACATCTGAACTCATAATGTGTTTATATTGTTATTATTTATTTGTACTATTAGAGTTTCCAGGAACCTTAATCATGGGCCAAACTTCTATTGCAGTTGACTGTTCAAATGTAGACTGAAAAATGAGCATTTCTGTAAAGCGCTTTCAGTTGAAATAGATGGATGTCTACCAAGCACGGGAAACGAGGCTGTGCATTTCTGCATAGTCACCCAAGATCTCGGTATACCTTATCTATCCCATCACCTGTTGATAGGACAAGTTCAGAGAAGGGGCTGAAGGCAGTTGATGAGATACCTTTGCAAATACTTTTCTAGGCATGAGGGGTATCCTGAGGAGGAAGGAGATCTGCAGTTAGGCAGTGTATGCTAGGTGAGCCATGAAGGCTGTGTTTGCAGGCTCAGTAGAGAGGGGAGCTGATGCCCCAGTGCTAACCAAGGGCTCAGACACTCTGAGCTGTGTCACTGAATTACCAGGGCTGGGATTCAGTTCCAACTGCAAGCACTTGTTGGGTTAAGGATGGAGATGCAGATGTCCAAGATCCTGTTAATTAAGATCCAGTTAATATAATCAGTGGAGCCTGAAGCTCTCCTAAAGCAGGTACCTACACATGGTCTACTGGGCCACTCTCTAGATTCCCTGAGCTGAGCAGGTACATGCTGTCCCGCTGTGAGATAGCAAAACAACTCAAAACTCATTTATTTTTAAACAAAAATGCCATACCTCACCCCTGCAATATCTCTGATCTGTTACTGAGGTTTACCTTATGCTAGATAACCTTGTGGTATAACTAAGACTTGCGAGGAAGGCCAGTACAAGCTGTACCTTTGATGGTCATGGCTGACAGTGATTTAATTAGTATAGACTTGTCCGTAGGGTGTGAGCTCAAGCCCAGCTTTTCTTAAGTAATTAAGGAAATAAACCATATCCTCTGAAATGCATGGTGTCCTTAACGTCCTTTTTATAATGCAAGTTAAGACTGAAAAATGTGGGAAAAGGATACAGGCCCCAGCTGCAAAGCTCAGATTGAATTCAAACTATGCCGGTGCTGCTCGAAATTGGAAGGTATTGCTCAGAGCTATCTTTAATAAGATCTATAACCTTAACAAAAGTAAAGAAAAAAAAAGTCTTCACCTGTGCAGATCACTAATAGTACTGAAAGGAAAGACCATAAGGGAGGTTTTTTTGGTTGTTTTTCTCATTTGCTGGGCTGACTCAGTAAACCAAATCAAAGCGAACACATAGGGAAATAAATCTTCCTCTGTAGACAAAAGAGATCATGTCCATATCTTACACTAAGTGATGAAATTAAACAAATACTGCCTTTAACTGGAAGCAAGAAATTCTCCTGGAGAGACTGCTATGTACAAAGTCAACTTTGTTCAGTACTTTTTCAGAGCTGGAAAGAAAGTTCAGAGAATTTTTGTTGAAAAAGCTTTATTTTTAAAAATAATGTTGGCACTCCAATTACAATGCCACCTGGTGAAATAACTGGAGACCTCATCCGCTTACGAGTTACGGCACTATCAATGAAGCTGACTATAGAGCATGCATCATAGGTCAATGCTGAGATCTGGTGGCTCTTTAGGCTTTTGGTTTTCAGTGTCATCAGCACCAGCCTTTTTCTGTATCCTCTTATCTTTGTGTTGGTTTGTAAGGCAAGATTTAAGCAAAGAGAGCAATATGGTGCTCTGATGAAGCGTTACTGAAAATAATTCACAGCAGTTGTGGTGGTGGATACTGTAGTGCCTGGGGTGAGAAATGAAGAGCAGATTTGAGCAGCTGACCCCAGAACACACTTAGATGCAGCAGAGGACAAATGAAGAGTTGGAGTAGCAAGGGATATAGTCAGACACGCGGGCTGCTCCACAAAACTAGCTGCAGCAGCCTCATTTCTGATGGGAGAGTAGTGGAAATAAAGGGGAGACAGCGTAAAGCCAACAGGAAGGGTCTGTGGGGACTTTCTGAGAGATGAAATTACAGGAAATAATTGGTTTTGAAGTGGAGACAAGCAGACACTGGAGGGGAAAGGCTGTCAGCACCATAGTTATGCATTTTGCTATCACTGTGGCAGCAGACAGGATGCTTCTGCATGTCCCAGAGGTTCTTCTCATTCATAAAGCTGACACACTGCCTAAAATGCCGAGACCACAGTCTTTTTTGACATGGGTTAAGGGCTTATCTAAGCCTTTCTCATAGCGTAAGAGAATTCAATCATTGGCATGGAATATTTATACAGAAAATATGTCTGTGCAAGCTTTGCCTCCAGAGACAGATATCTGGAAAAGCCATCAGATTTCAGTTTCCATCTTGGAATGGCATTTGTTCACCTCTCTCTAAAACATAGACATCCCTTCTTTCCTGGAAAAGAGATTTAGGCCAAGCCGTCGACTGATGTCACAGACAAAGGTTTTTGTTCCTTTTCAGAGCTTCCTTAGAGAGCACAGAATCAAAATCTTAATAGCTCTGCCTTTCCAAGCCTGTCTTTCAGCAAGGTACACACTGGAAGAGGAGAGCATCCTTTAGTGGATCCTGGAGGAGAGGCACAGCTGTTCCTCCAATATGGAGAGTGTCAGATTTCTTTCCCAAGAACTGTCCCTGCATTACGTTGTCTAAGAATTGGAGCTGGATGAAACACGAGCCTGAAAATATCCACCCCCACCCCCAATGTTTTTGAAAGATATCCCACCCTGTGACACACACACCTCTACACACTATTTAGATTTTAATGAACATTTGAAATCTTCTTTGTTGCAAAAGAACAGTTTGAAAATACTTTGGTTTAAATATTTTGATAGAAGATCCATGTTTTGCATTTGTTTTCCAAACTGAGTTTGTGTAGTCCTATTTTAGAATAAAATTTTCATGTATCAGTTTTTGCTTTAGCGTGTAGGAAGCACACATCAGAGTCTTTACCAGTCAGAAAAAAATTACTCCATGATTACATTCTTCTATATCAGAGTTTTAAAGGGTTGGCACTGGGGACTAGATTTAGGTCAGGGATTCAACTCTATATAATTCATCAAATGATCATTGAAAAAGATGATCAGTAAATCAGGTACTTTTATCTGGATTCAGTTACAAAAGGGAAGCAAAGAAAACAGATGGTGTGAGATTTTGGGGTTAAGCTTTACAGACTGTCCTGCTGCTGTTTTATGGGTTTTTTTAAATCACAAATAAATGCTGTCAGTTTGATCCTTTCTAAATACTTAGAAAGACTAGTCCTTGCTCTGATGTATACTCAGAAGTCAGGAGAAGGGCTATAATAACAGAAATTTCTGTCCAAGTGAAATTGATTTGCTCTTGACAGTAGCAAAAGGGAGGGCTCTATAAAGGACACGTATGATGTATATCTGCAACTTCCATGTGATCGTGCCATTTTATTTCTGTGTCCCAGTCACTTGCTGTAGCTCAGGCTGTAGAAAGCAAGAAGTCTGGTAGAACAGGAGATGCACTGGTGTACATAGTCAGCTGGAGCAGGCTCTCAGCATCTTGTGCACCTCCCAGGAGTACTGGTGGTCATTACGTCAAGCTGTTCTTTCTACAGCCATCTCAGAGAGGCTTTTATCAGAAGAGCTTTCTATTAGTGTGTGTAAAATTTATTGGTGCAACATGTGGTGAAGCTACCTGAGTAAACTAGTCTTGGGTATGACGTCCTGGATAATAGCTCTCACGGAGAGCAATGAAACTGAATTAGTGGTGGCAATGTAGGGTAAGGATCAGTGTGCTTCCATTTCAAGACTTAGAGTTGTGTAAGGTTGTTGTGGCCTAGAATGTAGAATAATTGGACATTATCTTGGATAGCAAGAATATACTAGGAGAAATAATTAGGATGAGGAGGATGTAGCACCTCATGTTTCAGAGATTCCACTGGTTGCTTGAGTAAGACTTTGCTTTTGGGGTGGATTGACCCCTGTCTGTGCTGTGTAGGGTAACTTGCATCCTATCTGAGGGATTCTCAGGCTGAGACTGGGTCCAGGCTGAGGTTTTTCACCTCTTGGTAGAAGCTCCCTGTTGTGGGGCCATGGAGAATACGCATTTGATGGTGGGAAATGGTTCAGTTACTGGCAGAGAGAGAGAAAACAAAATTAGACTATTAGGGAGGAACCAATAGAATTGGCAGGGAAAATCTGCAAAGGTAAATTTCGCACTTTCTTTGCTGCACTTATGCATAGTCCACTCTGCTGCTGAATCAGTTTGTTGTTGTATTTCTAAAGGTACCTTTGCCTTCTTTCCTGGTACTCTACCCACACTTCATGGAAGGTCCTTCTTGGATACCATACCTTCTGCAGGGCCTTTCAGCAATACCATGCTTGTAGAGGTGGAGTAGGGCCAAGGAGAACTTCCAGGTCCCTGGTGTCTGAGGTCACTCTATCCAGTTGTGTCTGCAGAGTTGTATTTTCTCCTGTACTGGGCGAATTTGGACTGTTGATTCTCTTCTTTGGTGAAGCCTTTTGTAAGTGATAGATGATCTCAACCAGGTGTCTCTTGATGGGACTAGAGCTCCTTAACTGCAGGATCCCCCTGCAACAGCAGCTGAACCAACTTCCCCAGAAGCTAATGCAGGGCTCCCCAGGAATTATGTCAGCGGCATCAGTACATCCCAAGACACAACTTTCTGAGGATTTTTTGGTTGTACTCACATTTGAGACACTCTGCAAATGCTAATGTTGTTGGTGGAATGACTGACTCCCTGTTTGTTCTGAGTTGCAATGAAAGCAGATCATGGGATCCAAGTGCACCCTCAGGTCCCTTTTTTGGTCGCTTTGCCCCATCTATTGGTGAGAGGCTGTCTTCTCTTCTGGCTGAATTTTACAAGCATATTTATTCTAAAAAGACTGCATATCTGCTACTATCTCTATCAAACCATGCCACAAATAACTCCTTGTCCTCACGTTTCTACACTGTTTTCTTCTCTTCAGCTACATTTTTCCTTAAATGTGAAATGCTACTATCGATCCATGAATCGTAATGTGTTAATCACAAAAGCTGTGCTTTGTCATACTGAATGGTGACACAGGTCTAGGAGGGAAAATGCTGACTGGCCATTTTCTATCTTGTATCAGTTGCGCAGTTTCAATTCTTTACATAGGGTTTGGGTGGGGGTGGGCTGTTATTTGTTGGGTTTTTTTAAGTACAAACACACCAGAACTCCCCCTATGCTGAAAAGTGAAAAGGAATGAAATCATAGTGTTGGAAAGACAGAAAGAGACAGCCAGGGTAAAATTTTGACTCAGTCATATATTAATTTCTCAAAAGGCTTAGGTCCTGGTCCAAAAAATACACAGACATATGCTTCATTCTGAGCACAGGAGAAATCCTGCCTTTTCGACAGTGGAAGCTGGAAGTAACAAACACCTCTCCACCTGTCACGATCTGTTGAGTATAGAAACAAATTTCTCAGCTAGGAAGCCAAATTTTGCAATTTGCTCAGTACACAAAAATAAATGCCTTGAAAATTGGATGGCTATTGAGAGAATATTTTCCCTAAGAGAAACAGCTGTTGCAGGGAGATGAGTAAGAAAGACTGTTAGGACATTTCCAACTGAATGTGTGCATTGAAGTATGAGTCTGTGAAAACCTTTTGTTATCAACAAGGTTAATGAACACTAAAATGTTGGTGCATTTGTTTTAAAACAGTTGATACACTACATTGTTTCTCCATACTCTTGGATTCATATCGTTAACCCACCCACCCCAAAAAAAGCCCCGACCAGAAGCCTGTTCAATTGATTAGTTACTTCAGAGATCTTTTTGCAGAGGTGAATTGTTCAGTTTGAAACAACATTAATCAGGATTAAATTAGGCTGGATGCTACAAGGGAACCCGCTAGACAAGCTTTGTGTTGTATGTTACCATTGATGGCCTTCAACTCCTCTGTCTCTTGTACTGGAGCAGAAGATGGAGCTCACCTTGCAGCAATAGTAATTAGTGGCTTAAGTGGGAGTTTCTGTTCCGCACATGAGCCTGGTTCCCGGGGAACTCAGTTTGGCATCTTCCATTTTTTTTATACAAGTTAATGAAATGATTCTCAGTGCTTTTGTTGTTTCAAATAGGGCCCTGACTGCACAGGGAAAGACCTGAGGCTTTCAGCCACTGTCAGAGAGTTTAATAAACTAGTTTTGCTTCCTCTTGTACAGGGACCTCCAGGGCCCCCAGGCACTGCTGGACCTCCTGGACCACCTGGAGCACCAGTAAGAAAACAGGCTTTTTTATATTTTGCCTTTTTTTTTTTTTTTTAATATGTATATGAAGGAGAGGAATAAATAGCTGGGGAGAAGTTTAGATCATGGGTTTCAGTGGGAACTGAGTCAGGACCTCCAGCAATGTATATTTTCTCTTGCATTTTCTCACTGAAAGCCACAGATTCTCTGTGCTGCGCGTTGGAACCACATCACTGCTACCCGGGGATAAGTCAATGTCTGCAGGACAACTCATGGCAGAGACCTGACTGCCGTGGAAGGGAAAATTGTGTTTAAATTGAAAGTGGCAACCTCCATTGAGGTAGCTGCAAAGGACAGAAATACTGATTTTTGTTTTGTTCTTGTTTCATTTTTCAGGGACTGCCAGGAGAAATGGGAGTTTCCGGTAAAACTGGACCACCGGGACCAGCTGTAAGTATTGAGGAACTGCTTCCGTTGCCTCCATACTCTCCATGACTTCAGATAATTTAATTCTCAAGTCTTTGCTTCATTTCCCACAGCTTGTCTGCACTCAGGGTTTTAATGGGGGCTCCAACACTGTTGCATTTAATGCAGATGTTAGCCTCAGATGCCTTTTGTGAACGAGAATTTTACCAGATGCAGCTCCACCATTCCTACGCATTGGCACCATGAAGTTTTCTTTTTATACCTTTCAAAAGTAATTTTGCGTTTGGCAGGATATTGTTCTTCCAAACCTGGAGTTTCCTGAATCAGGTCAAAGACCTTACAATTAAAATCTCAAATTTAGCAGAGCATAGCAATTTCTGTTGGCTGTTAAGTCAAGAAAGTTTAATTATGAAATACTTTAGTATTAAGAAGTGCAACCTGCAGCCTGCAGTGAGTGGGGATTGACTGACACTCGAAAAGGGGACAAAACTTTTTCTCACCATTTTAAATACATTACAGGAAATAATTTTAATTCTTATCTTGCTGAACAATTCTGTCACTATGTGTTGAAAATTTAATTTTAGGAGTCTACATATTGTGTAAGAAATTACCAATATTTAAAAGGAGAAATAGACTTTTAAAAAATCTTTATAGCTAGAGATAATAGAGACTTACAGAGAATGATAAGTAAAAATGTAATTTTTAAAGTTATTTAAGAATCCACAGTGCGTAAAAAGCTCTGTACTGCTTTCTCTGGAACAACACTGACATCCAGTGGTCATTCACCAAAACTGGGATACTGGCAAGAGGGCTGAGCAGATAGGTGCATTGTGAGAACTTTTGTATATTTTGAGTCACAGTAGGGAAAAAGTCAAAACAAAATGCATGAGGTGGTTCGTCTTTTGTTAAACTTCGGTCAGTGGCAAAAGAGATGAACTGAGCATACTTATGCTGAGCTTGCTGTTAACGATTTAAAGAACAGGCACTTAGAGCTTATGATTTTCTTTTGTTTAGGGGTTGCCTGGCAAAGATGGATTCAACGGGATTCCTGGGCTTCCAGGTCAAAAGGCAAGTGACATCACATACACTGGTATTAAGCTGCTTACCTGGGCAGCTTATCTGGGTGAGCTAGCAAGTGTAAGCGGGAAGGGGAGCACATCTCCAGAGCCAAACACCACCTCACCAATCCCACATCACTGAGCCACCGGTGAAACTCCAGGACCAAGTCAGCTGCTGTGATTACACTGTACTGAGTCGTTACGAAGATGGAGCTGGTTGTAAATACAGCAGGGATGAGAGATCCTCTTCCGGTCTTCAATTACTGCATCCTATTTGGCAAACACAGCTGAGCTTGCAAACAGAGAAGCTTCTGCTGTTGCTCAGGAAAGCCAGTGACACTGGCAGGTCAAGGCACGTGTCCAGGGCACAAAAAAGAAGAACAAAACAGTATAGCAGGCTCCAAAGACGTTGCTTTCTTTCCTTCCTGAAGGGCTGGAAAGAAGAGATGCCATCCACCTAAGGGTTCTGTAGATCTATGTGGCAGAAAGATGGTTCTTCATTATTTCCTACTTCTTACGCCCCATTTGAAAGTTTCTACAAATGTCAGATTGGGAAGAGTTGTCTCCTCTGCTTTCTCTGCAGTGGGAGAAGGGAAATAAGAGATTTAGAGGCAGTCAACACTCTGATTGACTTGCCATCACTGTGTCAAAGAAATTTGCTGTATTTTGACTATGAAGGCCAAGCTAGGCTTTGGTGATGATGACACTGTACTGGGATAAGGATAACAGCTATTAACCATCTACTGCCTTGGATTGCATCAGCAGTGGTGGTCTCACCTCTGACACTTGAGCACTATGACCCCTACTCATTCCAATAGCACACTACATTTATACTTGCCTCTCCCACCGACTGCTTGAGCCCAGGTCTAACAGAGTCCCCAGCTCCCACTTATTGATGGATAAAGATTTTGGAGCCTATAACAGATTTCTGAGGCTAAATAAATCTTTGGACCTTATCCACAGCCCTGTGTAGTACCTACTGCACTTCCCACCTCTGCAGTGTGTTTCAGCTCTTAATCTACTGCAGTCTTTGCTCTCCATGCTGACACCACCCACCTTGAAAGATCAAAGTATTTACCTAAGAGGCCCAGTGGCCTAGGTCCCAATCCCACAATTATTATTATTTTTAGCAGAAATAATGTAGACTTTCTAATGTCATACAATTTGAAGAAATTGAATAGAAGTTATGTTGTTCAGACAATTCAGTATGGACATCTTTAATCTAACAGTGATTGAGTTATTCCAGAAATATTCCAGTAGCGTGATCAGTACTAGAGGTGTTTTTGCAAACACATGGAAAAATATTCCAGAAAAGGTATCCTCACATGGCTCCATTTACATCCTTAGACCGATACTTGGGATCAGAGTCAAAATATTCCTCACCATTGACTGCAACATGCTGCATTTCCAGAGGAGTTTGTAGATTAACCTCTTGTGTTCCCTGCAGGGAGAACAAGGGGAAAAGGGTGAGGAAGGCTTTCCTGGAAAAGCTGGCCCTAAGGTAAGGTATTTTATTTCATAGTTTGCTGTAGCCATTGAGTCAGTCAAGGCCTGATTTTGGAAGGTCTTTTACTGAAGTTAGGAGAGGAAGATTCCTCTAAAGTTAGAGGCATAGGAGGATGAGCAGATGTGTCTCACTGCCTTTGTCAGTTCATCGTGTTCCAAAATACCAAACCCTGTTTGACGCTCCTCTCTCAAATCATGTAGGGAGACCTGACCTGGCCCCTGCGTTGGGTCGCTGTGGTCTGGGTTCCCAAGCCATCAAGAAGGCAATTTCAGTGCCTTTTGGGAAGCAGCTAGAAAAACATGGGCTAGGACCATAGGGGATACACTTTACTAATGAGAAAGTGTTCTTACAAAAGGGTCAGGTTCTTGAAATGTTAAATGTTTGCTTTTGTTTTTCCAGGGTGAACCAGGGAGCCGTGGCCAACCTGGTGAGCAGGTGAGCAGGAAAAATAGTCTTAGTAGCAAGGCATACCTGTCAGACCACATGCAATAACAAAGCCATTTGCCAATATAAGATCTGCGCGTGTTATTTTCATCTGCAATTGAAAATGCAATAGATTAGAGGATGAGACTCATGGTTGGACAGAATAATGCAAAAATTCCAGAACATAAATATGCTAAATCAAATTATTTATTGAATCCTGAAAGATTCAATCATCTTGTTCCTGGCGGATAAGGAAGAAAGGGAAGGCAGAGTGGCTTAAAAGTGGTTGTTTTCCTTCACACCTCGCATTAACCCAGGGTGCTGGTTCTAGAAGATGAGGAACTTATTTGTAACTGTGTGATGCAAGGGGTGAGGCTATCATTTCTAATTTCTAAATGCTTGCTAGGAAATAACCCCAGGTGACTGTTAGCAGTTACACAGTTACCTTAGTCTTTTTATATTGGGATCTGGGCTTCAGCAGACAACTGCTGAACTCAGTGAAGAACCTGGGAAATGTCCTGGGATTTCCTAAAGCACACAGCTGTCTAGAGCCCAGTCAAGACCACTAACCATAGATGTTAACATTGTCATCTGCATGCTACTTGTCAACTGCAGTATGAAAATCTGCAGAAAGAGAAACCTGTTTTAGGACAGAGTCTTGTATCTTTGGCATATAACTTTGGATTTTGGGGTACAGAGTATATACCAGCAATGGAAGAGTCTCAGAGCCTCAGTCTTTTTTTACTCCTACCAGTTTCAGTCCAGTCTTCTGCTATAAAGATGAAATGGGAGAATGGTCATGACCTCTGCTGCCACGTCTTGGTTCATAAAGCAGAACATGCACCATCCATAGCACAAACTGGACTTAGGGGGAGTAAGGGAAGAAGGTGTCCATAAGCAGTCTTATATAGCAGCTCTCCATAAGTTGTGGCAGTTTCTCCATGACCATTAACTTTTAGGAATTGCTAACCATTTCCCCTATTTGTAAGGGTGTCACAGTGAGACCCTCTGCCATTAACTACCTCTTGAAGGCGTAAAGTTCCAAGTCCAAAGTACAAAGTGAGGTTTATTAGGATAAGGCACTTATTAAGTGGATAGCAATTACACCACCCTGTGAGTGGGGACTGTTCTGCTTTTATTCCAAAATTCCTTATAATCTGCCTAATAGGCTCCAGGGAAACCTTCCAGCAGCCTTCCAGTACCTGAAGGGGCCTACAGGAAAGCTAGAGAGGGACTGTTTACAAGGGCATGGAGTGATAAGATAAGGAGTAATGGCTTGAAACTAAAATAGGGTAGATTTAGATTAGATATTAAGGAAAAAATTCTTCACTGTGAGGGTGATGAGACAGTGGAACAGGTTGCCCAGAGAAGCTGTGGATGCCCCATTTCTGGAAGTGTTCAAGGCCAGGTTGGACGGGGCTTTGGGCAACCTGGTCTAGTGGAGGGTGTCCCTGCCCATGGCAGGGGGGTTGGAATGAGATGATCTTTAAGGCCTCTTCCAACCCACACCATTCTATGATTCTGTGAATTCCCAGGAAAGCATCCTTACCTGGCGTCCCCAGTAAAGGGACAAGATGGTGCAGGCCAGCCATTCCTCAGGAGCACTCACACTGGGCTCTCAGGGAACAGTTTGTACACCCTTCCTGTGGGTCCTGTCATCACTACCCAGCAGTGTCATTTTGCTGTTGTCAGGCAAACAAACTGCCGAGCTTGCAGCTGCTGGGCAAGCTCAGGGCTCACTGCTGCCAAGCAAACGCGGGCCCAGTGCAAGGAAAAGTCAGACCTCCAACCCAAGTACTGCTGCTTGGTCAGGATCATCTCCCCACACAGGGCTGCTTTGCATTCTAATACCATCTTCCAGAACACTTGCCTTTCTCTCCACAACACTTGCCTTTCTCTCCACAGTGTGGCGTTCTTCACACATTTCATAAATGTTCTCTTTTCTGTCACCTCAGTCGTAAATTAAAATATTGAATGGTGCAGAGCCTTAGAGGACTTTACTTCATATATCCTCTGAATTTGGCAGGAAACAGCTAATAACAGGTGTGTGAATGTAGTTTCTTCAATCAGTTGTACACCATCCTGCAGACACCCTTCTTCTACGCTGTATTTCTGTAGTTTGCTAATGAGAACGTCATGTTGGCCTGTGTCAGATGTCTAACTAATGTCAAGATGCATCACACAAATGCTTCCTTCTTGTCTGCTTAGTTACCGTGTCAAGGGAGAGAACTGGATGGATTTGACATGATTAGTTTTGAACAAATCCACGTTGGCTGTTTAGTATTATCTTTCTGTCCTTGAGCTCATACAAACTCATTGACATTTTGCTTCAGACCTTTCCAGAGGCCAAAATTACACCACATGTTTTTATTTTTTCCTTCAAATTCTCCTTTTTTCTTCTTTAATGGTAGACCCTCTGTTTGTGCTCATGATCTCTGGGATCATCAGCCAGGATCCTGCAGTGCCCCTCATAAAGCACCATTCCCTCTGTCACCAAATGTCACTTTCTTTAGAATTCTCCAAACATCACCCTGATGTTCCTAGTCATACTCCATCATCAAAGCATCTCATTCCTCACCTGATTTCTTCTGCAGACTCCTTGCACCTGTATTGTGATAATGTTTTGACTCTTCCTATACTTCAGAGATAATGTCTTTAAAACATGGATCACCTTTTCTTTGTTCAGTATTCATACAGCACCTGGTACATTTGAGTCCTGTCCATGACTGAGAGCCTTTGTGATACTGCACTACAAATTCAGCCAGCAGAATAATTATAAATAGGAAACCACATGGTTATTTTCAGATGACAAACTGGGTCAACCTAGAGCCAAATTTGAGAATACTTGATATATTTAGAACAAACCACATGACACAGATCATAATTACTCCTGTAGCAAGTATTATAAAGCAGAAACTGAACGGTAAGTTTCAAATAGAAAGAAATCCAAATATACAATAGACCATCCAGAAAAATCTAGATCTCTTCATCAGGCAACATCTGTACCATTCAGATTAATTCAGTGCAGTTTTTGCATTTCTAGACTATACCAGATGATTAAAAATGAAAATAAAAGTTACATTTAATGTTTTATGGTGCTTTTATTTGCTTGCAATGTCCTTTTACAGAGCAGCATGAAGAAAACATGTTCTAAATTCCGTGGTGTTGGTTAGTGTAACAGCAAAAAAAAAGAGAGGTCTTAGCTGCTGCTTTAAGTAATGATTTTCCAAGAATAAGAAATTATTTGATAATCATACTAATCCTGGGCTCTCTCCACAAACTACATCTAGAATCAATACCATGAAAAAACTGGGGCAGGTTCTGGCCTCCAGCATAGACCATATGTCTCCTGGTGTCACTAGGTATCAAGAAGAAACTGTCTGCAGTCATTATGAGTTCTGAAAAACCCACAGTCTGGTATCAGACATGCAAAGAGACAGACAGCTAAATCAGGGTTTCATCCTTCCCAGCTTAAGGGCACTGTGGCTAGATTAGCCGACCCTGAGGAGCAGACTTGATGCATTTTTAACTGACATGAGTGAGACAGGAGTTTGGCCCACCATGCTGCCTTTTCATTCTTAATTATATTTGAGAGTAATGGGGTTTATTAATAGAAACCATGCTTGGTGCCTCTTCCTTGATTTAACAGATTCTTTGTCTTACTTCTTTGTCAGGGTGAAGCAGGTCTTCCTGGTCTTCAGGGTTTACCTGGATTGAGAGGAGAAAAAGGAGACCAAGTAAGTGACTTTGAGCCACACCTTGATTTTTTTTTTTTGGCCATTTGGTGCCAGAAGGACTTATCTCAAGTGTCCCTAGATGATGTTCTCTCTTGGTGTGATTGATGTAGTGAGCAGCTGATTGGCATCCAGCAAGGCCACCAAGAGCCCCTCACTAAATTGTACTTCACTGCCTAATGACTCTTCCTAATTGTAGCGGAGGTGCTAATGAACTGTGTCCATCCTAAATGCAGAAGGTTATGACTTGTGAGGCAGTACAAGAGGTACAGTGGTCTTTAGACCTTATTTCAGAAAGATCTGCCTGATTTAAAAACATAAAAAAACGTTGATAGCAACAAAAAAAAATCACAAATCCACCTTGTCACTGAACCCTGGAGAAGGCTCCAGATGGTTGTATCGTTTTCTGATGGCCTAACTTCCATCCAGGTCCTGGTGTCTGCTGCCTCCCCTGGCTAGCTCCAGACCTCCAGAGGCAATTACATACTGGGAAATAGTTGGATCAGGGGCCTAACAGTAAATTTAGCCATTTAAATCAGGTCTGTACTCCTGATAACTGACTACATACTTGAATGTGAGCAAGAAGGACCTAAAATCAACTGAGGTCTTACTGTTCAGTTTGCTATATTATATATATTGCAGAGCGTAGGATATAGAATATATTCTCTCTGTATATAAAATCATAGCAATGTAGGTCAGATAGCTCCGATTTGAATGCAGGATAAATACAATTTCTGTATGCACTTTCAGGAGTATTTACATCATCTTTGTTAACGAACTAAAGATGATCAGGTTACCTGGGCAAAATAGAGAGGTAGGCACCAGTGAATGGTTGATTCACAAATCTTTAACATAAACAAAACTGGTACTATGAATGTCCACTTTGGGTCTTAACTCCTGTTTTGGTGCCTCTCTTGTCTCACTAGAAAAAATCTGGGGTTTATAACTGCATCAGACAATAGCATCTTCTACTTTGAAGTTGATTTAGGATTGTTGCTTTCCTTTCTATGAACTTAATTGCTATTCATTGGCTTTTGAAAATAGCGTGGATTTTATGAAGCCATCTCCAAAATGTTACATTTTTAATTGCTTGCATCTTGGAGGACAGGTAAGATCAACTGAAAGTGTAAAATATTCTAGTGGGACTGATGCAATCAAATGAAAACATGCGTATTTCCTGCTTTCTTTTCCCTGCTTTTAGGGAGAAAAAGGAAAAGATGGTCACCCAGGATTGAAAGGCGAAAGAGGAGAAAAGGTGAGTCATGAAATGAGCATGCTCCTCTTAGACAAGAGAGGAAAAGAGGCAAGGGCACAGAGAAAAGTGATGGAGGAGAATATCTGAGGAAGATTAAAAACATTAGAAGTCTGTTAGCTGTGCCTTACCGAGAAGCAGCAGAGAAAAGTACATGTGGGACAGAGACAACAATTTATTGAGTAAAGCAATAATAAGAGGGAGTTGATGAAATCTAAGGACAGTTTCTTTAATTCAAGGAAACTTTTCTTTGTTTTAAAATTGTCTGATAGAAATGAGTCTGGAATTAAATTCTAAAGAACTTTTCCGTGCCTGCCTGTGATGTACTAGAACAATAATTTAAGGAATGGTCTGGGCTTCTGCCATCACAATACTATTAATTTTAGTGAAAATGAGAGAACTAGACAAAGGTGATGTCCACCATTCAACCACTGTGAACATGAAGATGAAGCACTGTCCTTGTAGATGCCTATGGCTGTATAGTGAAAAACTTGCCCTCGTTATAGTGGCAATAGCCATCAGGGAGCGGGTACCACTTTGTTCTTCTTCCTAGGATACGTCAGCCCTTAGTTTACCAGTGACTATGCAGGGCGAGAATTGGATTTAGAAACTTGTATTTTTGATGAAAAACAGAGGATTTTTTTCCATCCACAAAAGAAGTTCAGCTAAAACATGTTTTTCAATTGAGAATTTTGATCAGCTTTAATTTAAAACACAAATTAAACTCCATATCACTCCTACACCATATGGGGTAACATTAGAAATTCATTGATCTATGACGTCAGGTCAATGATAAAGTAACAAAGTGATAGAGACAGCAAAGTGAGAATCCTGTATGCGACAAAGCAAGGACAGCAGAAATTCTGGCCAGCGCAATGGGGTAAATTCAACCCATCAGAGAAGTGCTATGGGATTTTCAGTGTCACTGAGCAGACAGGTTGTCATTGGGTTACATCTCATCTGGTAATGTTGCATCTTCTAACTGATAATGTTGTGTTTTATTTGGGCATCTTTTTATATCCTTAACTATATTTTTCTCCTCTGTCTAGGGTGACACGGGTTCCCCTGGACCACCAGGCTTACCTGGAACAGTAAGTAAGACTGTGTTCTCTGCTGTAACAATATTTAAGGCATCATCACTCTTCCTCCACACAAATTCCTCAGAAATGAAGCTTTTCAAATCCTTGCTTCTCTGCAGAAACTTTAAGATCCGTTTACTCTGAGATTATCTCCCTTTGCTTCAGAGAAGCAATAACAAGGTGTATTTGTTCTCTTTATTTTTGGGAGAGGTTGTGCCCTCCTCTGCCTCTTTGCAATCAGCTTTTTCGTATGCCCTTGCCTTGTGGTAGCACTTAAATTGAATTTGTGATTTGTTTAGCAGCTGTGGGAGCTGTCTGAAGAAGGTCAGGGCTGAAAACGGGGAATGTGTTCATACAGATTTTCCAGGGTGAGCTAGATTTTTCCAGTTGAGACCTCAGGATAAAACTGACTCTGAATGGATACCAGTGAACAACAGCTTGTCTTCCTGGGGAACAATTCACCTTCTTCCAGGAAGAACAGAGGGTTCCACTACTCATTGACAGAAATTTACAGGGTGAAGGATTCAGCTTCAGCAGTGCTGTAACCTTCCAGAGCTTCCGTCACGCACAGTGCCATGCTGTGCTGTAAGCCCAGAAAGACTTTTTCATCCCAGAGTTCATTCTGGGTTCAGCACTGGATCCAGTGCACAAACCAGTCATACCTGATCGCACATACCTTTTCTGCTAATAAAAAGAAAAAAAAACTGACCAAGAGAACATCAATTTATTGTTTTAAAAATGAGCCTGCAAAATTACTTCTGGGAACATAAGCAAAATTACAATTAAGTTCACTATAGGCAATTAAACCATCATCCACTGATGTAAATACATGAACCTCACAGTTTCCTCCAGCAAAATTTGAGTAAGCAGTTTTGGAGTAAGCACTAGGAACAGGCCTGTCACTACAACAAGAGGGCTGATCCCAGTCACAGATCCTCCAAGTGGCAGATAGCCACTTTTCAGCTTTGCTCACCACCACTAGTTACAGCTGCCACAGTCACATTACGGAGAGAATTTGAATTAAGGTCTGTTGGTGAAAATCAAGTGCCTACAGACCTTCATGCAGTGATGGAGGAGGTGTTACAATTTATTCCCTGCCATTAGTTGGGTCTCTGTAGTCTGTGCGAAAGGGCGCTTCACGGTATGATGTAGGAAGACTCCCTGTGTATCACACAAGAATGACCCAATCACAACACCAAGGATAAATCTTAGGCAAGGTGGAGAAGGCAGCTTACAAACACAGTACAACATGGCTAGATATAGAGAAGAAATACCCGACTGCTCAAGCTTCCTGCGTTTGTAGGGAAAAATGTTTTCTATTTCAGCATTAAAACTAGGTGAAGATTTCAACATATCCTCATTTCATCAAGGACTGAAGTTTTCTTCTTAATTTTATCAATTTTGATAAAAGATACTGCTTCTCTCAACAAAACTTGATCCTTTTTTTGTGGCTTGTCCTTCAGGATAAGTATGTAATCCCTAAGAAAACCGCGTTGAGATGCATATGCCTTGTACATGGTACAAAGCAGAGGGAGAACACACCAAGCACAGCCATGGTGTTGGGAAATTTAATAACAATGAAAATGTATCCAAGTGGAAAAGTGGGCTGGAGATTGCTAACAGTAAACTTGCTAACAAGGTTGAAGATTGTTTAGTTTTTCATAGCAGTGGGACATAAATGATCTTTTTGAGTTTATGTTCATATTTCAAATACTCTAGGAAATGTCTGATATTTGTGGGCTTTTTTCCAAACAGCCAGATGTTACGACGAGTTGCTCATTTATAAACTTACTGATGGATATATAGGGGATGTGTAATCTGTAATGACAAGGAGAATACATAAGTTATTGTATTTCAAGGAAAATAGGCAATGCTTCTTTTAACACTTCTGTTTCTCTTCCAGACAGCCTTCTTCACCCCACACCCTAGGATTCCTGTAAGTAACATCTCTAATAAACATGGCCTCTGGCTTATTACCTCTTGTATCTGATAGACACATGGCACCTTTACCATTGTAACCAGCCATGACGAGAAGCCCACGGCTGTCCTGGTTACAGCAGCATCCAAGCCAGCTGTGCCAAGACACAGCTGTACGCTGTCCCAGCCTCTTAAATGAAGAGTGCTTGTAGCACATAGTGGTAAATATCTGACATTATATGGGATCACACTATTGGTATGTGAATAAGTCTCTTTGATCAGGAGGCTTTATGGCATCTGTTAATAGCAGAGGTAGGCTGTAAGAGTCCCATTAGAAAGAAAGTGTATATGCCAGGTTCTTCAGAGGCTGAGGAAGGAAATAGGAATGTGAGATAGTACTGGAAATAGAGACAAGATTTCTTTGGTTCACTTTTCCCCTTGTGGTTTGGTAATATATATATGACATGGTTTAACCCCAGCTGGCAACTAAGCACCATACAGCTGCTCGCTCACTCCTCCCTGGAGGGATGGGGGAGAGAATTGGAAGAGTTAAGTGAGAAAACTCGTGGGTTGAGATAAAGACAGTTCAATAGGTAAAGCAAAAGCCGTGCATGCAAACAAAGCAAAACAAAGAATTCATTCCCCACTGCCCATCGGCAGGCAGGTGTTCAACCATCTCCAAGAAAGCAGGGCTCCATCACAGGTAAGTTATGTGGGAAGACAAACGCCATCACTCCAAACATTCCCCCCCCTCCTTCTTCCTTCCCCAGCTTTATATGCTGAGCATGACGTCATACGGTATGGAATATGCCTTTGGTTAGTTGGGGTCAGCTGTGTTGGGTGCATCCCCTCACAAGTTCTTGTGCACCCCCAGCTATTCACTGGTGGGGTGAGGAGCGGAAAAGGCCTTGACTCTGTGTAAGCACTGCTCAGCAATAACGAAAAGATCTCTGTATTATCAACACTATTTTCAGCACAAATCCAAACCGTAGTCCCATACAAGCTACTGTGAAGAAAATTCACTCTATCCCAACCAAAACCAGTGCAATATACTAAGGACATATGCAGAACAGTGACATCTTATGTGGTCTTTGTCATGCTACAATCACAGAAGGAGTTATCTCTTTTTGCTTTGAGCACATTACTCTTGTAAATGATCTGCAAGACAGTAAAGAAAAAAGCTTGAAGTGGGTCAGCAGGTCAAGTCACTGGGATTTCTCCATGTGCAAGATGAATGTAGTGATACTGTAGTACAGAGCTGCACATGGTGTTACAAGCTTTGGAACGAGAAGGCGACGTAAGGATTCTGACAAATTAAGGTGTCAGAATGTGGTGATAAGCCTCAGGAGAGAGTTATGGGTTATTTTATAGAGGCTACAGGACCAGCATAGTGCTGAAGGTTGTCATGTACTCTCCAAAACCCAATACTTGTCATTGCTTTCCATTGAGTATGTGGTGTATAGTACCAGGGAGCAACTTGCACAGGTGGAGACAAGAAACACAGCCTGGATAGAAAGCAGCAGCACCATTACTCTATTTACTTATTATTAGTGTCATGGTTTAACCCCAGCTGGTAACTAAGCACCACACAGCTGCTCACTCACCCCTCTCCCTCTAAGGGAATGGGGAAGAAAATAGAAAAAAAAAACCCTCATGGGTTGAGATAAAGACAGTTTAATAGGATAACAAAGGAAAAGATTATGATGATTAACAACAACAATATACAAGTGACTCACAAATGCCATTGCTCACCACATGCAGAAAAAGACAAAACCTGATGCCCAGACTGTTTCCAAGCTAGCTTCCCCAGTTATACCTGGAGCAAGACATTCTCTGGCAGGGAATATCCCTTTGGCCAATCTGGGTCAGCTGTCCTGGCTCTGCTCTCCCAGCTCCTTGTGCACCTGGCAGGGTGTGGGAAACTGAAAAGTCCTTGACTTCATGTAAACACTACAACTACCTCACAACAACTGAAACCATCAGTGTGTTATCAACATCATTCTCATACTAAATCAAAAACACAGCGCTATACCAGCTACTAGAAAGAAAATTAATTGTATCTCAGCTGAAACCATGACAATTAGTTAAAATCAATTGCATTTAAAACACACCTTAGTAATTGCTGGAAACAGAAAATCTCTGACCAAGTGAGACTCAGCTCCCATTTACCCACCACCGCAGCTCCGTTGTGTGCTTTGGGTGCAGCCCGTGCTGTGAGCTCTGCGGAAACTTGCTGATGTAGCAGGGCAATGAAAGGACGGAATGTATTTGTTTCTTCCATGGGGTGGCAGGGAACTTTTAATGTTTATTTAGGCCAGTGAGTTAAATCATTAAATATTTCTTGGAGATGGGGTGTGTGAGAACGACTGTAGTGGTCAGGTATGATGGCTGGAAAGAGACAAAAGCAGTAAAACAGGAGATGGCTCCTCACTTTGCCTTATACTTCCCACTGCGGCGGGACACAGCTGAGCCCCCACTGTGTTTGCTCTCCTTTACATGGCACAGAAATGAGTAATGCCTTAACTGAGACTACAGGAGGACACTGCAGGTCAAGGAAGCTGTAAGCAGTGATCTGGCTCAGGTTGGCAGCAGCTGTTAGTTGTCACCACATCACTTCTGTTCATTGAGCTGTAGGAAAGAAGTGGGTGGCAGTGGATTAAGTCCAGCTGCTGGGGGCAGAGGTCTCCACAATGTGCAGGACTAGCAGACAGTGTTAACAGTCTCGGCAGACAGTCGTGGGTTTGGCAACTTTAGAAGGACTCGCTACCAGATATGCTGGCAGGTTGGGTTAAGAGGTGCTGCCTCTGCCCATGTTTGTGGATGTGTGAGTACGTTAGACTGGAATTTTTCCGATTTTGCATTAATGTGCAAGTCGAGTATCAAGAAAAAAGTAGGAGAAAGGAGAATATTAAAAAACCTTCTTCTCTTTACCTATTGAGCTCCTCCTTCTCTTTGCAGTCTTGTTTTCCCGGGTTAAATGTGCCCTTATTCCCACTTAGTAACACCATCCCTGCCTACAAGTTTATTGCTGTATGTCCGTGCTTTGTCGCTTCGCTCTCACGAAAGGGTTTCAGAGCCTGAAATGTCATTAAGCAAAACAACTTCCAGGCACAACCATGCAGGTTTGTTGCTTAGGAGCCTTTGGTTGAACTACTTCAGGTGGTCCTGTTGTCTTTCTGGAGGCCACTAGATGGCATAAGGGACTGTCTTATTAACAGTTGATCTAACGGGTTGCTACTTGTAGAGTAAAATTCCTCTATTATTTATCACAGAGGATAATATTTATTCATAATGCATAATAAATACAGACATAAGTAATATTTATGCAGCTACATTTATTTTGTCTGTTAGAGAATCATTTGCAAATGGACTTTGAATTCCCAGGTGTTGCAGAAATGATTGGCAAATAGCTGATGTGAATAAAATTCAGACTGATTTGTCTTGGGCTCTGCAGTTTGACTGATCACTATTCCTTGCATGTGTGTGTAGCTTAAATCACTGATGTTCTTACTCTTCCTTGATTGCATAATTGAAACACCTTGTATGATAAATAATGAATAAGTAATGATTGCTGTTGCCTGAATACATATGTTCATATAAATATACAAATGTGAGTATTCATGTAGTGCCTGTTTTATTCCAGCTAGTTCCATAATCACGTGCTGTTCCTTTTCAATTTATGAAAAGCAGAAATATGTACTTATTGATTATTGTTCTAGAACTCAGAACAAAGCTGATGAACTTCTGTGTGAAAGCATCTTCAATTTACTGTAAGGAGGAAGAACAGGAATAAATTAATCCTATTAGTCAACGATGGTGGTGCATAAAATAACGTACTGACATTGCAGGAGGGAGGGGAAGTTGCACGAATGTATAGAGGTGTTAACAGAACTCAAGATTGGGAAAAGTTGCACATGTTTGGAAGTGCTCAAGATGAGACCCTGAACACCCGTCTCTTACAGGTGGAGCAGGGAACCGTCTGTACGTGGGATAATTTCCCCACTGTGACATTAGGCTTGTGGTCCTACAGAGGGGCAGTGCAGTGGCACTGGCGCTTTTGCTCTTGGTCATATCAGCTGGCCTTTTAATACATTGAAGCTGAATTGATCAAATTTTGGAACGGTAAATTCTTTAACTACTATTTTCTCTGAGGGAAAACTACTCTCTCTTTAAATTGAACATTTTTACAATTGGTATCGTAACAGTCTCGGAAGTCTAGACAAAGATCTCCAAATCTTAGTGTGTGATGTGGTAGTTTTGATTCATTGTCCTCAAAATCCTTTGAGGAAGCCACTCTATGTCAGAAATGGATAACTGATTGAAAGAACCCTCTTACCAAACTTCCAGCCATGGAAAAAGCTTTTATTTCTCTCTTTGTCTTATTGTTTTATATCAGGGTGAACCTGGACCAAAAGGGGAGAAAGGAGATCAAGGGACAAGCGGAGAACCTGTAAGCACAGCCAAGTGTTTCTGCAGTTGGTTTTGAACTTTAGCAAGGAGAGGACATGAGAGCTGCCTCTTTTGGAGGGAGAGGGGGGGATATGCTCCTTCCATAGCTGGGATGCTTCTCTCATCAGAAATGTCCAGTGGTGCTTGGTTTTGTACTGACTGTATAGGAAGCTAAATGACTACATGAAACTGGGCACCTAATTTATAGCTCTGGACCTTAGGGGCTGAGAAGAGGACTATGGGGTTTGCTAAACAGAACTTGGCTGACAGTAAGGTTGTGCGGGGTTTATTAAAGGCTTTTGAAGTGATGTGGCCCAGCTAAATTGTGCATTTGGCTACTCTATTTATATTTTGCCCTGCTCTTGTTTTGGATGGAGGCCTCAATAGAGACAGTGTTGTGCAGTCACAGCCTCTGTAAAAAACACCCTTTCTTCTCTCAGTGGGAGGAAGGAGAAGAAATGAGAAGTTTCCTTCAGCTCCCTCACTTCTCCCTCTGTTTCGCAGGGATTACCTGGGGTCCCAGGTGAACAAGGTGTCCCAGGACCTGCAGGACTACAGGTAAGAGGGCCCAGCCTTGAAGAAAATCTTTGACATGACCAGAGAGGGATGCTTTTGAGGTCTATATCACTGTGAATAAGTCTACCCCTATACCCCAATAGCCCATTTCTCCTTCCTCATTCTTGTAAGTTCAGGGACTTCTGCAGAGGTTTTTACTTATGGTGGACATCCGGACAACATGAAAAGAATCAAAGCAGAAACATGGCATCTCTGCAGCATGATAAATATTGTCTGAAAGACTTCTTCTAACTTCAGGATCCTTCGAGAGGGCATCTTGTATTGATGCCACTGAGTCACGGGTCTCACAGATAAGTTACTGCAGTACGTTGGCAAAACATTGCAGAGCATTCAGATTCAACTCCAACCCATTTGACGCTGAATGCATTATGGCTCATGTAAAATGGTTTTATAGTCTCAATTATCTTCTGAAAATTTCTTGGCTTATGCATATTATTTCCAGTCACCACTGAGGTATGTTTTCATGTCAACATGGGAGGGTGTTCACTAGGTCATCATCTGTGCAGTGCCCAAGCTATATAGTCAGCTATTGGGCATCAAAAGCTTAAACAGGTTAACAGCAGTCTTAGAATTATGAAAAGAACCCAGTAATACCATACAGCTATCAACTAAATCTGCTAAATGGGGGACTGTTCAGTAAGTAGACTCTGTCCTGCCAGAATCCGTAAGAGGGGGCTACGTAGTATGTAGGACTGGGACAAACCCTCTGCACTATCATCTATTTTCACCATTTCTAAATGCCTGTTGTTTGCATTTCTCTGCAAAGGCAAAACTTTCTCTGTGCAGGGAGACCATCAGAGTTGAACTGGAAATGAAGTAGCTGGTAGGCCTGAGGATAGGAAGGAGTTTCACCCAGATGGATGTCTGCAAGTTTCAGCATTCTGTGCTGAGGAACAGCCTCTGAGCTGATCAGTCATTAGTAATTCTTCTTACGTCTCAGGGTTTTATTTTTATATTTCATTTTCTCACTGCACAGAGAACTGGGAGCCATTTCCTCAGCCGTTAAACTCCTCTGTGAATTGATTAACGAAAACCATTGCCTAGTGCACGTTCAGGCGTCTTGAAATCTTTTTGTCTGGCAGGCAGTCCCGTCCCATCTCTAGTCAGCTGGTATCTCTCTTCTTTCCACACAGGGCACAAAGGGGCAGAAAGGAGCCCAAGGTGAAGCCGGAGCTCCTGGAGAGACTGTGAGTAACTGCTTCCCTTGCAGCATTTTTCCCTGACAGTCACACACCTGAAAGGACTCTGAAGTCGATGCCTCGCAGATTCACAGTCCCAGGCTGCTTGGACGCAGGGCACATCCTAAGCTGCAGCTGGAAGAGTCGCTGCTTGTGGGCAAACAGGCACAGCTGCACCAAACAGATCAATGTCCCAATCAAGCCAGCTCTAAATTGTGCATCTTTTGTTGGCCAAATCTCTCCCTCTCTAACAAAATGCCCTCTTTTCTGGGTGAGGTGCCGGCAGAGCTTGTTACTGCACTGCGATATCAGCCAAGCCCAGGCAGCCAGCTGGTGCAGGGAGCTCACTTCTCAGCAGCAGCCTGAATTAGGTTTTGATCGCAGTTGGTTTTAGGCTTCTTAGTCAGTTCTGCTTTCTTTAATACAGGCTCATCACCAGAGGAATCTTCACATACCGCTTTCTGAGGCTTGTGTTGTAGGGAGTGCTGCTATTGTCTGACTGTGTGCTAAAGAACAGCAAAGGATTCAAGTCCCGTTTTATTATTGTGAGCGTGTATAAGCCCTTTGAGTCTGAATAAAAGGCCACATACTTTCTTTGCAAACAGAGAAGGAAGACTGAAGAACTATTTGAAGTAATGATTAAGAGGGAGGATGTTTGTGTCTGAGCGAAGGAAGGACTAGGAAATCCAAGTTAAGCATCCTGGAGCACTGAAATTTCTTCTTCCACCTTTGTGTTCCTGGTTTTCCTTCTTGGGCTTGTGCTTAGATGTTGTCTCTAGCAGTGCTTTGACCATAAACTCTGAACCGCCTGTCCCCAGCTCTTTTTCACTCTTGGTTAAAGGATTTCTTAATCTTTTTGGGGAGAGGAAAAAAAAATAAAAGGCAAAACTCATCCCCCTTCCACCGAGCCTGTCCATTGGTTTTATTTCTTTGTATAACCTGGTGCCTCAGAGGATGTTAACGATGTGGAAATGCAGGTATATGCAGGCACCATATTTTTTGCCATCCTTTCACAGACTGCCACTGCTCCAAAAGTTTTCTTGGCTCATAGACCAGTGACTGTAAATAACACAGAAATGAGAAAACCTTTAATTCTCTTCTAGTGAGCCAATGGCAACAGGTAGACATTCACCTTGTGAAGAGCTGTGCTGGAAGATTTTCATCATCTCCCAACTGCTTGATTGTCCTTCTGCAAGCTATTACTGCCCAGCCCTTCCAGTAGAAGGGGTTCTCTGTACTCTACTCCAAGTCAGACAGATTATTTCAGTGTGATGAAGATGATTTTAGATTGTCTGTCTGGTTTAGCCCTAAATGGATTAGGTATGCTAATAGAAATCCTTTTCCTTGCAAAGCTGTGGTGACGGGGGGAACCCTGGCCAGTGCAGAGCAACAAGCAACTGTAGAGGTAGCAACTTCAACCTGAAATGGTCAGGTATAGAGGCAAATGTCTAAATGTAGCCTGGTAACCCCCAAAATAGAATCATAGAATGATTTGAGTTGGAAGGGACCTCAAAGATCATCTTGTTCAAACCCCCCTGCCATGGGCAGGGACATCCTCCACTAGACCAGGTTGCCCAAACCCCATCCAACCTGGCCTTGAACACTTCCAGGGATGGGGCATCCACAGCTTCTCTGGGCAACCTGTTCTAGTGCCTCACCACCCTCACAGTAAAGAATTTTTTCCTAGTATCTAGGTCTACCCTCCTTTAGTTTAAGGCCACAAGCAAGTCCAGAGGAGGCCACAAAGATGATCAGAGGGCTGGAGCATCTCTGCTATGAAGACAGGCTGAGAGAGTTGGAGTTGTTCAGCCTGGAGAAGAGCAGGCTCCAAGGAGACCTTACAGCAGCCATCCAGTACCTGAAGGGCCCTGCAAGAAAGTTGGAGAAGGAGACATACATCTCCATGGGGACCTAAATCCCCCAATATATATCCTCTCATGCCCCACATGCATTTTTTGGTACACACGTGGGCTTTCCCACTCTAAAAAGCTTTCACTTGCTGGCAGAAAAGACCTGCAATTCAGAACTATAACACTCTGAACGGTTTGAGCTATTCATTTATTTAGTGCAAATGAATGTTTTCAAGTTTTGTTCCCCAGACTAGAGAAAGGTAGAATTGTCAACAAAGTATATTTTGTTGACCTAGATTTTTATTTTAATGCTAAATCAACATACTTTCCTCTGTTCTTTTGATGTTTCAGGCCCAGACCTTTCTTCCTGTATCTCAGCTAGATTTAGGATTTATTTTGATGGAGGGTAATTTTAAGCTCCCAAAGCAAGTCTTCATCCATTTTGTATTGTTTCCTGCTTCTTTACACTACAAAGTGTTTCACGAAAATGCTATCTTTTGCTTTGTGCTTGTACAACACCTTGTCTGACATGAACTCCAGTCTCACTGGGAACATCTTGTTCCTGTGGTGGTACAAGTTGTGAATTTTATATGCACACACACTTCATTTTCTTAAAACAGGGTGTGACTGGACCAGCAGGGCCCCCAGGTCCAAGAGGCTTGCCAGGAAATGTGGTATGTATGCACCAGTGTATTTGTTTTCCCATCTGTGCCCTGATTTCTTTAGTTAATATGTTTAGTTTTCCCTTCCTCAGGTTTTACGATCAGGTTCAAAACGCTGTCTTTCATTCATTACAGTTTCTTTATGGTTGACTTGAAAGATCTGGAGGCACCTGGGAATGATGTATCCATGAAACACATTCTCATATTCATTTGTAGCAAGAGGGAGGCATGGAGCTGCTTCATTTCTCATCAAATTGTCAACAGCAATTTTTGAGGCCAGCTCTTCAAAAGAAAAAAATACAGTTTTTATTGTCTCTCTGGTTTTGTTTCCTTTGCCTCATTTTCATTTGTCCTTTCCTTTTGAAAACATGATTTCTTGCTATAAAAATTGCATGGTGAACTCTTCTATTTGTATTATGAAAACATGCAAGTATTTGATCCTACAGTCAGAGCCTTGAAATCAACACGGTGTCCTCCTTATCTCAGTAGATGTTCATCACCATTAAGTTGTGCATGATAGAGCTTTTCGTGTTTGCAAAAAAAATCTTTGGACTAACTCTACTCCCTGCTCCACCAGTGTAATTTTCATTCTAGTGCCTGGAATTTCTCAGGGTTTACATTGGAGTAAGTGAAAAACAAGAGTTAGACCCCATGTTATAATGTATTCAGACACAGTGGTTTAGCACGGAGGCCGCTTTAAGGCAGAGTGTATTACCTGGGCAATCCGAGAAATCTTAAATTGCCTTTCTACTAATTGTTATGCTACATTAGATTTAATTGTATTAATGTAGTGATTTAATTTCAAACTGAAAGTTGATATCGAAAATGAAGACCTTTTCCAATTTCATATTCCTTTAAGCAAACTTCTATACCAGGAATACCAATGCATTGCCTATAAAAGCTAATAAACTTGGAAATAATTTTTGCTGGTGCAGAAAGGAAAATAATTATTGCATCCATCCTGTGAGGAGGTCAATCCAATCTTACTGGTGCCGAGAAATAATTTCACATCTTAAAATGGAGTACCACTCACTCATTTTGGTGAGTTAGGAAGCTATAGTTTTTAATTTGGAGCTCTAAATCATCTCTATTTTGACAGGGAATCCTTTGAGATCTGCCAAGACATGAAAAGGATTGAAAACTGAAAGAGAGTAAAATGAGAATAGCTAGGTTTTCCAATGTATAGCTTTGAAGAGCAGTAGCCATAAAAAATTAATATTGTGAGACTTTGGCTTCTCTGATACAGAGGTGGTGACTGGGGGTTTGTTGGTAATGGATTAGGAACTGCTGAGCATTTTACAGAATGAAAAAAAATAGTTGTTAGTAGAAAGAGAGTGCACAAATCTGAGATTAGTTCAATTTCTGCTTTTGCTGGTCAGCTTTTTTTTATATTGAAAAAAAAAACCTCCTTTAAGCACTTGGTACACATCTCTTCTGTGGTGTTCTTTGGATTACAGGTTGTCTGTACCGGGAAATGTAAAACCGATACTAATCCTTGAGATAGATTATACTGAACCCACAGGTCTATCCATTTGCTTTAGGATCGAGTACTGCCTAAAAAGAAAGTTTTAAGCTTTAAAGTTCTTTTCTCTCCAGGGTGTGCCTGGAGACCCAGGACTACCTGGAAAGGAGGGAGCAAAGGGGGAGAAGGTGAGTTTATTCTTTCATGGATTTGTTTCTTTTCTTTTGGGGCATTTTAAGTACCCTGGGACACAAGCAGCCTGAACTGGAAAATGATTTCATAGGTTTGTGGATGGTTAAGTCACATGGGTGCATTAAATCATGTCTGAGCTCCTCCATTACACATGCTATAAGGTTTTCACCCTGTTGCAGCTTTATAATTTCCCTAATAAAACCGCTGAGATACAACTGGATACAGTGAAGTCATTGCTACACATTTATGCAATGATGATGTTCTGCTGTCCTCACTGCCTGATGACAGTGGGCTTTTGGTGTTTTAAGTACCTCCTCTTTGGCACTGTAAATCCAAAGCTGGGAAAAAAACTGTCTTTCATGGTTAGGAAACTGAGATCTCTGCTTTCCCAGTAAGCTGTTGTAACTGGGCCATTAGTTCGACTTTCCAGTGAACCCTCGCTTAGCTTTTACCTGCCTTACCTGACTGTTGTGTCCCATCTCATAGCTAGGCAATGAGCTCTCTGAGGTCAGGGGTTTGTGATTTGCTCATACATTACACAGTGCCCAGCATGCTGGAGTCCTGATCTTTCTTTGCTGGGGTAGTATTGATTAATCAGAAACATGGCCCTGTGTATGCATATATACAGAGTTTAAAAGGGAATGAATCCCAGCCTCTACAGTCAAATAATCTTCCAGATTACTGAGATCTACTTCAGGGTCATGTGTGGACTAAGGGCTCTCTCATATAGCTGCTTTCCAAAACATTTTGAAGTCTCTTTTTACGTTTCTTAAGGAAAATTAAATCTGCCTTGAGATTACTGAAGGAAAAGGCTTCCCGTAAGAGAGGAATTCCTATGATGCCAAGAGAAATTAATATAAGAGTGCTAGAAAAAACACATATCTTTCAGTCCTAATGAAAGACCTGAGACAGAATGGTCTTCAGTATGTAACTAAGAGTTTTTCTGGATTGTCTTCTACAGGGTGATCCTGGAAAAGAAGGAAAAGTGGGTTTACCTGGGCCAGCTGGTGAGCCAGGGCCTGCTGGAGAGCCAGGTTTGCCTGGTAAAGGTAAAGATGGAGAACAGGTAGGTACTGCTGGCAAGCTCTGAGCTTGAGTAGTTCAGTGTGAGATAGACAAGCATGACTTCTGCAGGAGAACACTGAATTTTTAGTAGCATTAAGCTGCATTGTCACAAGTGCTTGCAGGCTGTCTACTGAAGACGTGAAAGACCTGGTTGTGCAAAATGCTGCAGATCACTGTGCTGCATCCAAAAAGGCAGTGAGAACTGAAGCTGTATTTCTGAATTTTAAACTCCCTTCAGTTGTGCCATGGTGGCCATTGAAAATGGAGACCTCAGCATGGAGTAGCCATTGTCCCTGTGACTAGTAAAAAAATGATTAGGAAGTTCTCTAAAAGGATTTGATTCCAGCCAAGTTAGCAGATTATTTGATTTGCTTATATGTTATCAGTAAAATATTGCCAGGACGGTGTGAGGCAAGGGGAGGGTGGGGATGATTTCTGCCTTTGCTGTCTCAAAGTCCAGGCTCCCGTTTAGCTTCATGGTGACTGTTTTCTGGTTTTGGCTCTGTCACTTTAGGGGCAAAGAGGCCCACCAGGCTTGCCAGGACCCTTTGGACATAAGGTGAGCATGGGCTTTATGGTGGACTGTCCTTTTCTCCATTACTGGATCTGGAGAAAGTTATGGTGAAAGCATGGTCTGTTTTTCTCTGGAAAAAAGAGTTTGTGAAGCTTTCACTGAGAAGTGCACCTTTGAGGAGGTTCCTTTCTTTATTATTCCAATATGTCTGTGGATGTAAATATTAAGATATGAATTACCTGTATTCGCTTTCCACATGTATATTTCCTTCCAGCATTATGTGAATTCAACACAGATTGAGGGCTAAATGCACACTTTTTCTGGGAAACTATGACTGGAGACCTTTAATCTGTACGGCTAGAGAGACACTGTATAGCTACAGTTTGACCTACTCTTGAGACCTCCTGTCAGCCCCTCAAAGAGCACTCCTCCATAGCACTCACCTCTCTCCAAGGAGGATGTGAATTATTTTCCAGTGGGACCAGATAGTCCTGGTTTGCCCTCCTATATTGTAGTTAAGGCAAAGACTAGCTAGTTGATTAAGTTAATGACACTAATTTCAGCTGAAAATAGTGTTTATTCCCTTGTAAATACACAGCAAATAGAGAAAAGAATAAAATAGCAAAACCTTTTGCTTCCAGGAACATCTGGATTGTGCTTGACTCTTCAATCAGATATGTCAGAAATTCGGCTCTTTGAAATTACTGTGTCCTGATCTGGATTGGAAGAGCAGTAGGATGTTGAAACAGATTTTATAAATGATATATATAGGAATATAGCAATATGAAACTAGGTCCATCTAGATCACGTATTTTTGAAATAACCAAACTGCTATGAAATGTTTTCTCTTCATTTTGCTGCATTCTCTATAAGTGCATTGTAGTCTGTTGTATATATCTTTGACAGTTCAGAACACACACACAATAAGAGACTGAGAATTAATATAAAAGTCAGAAAAAACCACTAAAAGAAATCTCATGAAATATTCTATTTGAAATCAACACAAGATGGCAAGAATATTAATTGTGTATTGGAAAATACTATTGACCTTTTTGTATTGAATTTATGTTCTTGAATAAAGTAACAGATAAGGGATCTGCCAGTGTTTGAACTAATCAGAATGCATTTTCTCTCACAGTCCTTGCAGTATTGTTTCTTTGTAATATAAGATTAGTTTANGAAGGAAGGAAGGAAGGAAAAATAGGAGATATTCCATACTGAATTTTGGGTGGGCAGAATCCATGGGTAACAATTTTTCTATCATGCTTCTACGTAGCTGGAAATAGTGTAATAATAAATAACATAAATAAGATTCATTGTTGTAAGTCTACTGCCAACGTGAGACCAAATCTCACAACTGCAATACAATCCATAAAAATCTTATTTGATTTCTCCCTATAACAAGAGAACAGACATTAAATTTAAGTATTGCAGCTGAATTCTTTCTTAACCCTCTGTCTCCAATGCCCATTAAACAGTGTCAAGTAGTTGTCTGTGCTCTGTAGGTTTTACTATTGAAAATGCTGTTTTCTAGAAAGGAGGTATCTCCTTTTGTAGTATAGTCCTCTAGAGAGAGTGTTAGAACTATCGAATTATTCTTTACAAAAATTTTTTACAAAAAATTATTCATACACTTCTGTGAGCAGGTCTATGTTGGTAAAGGAAAGGAGAATGTTAAGATGTAAGCAAACATCCCTAATTCTGTCTTCCCCAGATAAATAATCTGTATTTGGCAGGTTAGCCATCTACCATAGAAACAGAAACACATTACGGTGCTTAGTGTTTCACCAAGTCAAGGAGAGTGCCCAATACCCTGCAGGCAATTGCAAATGCTGGGAATTGGATACTATGCAGTAGAATAAATTAAAATACTTGTAAAGGCTGTGTTCCCGCTCAGTTATGTGATGTGGCACACATTGACGTTGTGTGAGGGCTTGCAGAGGTGGTCTGGGGCTCGTGTGAAGGAAGGGAAGAGTTTTCTTGGCGTGCCATGACAGTAACTCTGCCATATCCCCATGCTGCCACAACCTGATACTGTTCCTCTGTGAGCAGGACCAGGTCAGGATGTATCAGTGTTATGTCATGTTGTAAAACCTGATTGCATTTCAGCACATTTTCTCAACAGTGCTCCAAACCTTTAACTTCTTCCATTCTTTCAGGGTGAGAGAGGAGCTCCTGGCCTCCCAGGACAGCCAGGAGACAGAGGTGTGCCAGGAATCGGGCTGGCTGGACCCCCTGTAAGTAGCAGATCCTATTGCAACCCATAACAAGGCAAAAACTTACCCATCGCCATCTGGGGAACGTGTTGCCTGTGCTCAACCATGCCCCAGAGCCTGTGGGACGTTTCACCCTCTGAAGATGCAAACCACAAAGTAGTCCAGAGGCGGCTGCCATTTGTGGCTCAGATGTCTACACATCTGTTGTAAGAGCTCTTGATGAATTTGGTTTTAGTTGAAAGAGAAAGGCAGAGAAGTGCTGTAGGAGTGATTGATATCGCTGGCTGTTACTCGTGACTTTTCTGCATCAACTTGACACATTGGCTGTGGATGCGAATTGAGATCTGTGCTAAGCCAGCAGGCCTGATCTGCTGGGGAGATGTAACTCTGCTGTCACCCCATTAGGAGGTATGAGTGTGACACACATGCCCACATCAGTGACATAGTCAGCACTCTGATAGGGTAATACAAAATCAAATGACTGAAATTGCTGCATTACAAGAGTGCCATCATCCCCATCGTTTCCCACAAAGGTTTAGCTGCCCTTCATCCATATCTACCCTCACCTCCTGCTGTCGGTGCTAAAGGTATACCCTTATCGTACTCCATGAGGTGTATCTGGGGTTCTGCTCCATAAAGTTTGGATTTTCGTATCACTGGGGTTCGATCATTCTAGTACTTGGCATGTACAACCCCTCTTGAGATCAGGGGGATTTGGGAGTGCTCTGACTGTAGCCCTGCTCAGAGTCCTCCAGATATGCACTGAATTTTGGGTGAAATAAGTTTAGGAGGAAGCAAACTTTATTCCTAGCTGTAGTTGCTAGAGGACATCTGAGACTTTGCATTCTTTTGCCATGATACTGTACCAATCGCAGTCAATGTTTTCGTGCTCTGGTTATCTAGATATAAATTTCCCAATTAGTACAGGAAATTACTTTGAAATGATAAGTCATATTGCTGTGTAATACTGGTTGACACATTGAGCTTTCTGAGGTGTATCTCCACTCAATATTTGCTTTTACCATGCTGAATACTATATAAGGTAACGCAGACTGGGTCAGTCATGTTTTACACTGTGACTCTGTCGTAGCCTTCATGGTCCTCACAGGGTTACTGATGATTGAAGATTTGCTGGGTGTTATTTGTTATGAATTATCTAGGAACAGTGATGTTCTTGCATTTCTTAATGTTCAGTCATTAATACAAAAAATTAAAATGAAATTAGCAAATTAGCATCTGCTTGTTTGAAAGTCACTAGGCTATGGCTAGTTTTTAATTACTTATTTTTAAATTCAGTACAGGGGTAGATGAGTTTGCTTCTGCATCCTGATGTCTGCCAGATGACAAAGTTATTCTTCGTTGGGGCTTTAGCCTCTGCATATCCATGAACACAAATGACTAAGAACTTGACTCCAAATGTAGACATCACTTGTCTCACACCAGAGGATTACTTTTTCCTGTGTCATCATTGTTTGACCACTGTCAGCATGAGTAGCCACCTACATACCACACTATTCCTGATTGATTTGTTTTTATTTATTTAATCTGCCTCACTATATACTTTTTTCTTATTATCAACTATTATGATGCTTTTCTCTACTGTAGATTCATCGTAACCTCAGCTCCAGTGCAAAGACTCTGGAATTTGAAAAGCACTGTATAACCTTGAATCCATCAGGCTTTCACAAAGGCTGAGTCCCACAGAAAAAATAGAATAAACTCAGTGGAGCTGCTTCAGTGCACATTACACACTGAATTAAAGGTGTCAGCCTATACCCTTTTCAGCGATGTGACAAAATCGTGTGTATAGTACTTTCAGGTTCAGAACTGAAAGCCAGCAACTCTTTTTAATTGGAGTCTTAACCCTGTTTCATCCTGTTACCTTAACCTTTCTTGAGCTTTGCTCCCTGCATAAAAGGTATACATACAGGAGGATTTCTTTAATTTTGTCTACTAAAGTATTGAGTTAGTATTTACATAACACTGAGCCATAAACTGAGTATTAGCAGAACACGTTCTTCCCAACTGAACCATAAGCAGAAGAGGGGACTGCTTGGAGAAATGGGGTGAATTCACATGCTCGTGCTCAAATTACTTAATGGCCGTGCATACTGCATAAGTAGAAGGGCTGTGCTCTTGCTCTGCCTTGCCCTGTTCATATTACTGTGCGTTCAGAATTATTTATCTAGTCTTTGCTTAGGCAGAGCATTAAGGCGTCTTGCATGGAGGACTGTAGGAGGATTAGTGAATTAATGTGTCTAAAATAGAAACCAAAGGGAGAGGAGCCATAGAGTGAACCAATTTATTCAAACACAGCCCGAGAGATGTGAGGTCAAGCCTTGTTTTGGGTGTGTTTGGAATGCCAGATTGACTTGTCCCTGCTAGATATGTGTACTACATCACTTCTGTGTTCCTGTAGAAGTGGATACCTTCTAGTGGCTCACTCAGTTGCACCTTTTTAAGTTGCATCCCCAAACACATAGCATATGCAAGCCCACTGAACTCCTTGCTTTGACCTCATTTAAAGAGCACACAGATCCCATGGGATGCTCTTCCTTCTATCAGAGGTATCTGAATAAACTGGTCTTCAGGACCTGGGGGGAATTGTCCTGTCCCGGCCCAATAGATGCGAGGGTGCTGTGGTTCTGTGTCCCCGAGTCTAACCAGCAGCGATGCTGCATATTACCAAGGGCACATGCAATGCACACACACATGCATGCGGCCATGCAGACCAATGCAGAGAATAATGCCTTTTTTAACACTCGCATAACCATAAACAGCACTCTCAGAAACATGAGCAACTATGTCTTGATCCTGCTCCTCCTCTCCAGCTGAAGTTTGAAGGCCACTGTTGGAACATACACATGAAATATGGGTCTTTCCAGCAGCCGGTCTTGGACTTGTACTCTGCCCAGTACCCAGGTATCTGTGGAGGTACTCTGCAGAGGTATTCTGCATCCTGACACATCCTCAGACTTGTTCCTCTTCCTCACCCTTCCTCCTTCATTTTTTGTTATCTTGGTGCTTCAGGATCCACCCTGATCAGCCAAGGGTATGTGTGTGTGTGTTAAATTTAAGCTCTGCTGGTGTTTTGATTGTTGTTTCTTCTCTGTTTGTTTGCAGGGCCCTGTGGGACCCCCAGGAGACAAAGGGTCATTGGTACAGTATGTCTTTCTAACTACACCCAGATTTTATGGGGAGGGGCCAATCACATTAATTGTGTTTTTTCCAGTGATTTCATGAAGGCATGTTTAATTAGTTTATTTTTGCCCAAGGATGGTAGGGTTACAGAGTGGCCGACCCTCCAACAGGGACTTCACTTGTGCATTACCAGCTACTTGTCTGCTGTATTTGGTTGTGAGAAAAGGAGTTAATCAAGACTCTTGGCATGGTGACAGCTTTTCCGTACCTATCAATACAATCCTACAAAGAAAGAATGATTCACTTGTTTAACCCTTCATTCAAAAAAAAGTATTTTAAGGCACATACTTCAAGGCACATTGCTATGCCTTATAGCAAGGCCTCAAAGGTTTAAAATAAACCATTTCAAAGCATTTTTCTCACTGAAGTCTTACAGAAAACTGCATTTTAGCATTCACCAAGCACACCTAGTTCCTCCACTTGCAGTTTTACAAGGTTGCAGTCCATTGGTGTGAAACACATAACTGTGTACTGTGATCTCAGTATACGCTGGCATGGATTTCCAGCACTACAGGCAGTCCTAGCCAGTGTACTAGCTTGGCACTGAGGAGCTGGACCTTCTTTTTTCCTCTACAGTCCTGTGCTCACTCATATTTTCTCCCTGTTCATAAACTTAACTGCCCATAGAGTCATCGTTACCTTTCCAGTAAAGGTATGTGATACTTGGCTTTAGTGACGCACGTGAAGTCCCTTGAGGCACAGAAATGACTGATACTGTGATAGTGGAATGTGAGATTTAATATTTTTTTTTTAAACTCTCTCATAGCTGTTTAACTGCTAGTTACTTTTTTTCCCAATAACTATTGTGTCGAGAATTTCTTCTCTTCAGCGAAGAAGCACCTGATAAGTACTGTTCACATTAACGGGTTTGTCTGTTCTCTCGCTACCAGGGTCCCCGTGGTGTACCTGGTATCCCTGGACCACAGGGGCCTCCTGGCCAGGATGTAAGTAAAATAAAAGTGTAAGTGCTCAAGAAATTTGCCAGTGCTTGGATTTAATTGCCCCAAAAATTGTGCTTATACTCGGCCACAGTCATTGAGTGTTACTAAGCTGGTCCAAGGGAGATGATTCACAGAAGGAAAGCTCTTAGAAGTTAGGATGTCAGAGGGGAAAACAATTAGGCTAAGAAATGTGGTGGAGGACTTTACCACTGAACCATTTTAACGTGATACTGGAGAAGGGACTTGGCAGCATCCATTGGGGAATGACCCCACGCTGTGGAGAAGGGTGATTGTTAAGCTGTCTAGGAACCTCTTAGAAGCTGCAGAAATAAGTAACCTATAATACTTCTATGAAAACAGGGCCACAGCTGTTAAAAAGCTCTTTGTGAGTTCATTTTGCTGCTGCCACTGTGCATGAGAGATGACATTTTAACCTCTTGGTGCGTCGTCCTCATTCCTGCCATCTCAGTGGGTGAGTCATGGAGCTGAGGGATAGAGAGAAATGTGGCAGACTCCCAGCTGGAAAGCTGACCCCTCTTGCTGCCCAGCTTTGTCACAGTGTGGAATCAGAAAGAAGAGAGGTTTTTTGGTTTTTTTTCTCTGCTGGTCAGCCAGCTCTGTGATGTGGAAACCAGTCGTGGAAGAAAACCAGCAAGGGGGGCTCTGAAGATTTTGAAATGCTTGATCTTTGGATTTGTGCCTCTTGAGGGAACGCTGTGGGAGGGGGCAGTGGCCTTCTGTAACTCTCCTCCTCAGCACTGCTTTATGATGTTGTCATGGCTGAAATGGGTACCAGTTTTCATGAAACCCACGGCAAGCAATTTTCATCCCTAGTATAGATTTATTGATGTACATCAGCTGGCCTAAAGGGTATACTTTCCAATGGGATGGATCTCCTTTCCTCCTGAAGCATTTAGAAAAGGTCTCCTTTTCTTCCCACCTACTTTGTCACCAGGCAAATGATTATGGCCAGGGTACTCATCCACACACCATGACAGTAGAAATGGTTCTTTGCCTCCATCACCTTGTGTCCCTGAGCAGCCACAGATTCAGCATTGTGTCCTGCTGACTGCCCCTAGAGCTCCTCACCTTATCTCAGATGTTTGAGATTTTTAACATAGAGGTTTTAAACAGGAGATCCAATAGATGGGTTTGTTACAACTGTGTTGTCTGAGGAAAGTGTTAGAGCCAGCTTTTCTGAGTCTTTCTGGCTCTGCTCAAATCCACCTTGACTGGTCAGATCTTGGAGGGCCAATTCTACAGCCTTTACATCTTTCCTTTCCCCCACAAAAAATTACCCAGACAGAACCATTCCTTATGGTACTTATAAAACACATCCTCTATTACATTAACTGTTTTAATTGCATTCTATATGTCTTTCAGGAGCTCTCTGTGTCCTGGTTGATCACCTATTAAGGAATTCTACCTGTGTTCCCGGAAGTGTAAATGTTACTACAGGGCACATTCTACTACTTCTTGGTATAACAGCAGGGATAGCTATTTGACAAGATCATGCATTTGTGGTTTCTTGATCTCCGCTTACATTTACGACTAGTACAAAGGATTTTTTTGTTCTGCTTTTGCACTCTTGTATATCAGTGTAGTATTCCTGTATTCTTTGAAGCGTGCCCATTTTTGTACTCTGTTGTGTTTAAACAGTATGTCATCAGTTAGGAAAGCTCCAATTTGAATTGCTAATATGAATTTGCCATGTAATTCCCAAACCATTCAGTGGCAATAGCCTTAATGATTTGCCTCAATGTCTTGTCGTTTGCTGTGGCCTTTGCAAATGTATTCCAAGTTTTTTATGAGACTGAATAATTCTTTTAAATCACATTTACATACATTAGGCTCTTCTCTGCATTATTTTTTCAGTTTCAGACTCATCAGATGCTCTTGGAAGTGTCTCTGCTATAAGTTGTATTCCCTGAGATTGCTGAATCAAATTTACAGTTGTATTTGGGGAGGTGGAAGAGTCAATACTTATTCTGCAATAGCTTTGGCCAGAATGACCTCCCATAGCTGAATAGATTGGAGTTTTTTTACATAACTGCTTCCTAGCTTCTTTCAGGTGCCCTAGAAACACGTGCCATATTTTTTGCAATAGCACTGCTCAGGGTCATCTTTTGAAACGTCTGTTGGCAACTTAATCAACTATCAAGAGTTCTCAGGACAGTGTTTTGCTTTATTAAAATTTTAGGTTTTGAAAATCCTTGTCCAGGTTTATAGTACATTTGTGCAAGTTTGGCTTTGTTCTGTTATTCTTTGCAAAAGACTTGGTGTTTATTTGTATCAATTGCCCTCTAGAGAGTTCACTATGCCCATAAATCCCTATAGATTGTCTTCATAGAATCATAGAATGGTTTGGTTTAGAAAGGACTTTAAACATCATCTAGTTCCAAACCCCCTGCCGTGGGCAGGGACACCCTCCACTAGACCAGGTTGCCCAAAGCCCCATCCAACCTGGCCTTGAACACTTCCAGGGATGGGGCATCCACGGCTTCTCTGGGCAACCTGTTCCAGTGCCTCACCACCCTCACACTCAAGAATTTCTTCCTTATATCTAATCCAAATCTACCCTTCTTCAGTTTAAAGCCATTCCCCCTTGTCCTATCACTCCATGCCCTTGTAAACAGTCCCTCTCCAGCTTTCCTGCAGGCCCCTTCAGGTACTGAAAAGCTGCTCTAAGGTCTCCCTAGAGCCTTCTCTTCTCCAGGCTGAACAACCCCAACTCTCTCAGCCTGTCTTCATAGAAGAGATGCTCCAGCCCTCTCATCATCTTTGTGGCTCTATTTTCTGGGAAAAAGCTGGGACGTGTTGCCTTTGTTCCATGTACGTTATATTTTTTTCTTTAAATTTGCTTTTCTTTTTTTTTTTTTTCTGATTAGCTGAAGGTCCAGTTCTTAAAGCCTGAAAAAATTCTTTCTGTAGGCTTTTTTGTGGTCTTTGTTTTCCCATATAGTAAGTCTAATTTGCTCCATTACAGGACTGCTACATATAGCACCTACTTTCATGCCCTCAGTTACTTCAAATATTACTTGCATTTGCTTTTAGAAAAACAAAAAAAAAATCCAAATAATCTTTTAAGCTGGCAGTATTCCTGTATTGAATATTTAAACGAGCACAGCCTTGAATACATTCTTTAGAGGAATAGCCCGGTCTCATATTCTTAAAGGTGCAAAAAATAATTCTACATTTTAAGTGATGTCATCTGCATGGCCACCTCCTCCAGCTGCACTGGACCAGGTCCCTCCTGCCAGGCCTCTTGTGCCCAGGACCCGAGGTCTCTGCCTTGGTTGAGGGATGCAGCTGCTGCTTTCCCATTTCAACCAGTAACAAAGCTGGACATGAGTCCCAGAGACAACAGACATGGACACACAGAGGACACTGACATGGCTGATCACACAGATTGTCACAGACAACAGCACCTACGCACCCAGCTCACGTACAACACACACAGGTACGTCCCCTCCTCCTCTTTGGCTGGCAGAGACAGAAGGTCACTTAGTGGTGGCACGCACACGCACCACTCTAGGTTCACAAGCAGATACACATTTGCGGATCCTCTGAGCATTGGCACAGCCCCTCCATCCCCCCAGCACCCCTGCCAGGATCCTGGACCCCTTTACCGGCCCCATGGGCCCCCTAGTTGCTGGCTGGTCCAGCCTGGTGCTTGCTGCAAACACATGCATTCGTCCACTCGTCCCTTGTGCACTTCACACTTGTGGTTCGCCCTGGGTGTACCAGCACAGACGCCCACTTCCAGCAAGATCAACCTGAACTTTGCAAGTGAGATGTTTGTAAACCAAGAGGATCTCGGACTGGGAAGGTACAGGAATCGATAGAGCTGTGCAGACCCATGAGGGGATTTGCAGGGGAAGGGGGAGCACACCTGATACCTGGCCCAGACCCAAAGTCCCCTTCCTCACCAGCTGGTCCAGCTTGAAGTTTGTTGGTGAATACACACGCACCTGCCATGCACACCAAGATACAGACACTCACCCCCCACCCCAGCAGCCAGTGCCAGGCACACCGGCTGTGACCAACAGTCCTGCTTCCCCTAAACATCCCTTCATGGGTCTGCAGAGCTCTATCAAGTCCTGTACCCCTCCCCGTCCTGGGTCCCCCTGGTTTACAGTCTCATCACTTGCAAATCCCAGGTTCATCTTGCTGGAAGTGGTGCCAGTAGTTTCTTGATAGCCTCTCAGTTAGTGCGAGTGGTGAGGTTTGTTTCTTATCAGGTCTTTGTCTTGGTATATTTTGTTTCTGGTTTCCTCCTTTTCCCTTAGTTTCCAAATTGGCAAGGTCATGAATCAAATAACCTTGCTGGAATAAACATCCTCCCACTCCCCCACACTCAGTTAGTGTGACTGTCCAGGTTTGGTTCCCATCACTGCCTCCCTTATTATTTGTTACTCAAGTTTCTGTCCCTGTATGTTCTTATTTATGGCTTCCTTCTTATTTTCCCTTGTGTTGAAAAGCGTCCTTGACCAGGTACCCCTGAAGGAACAGACACTCTCTGGCCAAACACCTTTACACTGTCCATTTTTCAGGAAGCATCCACTCTCCTCTGCCTGTCTGCTGGGAGCTAAAATGTTTCTGTTCGACCTATCTACTTAGTTCCCTTAGATTAAAAAACAATCTGAATGAGACATTGTGTTGTCCTACTATTAGCAGTGAGGGCACCCATTTAATAGGCTCCTTCTGTATTTTGATTATGATCATTTTAATTAACATAAACATTGAAATAATCACTTTTTAATTATGTTAATTATTTCTGATAACTAAGTTCTGGTATTACCACAAAGTTAATCTTCCCCTGCATTTATTTTCTTAATTACAAAAACTTTGTGGATGCATACATTACTGCCATCGGAACTGAAAAGCAGCATTTTCTGTTTGAGGGCTGGTTTTCCCATGCAGTTAGAAGGGCAGTTCCAAGGAGCCTTTGTGTTGGTTTTAAGGTACGTACACCCCAAACCAGAATACACTTATTAAATCTCCTATTGGCTTTTTATTCCTGGGACTTATAACCTATTTAAGCTACTGCATTTCAAGTTTAATTTTCAGTCTTGTAATAGAACTACACCACCATAATCCTGTGTACAGGCTTCCTTGTACACTTTCTCTTTTTTTTATTTTCACATACATCACTTACCTGAGCATCATTTTTCAGTATGTCATCTGCACAGCTTCCATGAGTTCCCTGTTAGAGACCATTCCTGTGTGTCAAATTTTGCAGACTGACTGAGTACTCTGGATCCTGTGCATCATACCTCCTCATTGCTGATATCTTTTTCCTGTACTGGTGTGCCGTACCACTCATTGGATATTCTGTTTTGTGCCAGCTACTGTTGGCTGCAAACTCCTGAAAGTGTTCAGAATTTATGAGCTTCCCAACACTGGTTGTAATTTGGGTCTGTGCATGTTCCCACATCACATTAGCAGTGTTTCTTTTCATTGCCATGCAGGTTTTTGGGCAGATCCTTTATTTATTTTATTTTCTGACTTTCTCTTTTCCAGTTTCCTCAGCTTGTCAGAGGCAGTTATAACCTCCGTGCCTTCCTTTTAGCATTTTCTGAGCAATGTTTGCAGCTTTGCCCTTGTTGTCAGCCTTTTCTAACTGCAGACCTCTACAGTCCAGCAATCCTTCCTCTACTTTGGACTCTGCTTCCAGTTGCCTGTTCTCTGATAATGCAACGTGCTGAAGTGCCATCATCCTACATCTCCTTTTTCATTTCAGCTCAGACAAGCATTCTTGAAAGGACACATTCTCTTTTTGCAGTCTTGTACCTTTCAACTGTTTGACTTTTCCTGGGGATGTAGCGGTTTTCAGATTTGTCAGCCACAGCACAGAGCTTAATTTCTTATCCTGGCTTATTTGCACCCTGTTAAAGACACTGACAGCTCCACATCATACAGCGTTCAAGAAAACAGGTCCATCCCTTTTTGTCTGAAGGCAATCTGAAACCATGTGGCCATCGCAGCCATGCTTAAATATTTCCCAGGATTTCAGTTTTAGTCACTCTCTTATGTGTCTTTTCTCATAACTAAGAAGTCTTTTCCTAAATTCTTCTTTGAATAAATCATCTTTAAATGCTCAATTCTACTGCTAGTACCATGTCATGTTTCAGATCCCTCAGCAAAAGGCTGTCAGCAAGCCTTATGGTAGAAATAGTTTATTTATAGCTACATTAATAGTCAGCATGAAAGACATTTCTGAATTGTCTTTTCTTTGTTGCTTTCTGCTCTAGGATGATTCTCATGGCTCAAGTCTTTGCTTTGCCTCACACTCCTTAAAGCAAGTGCTGTGTGAGTCTTCCTGAATGTCATGGTTTAACCCCAGCTGGTAACTAAGCACCAGGCATTTGCTCACTCACCCCATCCCCAAGGGGATGGGGAGGAGAATGGAAAAAACCTCTTGAAGTAAAGACAGTTTTATAGGATAACAAAGGAAGAGAATAGTAACAACAATACTACTACTAATAATTTATTATTATTACTAATACAAGTGATGCACAAATGCAATTGCTACCCACATGCAGAAAAAGACAAAACCCGATGCCCAGTCTGTTTCCGACCAGCAAATCTGCCTCCCAGCTAGCTTCCCCTATTACCCCCAGAGCATGACCTGCTATGGCCGGGAGTATCCCTTTGGCCAATCTGGGTCAGCTGTCCTGGCTCTGCTCTCCCAGCTCCTTGTGCACCTGGCAGGGCATGGGAAACTGAAAAGTCCTTGACTTCATGTAAACGCTACAACTACCCAGCAACAACTGAAACCATCAGTGTGTTATCAACATCATTCTCATACTAAATCCAAAACACAGTGCTATACCAGCTATGAGAAAGAAAATTAACGCTATCTCAGCTGAAACCAGGACACTGAACAAAGTAGATACAGGAATATAAGATCCATAATTTTTTAAGTAGGCAACTATCTTCCCACTTGCAGAAGTGGTTAAGAACCACAGTGGAGAGGATGCCAAAAGCATGACCTGACAATTAGCATCTGTGAGAGAGAAGAGACTTTGGGAACATCCCCCAATCTTCTAACAACCACATCGCTGCTCTGTGTGAGAAAACAAAACTATGAATGATTGTAATATTTCCTTATATTTACTGATTTCCCCAGAAGGAAATGTGTGGGGAATTACAAGCTAAGAATCTCCTTCACACCTTGTCTTCTCTTGGTTCTCACCTGCAGAAGGTTTACTTCCTTGGGACTCAAGCTTTCATCCATGCACTTCAGTAATACTTCATTTCCACTTTAGGTCCACTTCAATTTGTGTTTAATATTCATCTCTTAGAAAGTCAAGGCAACTGAAGGGTTGTTGTTCACCCAGAAGCATTTAATGTTGACATAGAAAAATAACAACCAGTATATTTTCCCATTTTCTCTCTTCTCTAGCACAAAGTACAGAATTTAAGTGAGATACAAGGATGAAATTCAAGCTTGCTCTATAGCTATAACCACAGCGTAGCAGGGTATCACAGCTTTGCCCATGTGCATACCCTGTGCACTTAAGTCATTAATCCCCAGGTAGCTGAGTAACTCCCCAACTGGCTGTCTTCATAAATAATACAATGAACTGATTGGAGGCAGTGGACCAACCTGAGACAAGGTGATTGAGAGAACATCTAGTCCCCTTCCTGAAAACAAAAATTTGACCAATTTTTAAAGGCACTTTCCAGGTGGAAATTTTGGATAGCCTCAGAGAGTCCCCCAGGTAGCCCCTGCTGAGCCCAGACTAACTGAAAACCATTACTTATATCTTCAGTGTGTTGACTAACATCCTGGGTGGGCAATTGGCACCATCCCAGAGGCCTCTCCAGGTGGGTCCAACTGCAGAATCAACCAAACTAAAGACAAATAAGATGCATTTAAATGGTCAGTAGAAACTGTTCCTGCAGATGCAGAAATGGTCACATAGGGCGGCCTTTTATATGTGATTAAGATAGTTAGAAGATATTTTGTATGTTCTTTAAGGTACTCAACACGCATATGCTTGAGTGATGACACAGGGTGACAGGCCACCTGGATACAGACATTCAGCAGAGAATGGTTTGGGGAAATCTCACCCAGTCCAACTTAAAACACGGCTGCAAGGATCCTTGTAATGCAGATTTCTGTCACCTTCTGGACAGTGACCACCTGTCCTGTTCAAAAGATTTGGTTTCCCATGTGAGCATCACTTTATGCAAAGATTAAAAAATAATCTTTAGTTTTGTTTGTTGATTTTTTTTGGTGGATCTTTTTTTAACAAACTAATGACTTGCCAATGGCAGGCAAGAGGTGCCTATTGGTGGCAAGGGTCCCTTTTCCAAACCATGACTTCCTGGACCTTAAATTCTAAGGATGCTGGTAATTTCTACACCTTCATTTCATGAAAACTGATACCAATACACCCCCACAAACAAACAGACTCATTGCTATTTCCAGTGCAAGGAACCTGTTTCCAAGCCTTGTGCAAAGCAAGGTCTTGATTTTGCATGTTACAGGTGTCTTCAGGGATTTAAAGCTTCATCCTTCACACTATTGCAGGTCAGTGTTTCCTGTGACCAGAAGGCAAGCTAAAGCAATTTCAGTCTTTGTGTGACTCAAATGAATTTAACAAGGTCACATGGTAGATAAGTGAGGTTTAGGAGGGGTACAGACAATGTGATTAAGAGATGGCAAAAAATCGAGAGGGACAACTTTTAAAGTTGCAGATAGTTAGTTTACTGTTTGCCACATACCAGGAGCAGTGGTGCTCAGTGGCAAGAGGTAGAAATGTGTGCTAGTCCAGAGCAGTCAACAGAGTGTGGGAGCAACCAGGGGGTTATTATATGATAATTTCACAATTTTTTCTTTCTCTTGATCTGCAGGGTCTACCTGGAAATCCAGGAGAAAGGGGACCTCCTGGAAAACCAGTATGTAGCTTCACTTCTGTATTACATCTTCCTTTTAACTCAGTTTCCACCTGTGCACCTTACCTCAAAAATGCAGTTCAGTGCATTTCCACTCTTCCCAGCAGAGCAACTGGAAAAGCACCAAGGACCATTAAGCAGTTATGATAAAAATATCTGTGTTTTCTTTGGAACAGTATGAAAATAAATGGAAGTCCTGCATGCAAATAAAAGCCAAAATTGTAAAGGCAATTTCTTAGCACCACTATGCAGTACCCTCAGCAAGATCTGCATTTCCTATATATGAAGAGTTCAACTCATCTCAGATGTGATGAAGCGCATTGATGTTGTAGGGCAGGAAGTATGTGTTTGGCCCAGTGAGTCCTAGGCAGGGTGAGGGAAACCGATGAGAGTCCATAAGCATGTTCAGAAAAATTTCATATACCTTGATGTCTTTTAAAATTTCCTGAGCTAATGAATTTCTCATTCCACAGGGTTCCTCACCCCTGCTGTCTCCAGAGGACATAAATCTCTTAGTAAAGGTAATCAGCCTTTGAGGATGGAGGGAGTTTATCTGTATGTTTGACTAACACTCCGTGATGGGCAAGTATATGAGCTACAAGTGCAAAAGGTCCCTTTAAACACTCTGTCAGAGCTTGGCTGGGACATTAGAACACATGCTGGAGATCAAAATCCAATGCCTTTTGACCATCCCCCAGCAGTGACATGACCTACAAAGATCTTTATAACACAGTGTATATTACAAAAGCTCTGATACTTTTTCAGCTCTTGGAGGCACATGTTCCCAAGGAGAAATAAAAATTGTCACGTTGTATTACCTAAATCAGAAAATGGCAACCATTTTAATAAAATGTCTGATTTTTCACATATACTTTCAACAGTGACTGGAGTAGGTTTGAACTGTGGGTGCAAAGTAATTTTGCATAGTGCCTCTAAAAGGATGCAGGTAATTAACCCCAGATGCACCCATGTTTCAAAAGTGATGATCTGTCTGTCTGCTTTTACTCTCCATGTAGAGAGCTGTCTGGGAAATGGGTCAGTATTTGATAGGTGTTGACTGCAAAATCTTTACAGATTTACGTGGTCTGAGCTGGGAGATTTTTAAGCAATCTTGGGACATGGCAAGAAATCTTTTCTTATTGATTAAAGGAAACTAAAAGAATACCTTTCTTTACCAACCTCATTAACACAAGGACCTTTTTAAGTTGCTACTATGAAATGCCTTTGTTGAAGAGCTGTCTTTCTTAAGGATCCAAGTATTTTTCCAGAGAGCTCACTGCATGGTGTTGTTTTGGATTTCTGATCAAGACAATAGCAAGCGACTGATTCTTGGTTACAGGATGTTGTTTTGATGTTCCTTTGTTTTCTTGCTTTGATTATGTTATGGTTAAACACACTCATATGCCTTGCATGTTCTTTCTGTTTGGTACTTTTTCACTCCACGCTTGCTACAGCTCTGTATAAAGCAGCACCTTGGCATCCCAGATTAAATTAGGACTCTGGGTGTCTCTCAAGCACTTATATTGTATGTAGATAAATATGCGTGAAGGTTCTGAGGCTTAGAAAGTCAGTTTACCCCACAGTTTTGAATATGAACATTGACAGAGTTGGGTTGTTGGTGCAAGGTCTCCTAACCCTTGGCCTGATGATCTGTCTGTTGGGCTACACTGTCTCATAGTCAGGATGCATTCCTGTTCTGCTGAAAGGAGTCTGCCTTTGAAATGGAAATATAATCCCCATGGTATTTAATTTTCTGAGGATAGTAGAAATGTAAGACTACTGAAATGAGGTTTCAAAGAGTTTTTGAAGGAGGGTTGTGGTAATTCTCCATGACAATATGTGACAGAACACTGTGACATTCACTTGGTTTTCACAAACTCCATTGAATGAGTGCTCCTTGGTCATGCTAGCTGCCAAGTACAGTTTCCCTTGCAGAGCACCCTGACATTGTGCTGCAGCTGGGTTTTCACTGGCAATCTGTCCTCTGAAGAGTAACCCAGCTCTTTCAGACTGGTGCAGACACAGTTTTCTAGTACTCTTGTAGCATCAAAACAAGGTTGTTCTTGGTAGCCTTGCTTTGCGGCTGTCTGACCTCCCCACTGGGAAGAGCTTTTCCTCAGTTTCTTGATCCTGCATGATCAGTTAGGACCTGTCCAACTACGACTGATATGAAGCTCCCCATGGGAGCCTGTGGGAGCTCAGCTACTGACCCTTGCTCTGCATCACTGCCCTCATTTCAGTTCTGTGAGGCAAAGTAACCCAGTTCCTCCCCAGCATGGTCAAATTGCAAAGGTCTATGTGCTCTACTAGTATCACACTGCTGCATTTGTAGTGGGTGTCTGCAGGGTCTGCTAGGTGCCTTCAGCCTGCTGCTAATTTATTTCTCCACGTTCTCTCCTAGGACGTGTGCACTGAATGCCCTCCTGGCCCACCAGGACTGCCAGGCATCCCAGGTTTCAAAGGTGATAAAGGTCTTCGAGGACCACCAGGTAGAGATGGCCAGGATGGGAAAATGGTAAGAGAGCTGGTGAAGTGACCATGCCTTGGATGCAGTGTAACCTTGGTTTTCTTATAATGTTTTTAGATGGTTGATTTTAATTTTTTTCATCAACAACCTACTAATTTTTTTTTAGATGTCTGTGGAGACACCAGACTAAACTAGTATTTACCTCTACCTGTTCTGCATTGCAGGGGAATGCTGGTCCCAGAGGTCCTGCAGGCCCACCTGGACTGGATGGCCCAAAGGTTGGTTGATTTTCTTCAGTTGTCAAATGAAAACTTATTTGTGACTAGTTAGTACACTGACCGAAGTAGGATCTTGGTGGCATCCATCTCTGTGTAAAGGCCTGTTGGGTGGGCCCTGTACTGGAATGCCACATGCATGCAGAACTGCACTGCTCCCCACATGAACACTGTTTCACTTAGTGTCTTCTACTATCCCTATGCACGCGCACGCACACGCACAAAGGGCCTGATTCTTGATTTTGAATTTTGTTACATGGGTGTTTTGATGACAGATAAAGGCTTGAGATTAAGTTTCAATCTAAAGCAGGTGAGGAAGAAATTAAAGCCTCAGCAGTAGCCACCCTGCATGTTCCTCTCCTCTTTGAATCCTATATGCTTGAATCACTTAAATTAAGGATGATGCAATGGGCTGCTGGGCTCTGTATACACTGTCTGCCATGGTGGTTTTATCCACGGAGTCTGAATGTTTCCCGAAACACGCTATAGGAAGAACCCCTTGTTTCAGCTATATGCTTCTTCCTAACAGTCTGGGGACATAGGCCAAAATAGAACTTCCAGTGTCTGAAGGATTCCAATAATGTCACATTTCAAGCATTTCCCATGAAGACATCTGTCATCAGTCTGCTCACAATGCCAGTGCCTGGTCACAGTCAAAACCATTACAGCTGCCTAATGTGAAATAAATCGAAACAAATCAATAGAGGGAGAGATAAGTTAGTTTTATGATGGACCGCAATTTCCTCCAGACTTCCTTGCATTACTGATCTACTGTCTAAAACAGCTTCTGCTATTTTAACATCTTTGTATTTGCACTTACTAGAGTGTAAGACAAGCTAATAGAGATTAATGAATTAATTTTATATCTTGAAATGTGGTGGGGAGAGCAGTAAAGTCTCAAAAGTAAATATAGCGTTGATCAAAATGAAGGTATGTTCCAGAATAAAATTTGCAAAAGAGTTAGTAACCCATAAAGACAACAACTGGCAGAAACGCCAAGCAGTCTGAGACATACCATGACTGCTGCTTTCTTATGTGCTATGAGAAAGAAGAGATTTGGGTGGCAAGATTGAATGTTCAGAAGAAGTAACAGGATCAGTTTTAAACTGCACACGTGCATGAAATAAAATCAAGTAATTGATAAATAGTCTAACTCGTGTTCAGTAAAAAGGCAGATTCGCAGAGTTTGCATATGTTAAAAGAAAATATTCTAAGACCCCTAAGAAAGTGTAAACTCAAAGTCTTTGTGACTCCTTTCTAAATACGTTAGGAGGATCATCACAGTGAAAGACCCAAAGAGCTCTTCACTTTTGACGATGTAACCAACACCACCCAAACTACTGTTAGGCCCCATTCTGAAATAGAGCAGTAGAACTGCAGATCTTTGCTCATGAGCAGCTTCATGCCTTCTGGCAATATGAATTAGGCCTCTTTGAATTAATAAACATCAGCCCTTCCTCCCCACTTGTCTCAGGGCTCTCACATAGTAACCCAGAGTATTATTTCCATGGCCAGCAATTCATTAGTGTTCTGTGCATTGTTCATAATTTGTTCCCCATCATCTAAGTATTTTTCACTGTGTGGGATTCATCTTACCTTACTTTAAGCACTGATAATTCAGACATCTACATTTGAGTTAGCTGCTTCTGTTCTGTTGTCACTAGGACAGAAAGAGAGAGAGAAAGAGGGGAGCACTTTCTGGGTATGAATTTTCTGACTGCGCCTTAGAAATGCCATTTTTATTGCTGCTGTCCCTGAAGGGAGAGGAGATTACTAGCTCATACTGTGGAGGCCTTTGTTGGGCCAGATGATGACGTACCAAGATCTGATTTAGTGAAGCTCCTAACAACCTATCTCCTTTCTAAGGAGGTGGAAGTTCTGTTCATGTCCATGAGACTACAACATAAAAAAAAAGGGCTATGCTATGGTCAAAGGCCATTCTTCACATATATTTCTGGCTCCAACGTTGGTAGTGAAAGTCTAGGGAAGAGTTTAAGAGGAGGGCAAGTAGGACTCAGTCCTTATTTATGTGTTTTATGCTCAAATGTCCAAGTGCTTTATGAAATAGGTAAAAAAGCTGATACCATACTGAATCTAAGTGACTTTCAATGGCTTTTTTTTTTTTTTTTTTTTTTTTTTTTTTTTTTTTTTTTCATTATTAGGGTGCTAAAGGAGACCGTGGTATGACTGGGGATGCAGGAGAAAAAGGTGAACAGGTAAAAAAAGAATGTGGTTTCCAATAGTGCTACCACTGTGATTGTTCCTTCATCAATAACTTCTGTGATATCAGTAGAGGAATACGCTTCTCAGAGGCAGAGGATAAAGATGAGAGCTGTTCATCAGTGATAAACCTCAGATGGCCTGTGCTGAAGAGTGGAACTATAGCAGTCCTCCACAGGCTTCCAACCCCATCTCCAGTAAAATCCTTCCCATATGATCTGTTTCCTCATCTCTAGACTGGATGCATTCAATTCCTTACATTACCCAACCTTTAATAATTTCCCCAGATAATGCCAAGGTGAGATCCAGGAAGTCAGACATCTTTGGGTTGAAAAAGCCAGTGTTTGTCCTAGAAGATGAAAGTAAGGATGACCTGTTTTAGGAGGAACTGAGATGCCACAGAAAAGAGGAGAATGGTCTAAATTAGAGCAGACTTTCATAGTTAATTTTGCCAAGGGCTGAGTCAATAGTTGAAGGTGAAAATCAGCACCTTTACAATTTGATTTGTAGGATATTCTAAACAGGTTTGGTTTTCTGCCTGGTCTCCTACCTTGTACAATTCCACAATATCTGTTCTCATCTCCCATTAGTCTAGACTAAAGTACACATTAGAAAAAGTACACCTTAAATCTAACTATGTTTATTTCTGAAGTGCATGCTTTGAAAACCAAGGTTTTGCTTTAAGAAGCCATGGTTCCTTACTTCCTTATAACCAGCTCTCTTTGTACTGTCTCATTTTGATGTTACCTCACAATGTTCAATCACCAGTTAACTTTTATACAAGTAGAGATGTGAATAATGCATAAAGTCAGTCTCTCTTTCCCTTCGGCAGGGCCACCCTGGAATGCCCGGCTTCTCAGGGGCTCCTGGAAACCCTGGTCCACCTGTAAGTTCCTCTGTTGCAAAGATGTTCCTCTATTTTCCTTTCTAATAAAGGTTGTTGCAAGCTCCATATGGAAGAAAGGACCATTCCCACCTGTCTGCATTGCATTTCCATTTTCCAGCAGGTTCCTAATGGTCCCCTGAGTGTCATAGAGTTCCCCACTCATGATAATTGCTATTTAATACGTTGGCCACTTTTCACTGATTGCTTCAACTCACTCTGTAAATTGATGCTAAGCTTCAGTTGCTCTCTTTATACAAGGCAATGATCACGAAAACTCTTCCCCAGAGACCACTTAGTAGTATGTGTATAGGTGTTTTCTTATATGTGGAACAAGTTGTCAGTCTAGAACCAGCAGATATAACGCTATTTTAGTTCTCAATTTTACATAGTGATATGAGACTGGATTTTCTCCAGTTTTCATACCCCGTGGGTTACTTTTGAATTAAAAGGCCTTTTACATGTGTCCCTCTCCATCACAGTCCTTCTCATTTCTAGTCTACTCTCTCTGCAAATACAATTATGCTTCTTTGTGTTTAAAAAGGGGTGACAGTGCAGAAGCAGGGCTGAAATAACTTGGCTCTCCTTGTGATATAACTGCTTACACCCTCCAAGAGTTGGGACCCCTCCTGAGCAAAGGGCTTTTCCTTCCAAACCGCCTTTCTTTGCTCACAGTAATCACCACTCATATTGCTGCTTACGGTGCAGTTTGGCTCTGCCATGCTGAGGGTGTGCAGCCTTCGTCTGTTCTGGGGATCAGCACAGTCTTTTCGAAGCTGAATGTACCTTGCGCTGACTAAATGACAGGATGTACCAGAAAAGAGGATTAGATTAAAATTCTGTGTTCAGATGGTAGCTGTGCCTAAAGAATACTGAATTCTTTGCCACTGGGACCACACGTAGACCTGTTTTGTGGGTCATTTGGGCTCCTGTGAGCATTATTTTAGGAGAAGACAATAATACACATTTACTGTGTCTGTATTAATCTCATACTGCCACAGCCATAGGGTTATTCCAGTAGGATTAAAACCCTTAAAATTGTCCTATGAGACCCTCTGAATAGATTCACAGCCAAAGGAAATGTGCAATGTAAATCTGAGCCTGTCAAAGGAGAGCAAAATGCGATGGTCCTCTAGATACCTTTTTTCTTCAACTTTTCCTGACTTTTTCCTCTGTCTGCATTGACTTGTGGCTCAAGGAGTTTGCCTGCCACAGCCTGTGTTTCAAACTGCTCCCATAATTTCTGTTCTTCAGAGTTATTTTTGTCACAAGATTGGCTTTTTCCTATTTGTCCCCTATTTTTAGAAGGCCAGGATCAAACTCAATATCTGACTATTTCTGACTTTGGAGACTGATTGAATGCAGAGGTTGGCACTGCTTTTCTGTGATGAATGAAGAAATGATGGAATGAGTACTGAACTGAGTGACTGAAGAAAACTTCAGTGTTGCCAGCTGCGGTAGGGAGTGTGTTGACAAATGTACAAAATGCTTTAATCATTCACGTTGTTTCTTCTTTATTTGTTTAGGGACCAGATGGAGCACCAGGACCAATAGGACCAGCAGGAAACCCAGGAGACATAGTAAGCTCTAAGCTGTGTGTTTCACCACCAGCTTCACCTTTATTTAGCTCTGCAAAGTAAAACTGAGCTGGAACCCATGTAATGTCCTTTGAAAGCTCCTCAAACTATTCAGTCTGAATCAACTCTACACCTGCAAGTAGGACCTCCACAAATAACCACAAATTACTCTGTTCTTGCAGTTTTGTTTACTCACCAAAAGAAACTCCAAATTAGCCAGAGCATAAGCCAGTCCTGGGGACCTCTAGGGAGGTTCTTGTACATCTTGTCTGCCTGTCCTTGCTATTAACATCTCTTAGCCTCTATAACAGGACACTAAATCTGTTAGGATGCTTCATGAGCCAGGCTAACACCTGAACTGTGCATGGGGATTGTCAAAATAAACCCAGCAACCTGTTGAAGAATGTCACAACACAGACTGCTCAGATGCCAGGACCTCAGACCACTGAAAATACCAGTACAGATGTAACCTTCCAGAAGTCCACCAAGAATTTTTCTACTGCTGTTTCATTTGAAAGGTGTTCTGATGCTACTTTATGGTAAAACATCAGAAAACCCTGGCAGAGACAGACAATCTGATTGATGCTAACTTCAGGCTGAAAAAGGGAAAAATGAACCTTCCCTGAGTAATGCATGCTGTTGAGCTGGAACAGTTTAAAACAGATCCATTTCAACCTGAACTTCATCGTAAGTGAACAGTGATGGGCCTTCTGATAGCTTTTATGAAATCAGCAGAGACTACATGGACAGGCTGGCTGAAATTCCTTTTCAAATGGATGATCAAGGCTGAGATACTGTGAAAGACCTGGGATGCTATTGTCCAGTCCTGTAGAGTAAGGGAATTTCTTGGGACTGTCAGCAAGGCACTTCTTATAACTACACATTTGATAGGTATAAAATACAGATCTTCTGCTTCCTGGCTGGATACCTGACGCAGGAAGTTAAGACTAAATATTAGATATAATTAAACTTCCCCCAAAAAATACCAATGATTTCTGTGGTTTCTCTATCCGTAACAAAACTAATATTGGATGCTTTATCTGAAAAGAAAGTCTCCCAGTTTAAACTAGAAGGAATTCAAGGAAACCTTGTATGCTGTATGACATGGGCTACAAGACCAGCTTCTCACAGTTGTCCTTTGTCAAACTCTACATTTGATAAATCTTTGTCTGATAGAAGTATCTGAGGAGCTTGTCTGACTCACAGTGTGTCTGCTTTCTTTCCAGGGTAAAGATGGCCCTCCAGGTCCACAGGGCCCACCAGGGTTGCCTGGACTTCCAGTGAGTGCAATTCAGCTCCTTCTAATTCAATACATTAAGCTGTTCATAAACACATAGGTGTGTAAAAAAAAGAGATTACTTTTTTGAGGTGCTTTGAAAGCTATGCATGATCTGTAATGGTATCCGTCATGTTGATGCTATGTTCTTGGACCAGGACAGTGTGAATGCTGTATTTGATCACTTTAAAGCTAAGTGTTATTTACCAAGGTGAATCAGGTCTGTTCCTTATCTGCCTCCTCATTGGAAGAAATAGTCTTACAAAGAGCACAAAAATCAACTGATAGCTCCAGTGTAAGGGCACCAAAATTCATAGACTGGAATACTGTCTTTATCTGAATTCACAGGCAAAATAATTCCTTTGCACTGACTGAAATTCAAGTGCATCTTAGGCAGAGATTCTTCTCATCTGGAAAAGGTATTAGGACAACATTTTTGGTTTTTTGTAATCTGTCACAGGGATAGGGCCGGAGCTATTTTTAGTGTAAAGTAGCCTAGCTGAATGAAGGTAATGGCATTATAATGATTTATAACAGCTGGTTTTAGAATCCAGTATTGTTGGAGTGCTCGCCTTGCTGAAAAGAAGGAAACCCCTTAGACTTGCTGTATTGGAAAGAGAAACAATTTATGCTGTTACAGTGGTGTGGCAAGGAGAGGTTTATGGCTGAGCTGTAGAAATAGGGTAGTTTTTGGAGGGTTAGGCAAACTTAAGTATGCCATGATGAAGCAGAGCTGTCACTGTGAAACTCACGCTGACAAAACCCACAGCAATCTTACCTATCGACTCCTTCCTTATACCCTGTTTTGCATGTCATTTACAGGGCATTGCTGGGAATGATGGCAAAGATGGCAAGCCAGGATCCCTTGGGGAACCGGTAATGTAATTTAAGACTGTATCGCTCAGGCAATCAGAGCCTACATCCAGTTATTGCTTTCTTAGCTGACTATCTATGAAGTCCTTAAGGGGGGCAGGGAGCCTGTTTGCATGTCTTTAACACCAGAAGGACTATATTGTCTTGAGCAATTTATAAGAGTCACACACTAGCAATCTTGAAAAGAAACTGGGTTCTTTTACTTTTACAGCTACCATAAATACACTAAAACTTAGTGATTCCACTTTTACAGCTACCGTAAATATTGCAGAGAAAGAAGGTTGTCTTGTAACATTAAACCTAGTGATCCATTTTTTAGGTAGAATATTATGGGGCATAAAAAGTTTAGAGGAGATGTCTTTAAAGAAGCCTTTTCTGGATTGGGTCTGTGACAGTTCTGTTGACCAGGATTAGAGGTTTTATATTTGATTTTCTCCACTTAGTCTATATTTGCATTTGTTGAGTGGAAAAAAGCTGAGCCATGAAGTTATCAGCCAAAAGGAAATGTTAATAAATTGGGCAGTGAATGTTATTTCTTGCAACTGTGGATTTTTATATGAAGATTGTGCTTCCAGTGTCTGGCATTGCCAGCTTCTTTCTGTGACTTGTGCAATGGGACTTAGTGGTTCTGTGAAGAGCCAAGTCCCCAGTCATTAGGACAACTGGTATGTGGGGCAGTGCTTGTCACAGCAGCTGCAGACAGTTGTGTGCTTGCATCAAAACACCTGGTTTCTACATGGAGATGCTGGTTCGGTACGTGCTTACTAGGCATTGTGCAGCTCTGTGTGTTACCCCTTTGGCATTAAACCACTGTAAAGGTGCGCCAGTCCAAAGGTTTAAGCTGCCTTTGAATGTCAAAGGTTGCATTCGTGAGAACGTGGGTAAGGGTATGTATGGGAATGTCTGTCACTACTGTCCTCCTTGCACACTCAGACTCCAACGTTGCTGGAGAAACCCTGAGAAATCACAGTTCTCAGTGCTGTTACATTTAAGGGAGAAGAGTAGGAGGTTTTCAAGAGCAGAGGGATGGACCTGAGACTCTCACTAACATGAATGTGATTGTTTCCCATAGGGAAAGCCTGGAGAACCAGGGCTCCCAGGCCAGGAGGGTGCCAGAGGCTTACCGGTAGGTGCTGCTCTGAAGGGTTCAATCCAGTCACTCTTCTGTACTGTAGCCAGGAAGCTTTTGTTGGGCAGATGAAGGCCTTTTCTGATGCAAACATACAACCAAAGAGCTGGCCTGGCTGAGAATAGCCATGGCATTGTGACTAAACAAATAAATAATCAACAAAAATCCAACACAGGCATTTCCAATTCCTTCACACTTGGAGAAGAGTAGGTCCCTGATGTAGAAGTTAAAGCACATAACCTCATGACACCCCTTCTACCAGAAGGCATGGTCACAGCTGTAGCCCTTGTGCTGTATTACACATCCTCGGAAAGGATGGGGACAATGGTATTTAGGGCTAAATAACCTACGGGCTGGTCACACCAGGAATACACACAGTACAGTCTTGGTCTTGCAGCCTAAGGAGTTATGGAAAGGGCTTTTCTCTCCCTGTAACGTGGCCCTTCCTAATCACTCCCTGGAACGTGGCAGCTCAATGCTGACCATTCTCCCGTAATCTTAGGCAAAATTGGAAAAGTTATTAGAAGCGCATTCAAGCTAGACATTTCTTAATGTTTCACACACCAGCGTAATGGGTAATTGTTGCTTTCATTTTCTTTTGTAGGGTTTCAAAGGACAGAGAGGAGATACAGGTCCCCCAGGTCCCCGGGTAAGTAATACATAACACATGCACCATGATCCTGTGGAGAAGGATTGTGTAAATTGAAGTTGACCTTTCTGAGGCAATAAGTAAAAATTATGACAGTTCTATGTTTAATATGTCTGTTTTCAACCACAATTCCATGGGGCACACCCATGGCATAAAATCACATCAGCTGTCTTCATTCCCTCTGGTACCCTTCCAGGTAAGGTGAGGCAGCTGGTAGAGCTGAGTCCTCTGATGCTCCCTTTGAGATAGCCCTTTGTGAGAAAGTGTCAAGGATGCCTCCATATCACATCCCTCTGGTACAAATGCTGACATATGAGGTGAGGAACCCTATTGCACTTGTTGGACAAGTATCAGCTCTCCTCCAAAAATACCTAAAAAGTGCAAAGTAAGTTGAGGGACAAAACTTAGAGAAATAAGGATAGAAATGTCTCTATCCCTTTAACTTAGTTTCCTCTAGATCATAAAGCCCAAAACTCAAATCCTGTAAGAAATGTTGGTCTCCTCTCAGTTTTAAGCAATGCAGTATGAAGAGCTTCTGGATGCAGAAAGTGGAATGCAAAACTGAATGTCCTTCTGCCTGATTCTGGCTTTTTACAGGGAAATAAAATGTTCCGCTTTTAGGAGCTTAGCTGAAAAATCCAGTGCTGGAGTTCCTCATCTCTTCCTCATTACGGTAGTTTCTGTATCATGAATAGATTGGTGGTTTTCAGTGACTGCACTAGCAGTAGCAAATATTCTGCTGGAAAGCGATACACTGCCTTGTGCATCACTTACAGAAGATGATTCTGAGTTATTTTTATAAGCTGCGTGTCATGTATGATGTACGAGGCTCTTGTTGGCTTTAAAAAGTTTTCACTGAGTTCAGTGCAATATTGCAGAAACTCCGTACCACTTATAGTGGTGTTACTGGTCTGTCTTTGACCTTGAGCTGATATCTTTTTCCTTTTTGCTGAATTGTAGGGGGAGCCAGGTGCGACAGGTCCTGCTGGGCGTGAGGGGCCACCAGGGAAGGATGTAAGTGTACCATTTTAAGCAGAAACTAATCTCCTGCTCCCTGACAAATGAAGATTTTCATTCACAGTGACCTTGACCTAAAACAGCTGCAGAAACTGCAATAAAGGGTGAATTACTGCAGCAGTGCACAGGGAATGATTTGTGCAAAGATCGTTAAGGTAACAAAGACTTTGAGGGCCTTTGTCACTACTCGGCTGCTGACACTTAAATGTCAGCTATATCTTTGGAAAAGCAGAGGAAGCTGCATTGTTTGAATCCCAGGCTGTGCTGCGTAGCCATGGACCTGCTTTCTGCCACCCATCTCCGAGCAGTGCTTCATTCTGCAGGTCCCACTGGGCCAGGTTTTGTCAGGCTTCTTCTGCAAAAGCTGCACCTTACTGAGTGCGTAGCTCCACTGAAATCTCTGAAATACCTATGGAATAAGATGCTGCTGCTCAGAGGAAAGAGAGATGGTACAAATAGATCCTCTGACATTATTAGTGTCAAATGTAGTCACATAACAACGTCCTGGGAGAGCGCAGCTGACGTGGGATCCTGCAGCAGCTGCTCAGCAATGTACCGAGTGGCTGACGTGCCATTGCCATGGGACTTGGGGAAGTGGTTTCTCATTTGCACCCCCTTGTATCACTGGAAAACTGTTGTGCTGTAAATGGTACCCTGAAAAGTAAAATGGAAGATAGACCTGAGGGAACCCCTCAGAGAAGACAGAAGCAAGTCTTAAGCCTTCCTCAAGAGAGAACAAAGTTGTCAGTTCTTGAGAAATACTAGAGAATTGTGTCTCTAAGAAATCCAGCTTTAAGGTAACCTGATAATAATGGTTTCTGCCTGTAATCAGACTGCATTTAGTGATAGATGTTTAAAATTCAAAAGGCTGGTCTTCCTCATACATAACTGAAAACACTGTTTCCCTCTCATATATGAACAATGTAATTTAGTAGGAACATTTTTAAATGCTTGTTTGCTTGCCTTCGTGTCAGATCTTTGTCACTCACCAGAATGCTTTTCTTCATTTCAGGGTGATACCGGTCCCGTAGGACCACAGGGCCCTCGAGGACTCAGAGGGCAGCCGGTGAGTTTTCTCTCCTGACAAGCCATTTCTGGAGGTTCATTGTGTATAGTGGGAATGTGCTGCAGTCCAGAGCTGTTTTGGAAGAAGTCTTAAGCAAGATGATGTTCAGGTGATGTTTGATTAAAACTCTTTGCCTACGTTGAGAATGAGCAATCAGAGTGACATTGCTAGAAACTGATGAGGGCTTATAATAGTGCAATGGAGTGATGGTTGCTGACTCGGTGGGAAGAAGAGTTTAATGGATTCTGCCAGGGCTGCAGTGTCAGAAGGGCTCATATTCCAGTCCTGACTCTGGCATCTCAGTCGCTTCTCACATGGCCTCAGTTTTCAAAGGTAGACACTAATTGTGAGTGCCCAGTTTGAGATATGTGGAGTCCAGTTGTGATATTGTTCATTTTTGTCATGCTTTCTGTATTTTTTCCGGGGAAAAAAAAATGCATAATTTGAGGAAAAGGTTGGTTTAATTGAACACCTGTAGAGTTTTATTACAACTTCAGTGGAGAAATGGCAATTTATTTGACATTTCAGAAATTGTCATTTGGTATGGCTGAGAAATTATTAATTTCATGGGGTTTTCAGTTCTCTCTTAAAAATCAACCCTTTCCAAATATGAATGCAGGTCTCTGTTGCTGAACCTAGGCACATCTTTAATACGTTGCAATGAATAATTTCTTTTCCTTCTCGGAAGTGAAACAGATTTTACAACATGTTCCATAATCAGGGCAAAATGCTGATTCAGCCAGAAATGACAGGAGCTGGAGCGGCAGGTCCCTCCGAGCTGGGAGGGTAGGGGTTTAAATTGGACTGCAGGAACATATGGAGAGCTCCTGTGTCTACTTTGTAATTTATCTCATCATTCCTGTACTGCTGGCATCACTCACTAACATGTCATGCCCCTGCACAACACTAGCAGTGAATAAAAATATTTGAGGAGACGGAGACGGAGATATTCTTTTTTGGAGAAGAGATACTTGGGGTTTTCTATGTTGGAGGACAAAGTACCAGTTTCTCTTGTTCTTCTTCTGCTTTGTTTCTTCTCTAATTAAGACCGTGAGGCCTTTTGAATGTTGGCCAGTAAAAGGGTTGGTCTTTGTGGTCAACTCCAATGTAAGGGAAAACATCTCTGCATGGTGAGCTGGGAGGAGAGAGGAGCAGGGCACAGAATTTCATCTCACCCAACTTTAGTCAGTGTAGATGGTCAGCTCAGCTCCTTTGGTAAGGAATGGTGAGAAACAGGCCCTTTTAAAGGATGATTTATCTCATTCTGGGTTGTCTGATATCAGGAGAGTATCAAATGCCTCAAGGCTTTAGAACAAGTATTTCTCTCCATTCCCCCCAAAAAGGGGAAGCCTGAGATGATTGAAAAAAAGATGCCTGGCCTTTGGACCCTGATTCACATGATAGCCCTGAGAAGAGGATGGTAGTCAGTAATTTGCAGGACCTACCTCAGTCACTGGTGAGAGGAAGTTTTCTAACACAGGAAGGTATGGGGGGGATCTGGAGATGTCTGTCAGCTAGAGCAGAGCACTTTATTGTTAATCAACGAGTTGCCAAGAAGTGCTTCAGACATGGACTAAAGGGGCTTGTCTGAACACTGGTGACTTGCAGCAGCCATAGTAGGTGGCAGGAGGATGCTGCATGTGGTAGGGATAAGAGTGAAGAAATAGAGGAGGAGAAGGAGTGCTGGTTTACTCCTCTTCAGACTAGGAGATTTGGGTCCACAGCTCTCAATTTTTGTCCTGAGATGGAGCCAGCCATGCAATCAGGGACGCAGAAGTTGCGGGGTGAGTTGGAAATAAGAGATCCTTACTCTGCAGTCTGTCAAGAGAGGAGGTTGGACAATGTTAAAGAAATCCCTACTGGTGTAGTAGTGGGTGGATATTTTTAATTGTAGTATATGTTACTTCACTAAACTTCTTCCTTTTGATACAGGGCAAGAATGGATCACCTGGATCTGCAGGAGAACCTGGCCCAGCAGGTAACCCAGTAAGTACCACAAAGGGAAACTCATGCAAGAAACAGTTACATCCAGGAGAGGTGACTGATGAAGTATAGATGGAGTGCATTATGTGTGGCTGCTTACCATCCCTGAAGTTGCTATGTCTGAAGATCAGTGATCTGAAAATCACTCGCTGGCCCTGACATCGAAGGGGGTTTGGCTACGTTCCTGGAACTGAGCTACTAGCTAGGTCATAATTTTTCCCAGCAAAAGTTAAGTGTTCACGGAAAAAGGAAATGATTGATTACCTGGTATGGAAAAAAGATTGGCATGCCTCATCTTCACCAGTAGATTTAATTTAGCCAAGCAGAGACTGTGCAGCCAGCAGAGAGTTGTCACAAGGAAGGAGAGGGCCTCGGGGAGTTGGCAGACTGCCACTGAGGAATGGCAGCAGCAGAAAAATCCTCCCCAGGCACTCGGGGAAAGAGCAGACAGTGGGCAGTAAACCAAGATCACGAAGCAGAATGAAACCCCCCAGGGGCCATCCTGTGTGGAAGAACAGCGTGGTAATGAAGAGCTGTAAGGAGGACAGTGTTTTTGTTGTTTTGTTGGGGTTTTTTTCCTCTGTTCTGCTGCTGAAAATTGTTCAGGATTTAGCAAATCCAGGCAAATGTACCTTTGTGTCCAGTAGCATCTATTGCAATGCAGAGCTCTTCTCTGTCTTTGTCCACCTAGACGTTACAGCTTGCTGGGCTGTTAGATTCAGATAGAAACAAAGGCAGAGCAGGAGAATCTGAACAATTACAGCAGGGCTGCACTCTTTGTGGCCCTTGCAATGCCATAAAGCAACCTCAGCCTCGCCACAGACTTGTGCCCAGAGCACGTATTGCTTTGCTGCAGGGATGTCGTCTCCTAAGTGGTCTCAGTGAAGCAAGGAACACCTTTCTGCATGGGGAGGTGATAACTCACAGATTACAGGTGGGGTAGGAGTGGTGCTGTCTCACAGCCTTTCTGCAGCCAAGAATTAGCGCTGCTCATTTTTTTCTCCTTCATGTAACTTCTTATTACCTTCCTGGGACCACTGCCATTGCTTCTTACCCTGTGGATCCCCGCTGTTGCCTTTTCAACCTTCATTTCTTCTTCTCATCACGTCCATCCTTGTTCCCAATTCCTATTACTGCTTTTTGGCTTTCTGGATCTTCACCAGGCCACTGTGTCTTTGGGACATCCTGTGAGTGCCAAATGGGGGTTATTTTTTAACCATCACTGTGTTATCACATTACCTAGACAGTCATCTAGTGACCCAGGCACTCACCAGGCAGCTTCCTGCACAAATACAGAACTACAGCAGTCTCTGCTCCAGAGGATTTACAGTCCAAAAATAACATAAGAGATTGAAAAAGGATGAAGTCGAATGAGAAAGAGAAAACAATCAGACAGTATTGGTCAGCAGAACAGACAGTCATCAGTATCCTTCTCCGTCATTAAAATGAATCCTCTCCATTTCATAAAGGTTATTATGGGAAGTATTTCCTTGTGCTGTACACGAATCCATTTATTTCCAGCTTGTCTGGAAATGCACTAATTCCTTTAACAATGTGGTGTGACAAGCCAATATATTCTATTTTGAAAAACAGGAGAAGCAAGAAAGGTTATCATGGCAATAAGGGTTTCTTTTCCACCTTCACCATTGCTGACTTGTAATCACAAGGTAAAACCTGCCAGGAGCCTTCTCCTTTTGCATCTGCAGTTTGACAGTGCCCACCCCAGTTCCCAGTGCTCATGCTTAAGCCTGCACACAGCAATGCAGCCCGGCCCCTGAAATCCCCAGGGCTGATTGCACACCCGAAAGCCATGTGCTTTCTGCTTGTCGGGTTCGTTAGTGCTCACTTTACACAAGACGGGCTTAAAATGAAGGCAAGTTTTACTTCAAAAAGAAAAAGGGATGTGTTCTGAATTAGAAGGTAGGGGACAAAGTTGTGAAAGAAAAGGTAAGAGTGAAAAAAAAAATCAGAAGCGTACATGAGATGGCTCTGTATCATGAACTGCTGTTTAAGCTGCCCTGATCTGTGAGAAAAAGGGATATTTTGGCAGAATATCACAAGAGATAAGTAAAAGGCAGACATTTGTTTAAATTGAACCGGGAAATAAAGGCAAAAGAGCAACTCAGTAGCTGTCTGTTGATTGTATTCTCATATTTGAGCAGTATGACCATCTGCACTGTTTCCCCATCATCGCACATCGCAGCGTTTGCACTCTCCAACACCACCTTATAAACCGTGCAGTGCCAGAATAGCCACTGAACATACCTCCTGTCACTTCCATAATTGTCAGTTCCTTTTAATCTTTTCACAGGGACACCACATAGCTTATTAATAATGCAAGCATGGTGTTTGCAATCTGCTTTTCTAAATGACTTTGTTCTTCCTTTCCTTGTCAGTTTTGGGAGTCTTGCTGCTACAGTGAAATTTCCCAGTTCATAGAATCATAGAATCACAGAATCATTTGGGTTGGAAAAGACTTTTAAGATCATCAACTCCAACCATTAACCTAGCACTGCCAAGTCCAACCACTAAACCATGTCCCTAAGCACCACATCTACATGTCTTTTAAATATCACCAGGGATGGTGACTCAACCACTTCCCTGGCCAGCCTGTTCCAATGACTGACAACCCTTTTGGTGAATAATTTTTTTCCTAATATACAATCTAAATCTCCTCTGTTCCAGTGTATCTGTAAATGCATACTCTGGAAAAGAGATGTTGGAGAAAGGGCTGCTAGTGTCTGTCTCATTTCTGTCCTAAGGGTCCTAAAGGAAATAAAGGAGAAAATGGCAACCCAGGACTCCCTGGCTTCATAGGACCCCGAGGACCACCTGTAAGTATGTCTGGGGATGGATTAGACCCAGTAATTACATGCTTTTAAATATTGGACTGATGAAGATGGGTCATCTTTAATTAGGTAAAAAAACCCCGTAAGCAGGAGGTCTGATAGATCTGATGGATCCAGAAGCCATACGTTTTACTTCCAAAGGAAACTGGATTGCAAAAATAGCATTTTTCTTACAGACAAACATCCCTAATCTCATTTACTGAGCTGGTACCAGTCAGTCAGCCCTGATCATGTATGCATTAATCAAGCTGGTTCAATAGTCTTCTTAATGCGATTATGTTTAAGTTATTCAGGCTATATGTCTGCATGAACCCCAGAAGGGCTAAATAGGGAAATTTTAAGTGCTGATAATAATATAGGTATTTCTCGTATTTGCTGTTCCAAGGAAAATGTCTTTGTTACCAGCAACAGAGGTTTATTGCAATTAAAGCATTCACATATCTCCCAAAGGGATCTAAAATAATGCCTAAACATGTGAAAGTATCACAGCCTGAAATCCAGTATCTTTAGCCCTTCCAAGGTGAGTAAAATATGTTACATTCCACTGGAAGGATAAAAAAGGTGAATGTTAGCTAAATATTTTTGTTTCTAGCTCTGTTGTGACTTAAAATGAGATTTAAAAGTTTTTCATATGAATCTAGCAGAGCTGAATTTTCCACAGGATGATTCTTTTTTTCTTCCTTTGATGACTGGAAAGGGAGTTTTGTGATGAAAAGAGGAGAAAGAAATATTTCTCTGGAAAATTAATTTAAAGCAGCAAACATGGTGGCCATTTAGAACTGAAGTGGCCCTAAGGAATACTCAAGTGAGTCTGATGCAGCCTAATTTGGAACTGATGTCATCACACATCTGTGATTAGTTACATTGCTCACGCATACATGGATGTATGCTAGCACTGGCGAAGTTGTTATATGTGTTTCCAGGTTATGGGAGAAGTACTGCCTGCATGCACACATTATAGATATGATCATGTGTGTGGATTGTAAATGGACTATAAAGATGAATCTTTCAATTCATGATACGGGAAAGTAGTTTAATGTTTGCTTTGCTTTATCAGTTCACTTCGGGACTGCAGTGACTGGGGTTTTTTTACTGAAATGCTAAAGTATAAGGTTGTATTGCCTAATTATCACATTATAAATGCAGAGTATAGAAAAAAATTCCTAATAGGGTGCTTGTTTAAATTGAGGTTATTTGATATAGTGCTAAAATACAGGCAAGCTTTCAGGCTCAAACTTGCTTTATCACTGGCTTTGCATCCATTATCTCAGCTCGTGTAATAATAGCTGGTACCTCTCCTTACAAAATTTTACATATTTAGACTGTCATGGCTATAATATTGCAACTGCTTAAGCTAAACCAGCCCAAGTAAAGTGTATGAAGCTTTGTGAAATGCCCGTAAGAAAAAGAAATAAAATGTGTTGAAAGCAGAAATGCACGTTCAATGAAACATCTGTCCTGAGCTCAGCTGGTTCAGTAGAAATTACTTCCTTTTATTTACAAACATTTACAGGGTATGCAGCTTTACTAAAAATGCTTTCTAAATGGTAGGATGTGTCTTTCCAGGAATGACCTGTAGCAGTAGAATACTGATAAGTCATCCACGCAGCTGTGTAGCAGATAACTTGTGTTCTAAACAGAAGGAGAAACTCACGGTTATTAGGTAGGGTCTTTTTTCCAACTCCTTGTGGTGCGGTGCTAAATTTGCTCTCTGTATCTCTCAGGGAGAACCAGGAGAGAAAGGTCCTCCTGGGAAAGAGGTAAGTTAAATTCCCTGTTGTTTCAAAGTAGGGCTGGTGTCTCGGGGGGGAAAAAAAAATATCAAGGATGCTACCTGGGTTGCAACAAACTGTTTTTTTTCTTGAATTGTTGGTGTGTGAGAGCAAACGGGGAGCTCTCAGGAATCTGTGGGACACACAGGGAAATAAATTTTCCCCAGGTCACAAGAATCATTGCAAAGGCACGCACTTTATTATTTACTGTTATTATGGATAGCTCTTTCATGCTCACCCTTATTTTGTTGCAGGGTGCACCAGGGAAACCAGGTGAAATTGGCTCCAAAGGAGAGAGGGTAGGTTGGAGAATATTATTAGCTATTTCATTACATTGAAATAAAGTGAGCTATTTTGAGTTAGGGGCCAAGGAAGGGGTCACTCAAGAGTGAAGTGTGGCCCGTAGAGATCTGCCATGCTCCCCACCCTCCCAACCCTCTCTTTAATCATTCTCCGTCGGTAATAATTTGTGGATCATTTGTAGTGCACCAGATGTTGTATTCAGTAACACTGCCAGCTCAGCTGTTTGTGTTTCGCTGTGCTTGGAAATCAGAAGTTTGCCTCTCATTTTGTGGTTGTAATGTCGGCTTTTTTGCTTAGGGAGAGCCTGGCATCAAAGGAGAAAAAGGCCCTCAAGGAGAAAAGGGTCCTCCAGGTGATCCTGGGATACCTGGTCATAAAGGCCATCCAGGACTGATGGGTCCCCATGGACCCCCAGGAGACACGGGGCAAGTTGGACCTCCCGGTCCCCCAGGACAGCCAGGATTTCCAGGACCAAGGGTAAGGTTGCCGGACAAGGGCTTTGTACAGTAATTTTACTGACATAGTATGTGACCAGAAAAATACCTCGGATTCCAGTAAGGCTGATAGAAACCAGAGCAAGTGTGTGTTATAATGGGGAGGCGGCGGTTTTATCTCCTGTCTCTTGATACATAAAAACGAGCACTACAGCATATCTCAGGGACGTGTTGTGGGGGTCTTGGATTGAACTTCAGGAGAGCTGAGCAATCCAGACCTATAGCCAGGGTGGCCAGTCCCTGACACCTTCTACCCCTAAAACCTAAATCGCATCATGTGACTATGGCCACAGGTCTGGAGTCTGAAAAAGCTTCTTTCCATACGGGTGTTAATGCATAGCGTTTCATACGGAGGTCTTACGCCTTCCTCTGCTGCTGGTTGTTAGGAGAGACAAAACGCTGAGCTGTGGAAAGGTCACTGCTCTATTCCTGGAAATCCTGAAGTCAGCTCATCAGAATTCATGAAATCCTATTTTTGTTTAATATTCTCTCTTTTTTTTTTTTTTTTCCTGACGGGAAACAATCTCGCTACTGAGAGTGCCTGAGGGTAATATATGTAGAAGAATGAGAAAAACTACCAACAATAGTGAAGTCGCTATGCCCATCCTGAAGATGAATTTGAGATTACCTCAGAGGGGAATAAACAGTGAAATAATCACTGATGTAAAAGCTGGGTAAATTTTAGATGAAGCATTTCTTTGTGTGTACCTCAACAGCATAGAGGTTTGATAAAATCCAGTGATGATTATGGAGACTTAATGCAACTAATACGGTTAAAACTTGAAAAGATAATTTGTAAGCCTTCAAAGTATGTTCCATAATCATGTTTACTTACTGGAATATTCACTAAGAGCCGTCACAAATGGTTAGTACTTAATGACAAAATTGTTTCTTTTGTCACCAACAAACACATCTTTTTCTCATGCAAAATTTGTGTTCGGAAGAAGGCAGCAAACAGAGCAACTCTGTGCTTATCAGCGATGTTATTGGGTTTTTAGCTATTTAATAAAATCTGCATTTTTTAATGAAGAGTAACTTCTGATTCAAAGAATAATTTCAGCCAAAAAAAAGTGTATTTCAAGTGAAACATCTCACTTTGATTTACAGAGGAAAACATTTGATCTTGTTGGTTCAAAATGGTTTATTTTTTAAAGACAGTTGTAATTTTTCTTTTGAGTTTATGCAAAGAGAAGACTCTGGTTACCCTAAAGCCACTTTTTTAATTTGCTTGGAAAGTCACAACCTAAATTATATGTCCTTACAGCCTACCAAAAATGCTTTCATCATTTTTTTAGTTGGATCACCCAGAGCTGTTGTTCGCATAGCTTTGAGCTTTGACAGTTATTACAGCTGTTCAACAGCAACGTTGCACAAAAGAGCTGAGAGAGGGATGAAAGATATCATCTCTTGGAGGCTGGGTCAGGGACCAAGGCCAAGCAGCCCCATCTCCTGTCACCCTTCAACAGCCTGAAATCAGGCAGAACCTTGTATTTGTTTGGAAGAATGAGTATCATGAGCATAAGCTGGCTTCTGTTCCCCAAGATAAAGCCTGTCAGCAGGCGATGCGTCCGGTGTGAGTGTCTGGATACCCACCTTAACTGCCCTGGGAGCACGCGTGCTTCTCTCTGCAAGGAGACCCGCAGTGCTGAGGAAGGAGGTGGGATCTCCACTAAGTCTCGTAGGGCAGAGGATGTCTCCTGATTCGATTTCTACTACTTCTCCTATGAGAAGTATAGGAGGGAGATTTTCTCTAGGAAGGAGACAGTGTACCAACAATGCTCTCTGACCTTGCACCATGCTTACACCGTTTGACCCACGCCTTGCCAGCAGGTTGGGAATTGTGGATGTTTTGAGTCCCTTATGTTCTTCTTTCAGGCAGTCCCTGCAGGTCTGTGTATGCAGTTGGTGGCAAAACACAACGCATTGGACCCTTTGTGGAGGCTTTCATTTGCACATCCCCCGGCTGTGACTATTACGTCTTGTTATTGCTGTGATTATTACTTTCTAGGGGGAACCCCCATCTCTAGAGACTTTGAGAAGACTCATCCAAGAGGAGTTAGCCAAGCAGCTAGATGGTAAGTAATCAGCTCTGGGAAGGCAGGAGGTATATCTGACAGTATGACAAATACTTTCCATAGCTGTGGTGGTGTAACTGACACCCGAACCTCTCCTGCTTATGGAAAGCAATGTTGCAACAAGCCTGCCTGGAAAGAGGAGTGTAAAATAAAATGTGCTTAGCAAAATTTACTTGTGTTCCCCAAGCTTGATGTTTCCAGCAATAGTACAGGGGCTTTCTCCCTTCTTCAACCCAACGTCATTGCCTATGCTAATCACCTCATGGCTTTTTGCTACCAAAACAGCTTTGCTGTAGGCTCGTTCCTGCAGGGGCTGAGATGATAGGACAAGAGAAGATACAAATTCAAACAGATTAATTTGAGGCCCTGGAAGAGGACGTAAACAGAGTAGAAGCCCACAGAAAGACTGTGGGCTGTGGTTAAACTTTCTTTTGAGGTCCCAGCTGTAGTACGTATGTTACCGATTGCTGGCTGTGACAATCGATACCCATCAGTATGAGCAGAAGGTGTGGACTGGATGTGGGCTGCTGCTTCTCTCAAAGCACATGAATTGCAGGCCATTACTGACCCCGTCTGTAATGCAGAACTGTAGTGCTTCTTCTCACACAGCTCTCTTGGAGCAGCTGACACATACCTATGGGCATTTTCCTCCATGATAAAGACTGTGGTGCAATGGGCTGGTTTATTTGAAAGATTTTATTTACACACTCTCAGACTTCACATTCCATGCCAATCTAAAAGCATTCAAGATTTTGGATCAATGAAGAGAAGATAGAAAACCCTTCTGCCCCCCATTCTGTAGGATGTTTTTGTGATGCTGAGCATGTGTTAAGAGCTCTCTAGGCTGCTCAGGGTCTGAATCTGGAAGTGGCAAGCACTGTGCCTGCATGGAAACTAGACAACTTGCTGACGCAGGGAACTGCCTTGGTTACAGTTTTTGACTTCACAGCCAGAGATGGGTTCATTAGCTTTAACTCCACGTGTGTAACAGCGCAGAACAAGAAAAGTAAGCTTTCTCTCTGCAGAGAAGCCACGTAGCATCTTGCCCTGTGTAGCAAAGTGGAAATGGGCTGCTCTTTTCTGAGCAGCAATGATTCCAGTTTGACAGACATCCACCAGCTGCACAGCTAAACGAAAGGACATTTCAGATCCTTGGTGGACAAGGAGCAGAGGATGAGAGAAGTGTTTAGGATTAAGTATGAAATTTAGTAGAAGTTTAAAGCTACTGAGAAATGAGATTTACATAATTTAGAGAGGATCAGGGATGCACCATCATGACTTGTGGGGAAGGATTGCATGGCGACAACAAATGAATGTCCCTGAAAAATTGATCTCTGGCAATACTTGGACTTTACTAGGCCACTGGTTCTGGCCCTCCATGCCTTGGAGCACTGATTTTCTAGTCTAACAAACCCATTTCCCCCTCTTCACAGCAAAGTTAGCCTATCTCCTGGCTCAGATACAACCTACCCATGTAAAAGCATCCCATGGAAGACCAGGACCTCCTGGTCCCCCCGGGAAGGAAGGACTCCCAGGAAGAACTGGCCCTCCAGGAGAGCCTGGCCGGCCTGGACAGACTGGGTCTGAAGGGCCACCTGGACCGATTGGTCCCAAAGGTGAGTGAAACTTAGTTTGGGAAGTCTGATAAATGGATGTGTCCACCACACTTTGGTGTCCATCTCTTCTGTTAGTAGCATCTAAGTGGTCTTCAAAACAGATGTGTTAGAAACAGCCTCAGTCTGTTGAACCAGAGGTGGTGAACGTGACCAGCAATTGCTGGTGTGTTCCACCTCTGTCCAGAATTGGAGTGGGGGAAGTTTTCATTCCCACTTGATGTCTCATCTCAGAAGACTGGCCGCAATTAGGAACTATTTTTAGCAAATATATTGGCTTCAGTGTGAATGGAAGACCTATGGTAATATCTTTAGTTCTGTGGATCATGCTTGTCAGTTCATTATTTTTCTTCTTCTCTCTACAGGTGAAAGAGGAGCAAAGGGTGAAAAAGGAGACACTGGTGTTGGCCAACGAGGGGAAATAGGTCCTCCGGGAATTCCAGGTACGTTTATTCAGAACACCCCACAAAACACATCACTCAGAACCACTACAAGAACACAAGTCTCTGCCATATTAGACAGACAGTCAGGATAACATACATAGATATACACAATTTCTGTAGAAAATGGTCCAAAGGGAAGAAATACATCACTAGCATCATATCTGGCTACCTTTGTTTCCTCAGCCTGGTGGACAGATATAGTGATCCATCTCAGTAACAGCTAAGTTAACTGACCTTTGGGACGAATCCAAAGTGAAGCTTTAATTACTAGATACACAATGAAGTGTCTTATCTGCCCTTGCCAGAATCTCGTGATCAAGCTGAACCCAGAGATCCAGGTAGCTTCAGATGTTATAAAAGGTGATATCCAACACCTGTGCCTTGGGCATACAGCTCGCACTTTACCTATGCTGACAAAGAAGCAGCAAATATATTTTGTTTCTAATTTGAAATTAGGAGCCATTGGTCAGTTTTGCCTTCACCCTGCTTTGTCGGGGGAGGAAACTATGGTAAGCCTTCATAACTCCATGTGCTGCATTTGGCATACTGGCCCTGCATTGCATTAAAGTAACAATGGACCCACTGTGCTTCATATGAATGAGTTATCTCCCAAAGCTGGCTCTTACCTCAAGCTTTGCCATCCTCACCTCCTCCCTGTGAGGACTATATGTCATTAGTTGGCTTGTGCAGCTGCACAACTTCAACAACCTGGTGACAGGAAGAACAGCATAGCACAGTTGTGCAGCCCAAGGATGACATAGGGGGTGGAAGTCTTGCATTCAGATGGATGTGCTTGCCACATCCTTGTAGATGCATGCCGTCCAGACCCAAATCTGTGGAAGCTGATGTTTGTATGCAGGCTGGCAGCAAAGTCATCTCCTGTGATGTTGCACTGCTGAGTACTGCACTCTGGGAGTGCCACTCACCAAGGGTGGTTGTGTTGGTTTTTTTTTATTTTAGGCCTCCCAGGGGAGCCTGGCTATGCCAAAGATGGGATGCCAGGACCACCTGGCCCTCAAGGTGAAGCTGGGGTACCTGGTCTCACGGGCCCACAGGGACCTCCGGGAGCCAACGGACAGTGTGACCCCACTCAGTGCGCTTACTATGCAAGCTTGGCTGCCAGACCCGCCAACGTCAAAGGGCCATAGCATGGAGGAAGTATCCCCAGACTTGTTTCTAAAACTTGAATTCATCACGCCTGCCAAGAGCTCTCAGATGTCTTCAACTGTGTTTCTTTCATGGGAGGCCTTCTAAAGCCAACAAATGCTGCCGGTCGGTCAGATTATTTTTATGAATTATAATTATTATTATTATTATCTTTGATGTGATATGTGAATTTGTTTTTGTTTTCTCTAACATCAGGGCATATTAAAACATTAAAAATAAGTGTTTTTTTTCCTCTTTTGAAGAGCAGATAATATTAATGCATTGTGTATCTGTTTATGCAAAACCATCCTCATGCCAAAATTTTTGTCTGTTATCTGATTAATTCTTTCCAAAGGTTTACCCCTCACCCTTCAAACTCAAATCAAATCTTGCAGCCCAGGGCATTAACTGTGAGACGCAGGCTGATCGCAGGATTGTTGTTTCTATCTGCTATCCGCATGGAAGGGAGGTAGGCAAAGCCATGCCAAAGCTGGAAAAGAGGTCTCCAGTACATTCAACTCACAATGGACAGACAGTTATGAACAGTCAGTTTGTGTTTCCCAGAAGATCCCTGTTAAATTTAACATTCTTCTGCCCATAAGTTAAACTCCATCCTGTAGGAGCTACTTTTTATGGGACCATGTGGGATCTGACAGTAAGGCCTGAAGAGACCACAGAGATGATCTAAACTTCCTCACTGCTCCCTGTGCAAGAGCTTCAGTACTCAGAAGGTTTGGTTCTACCAGTTGGAACTTATCTTCCGTCTGTCAGGGAGATGCCTCTGCAAAAAGCTGCGATGCTGTCCTCTGTCAGCTCAGAGTTGCCAAATCCCTTGTTCGTTGTCAGTGCGCACACTGCTCCCTACCACTGCTTCACCCAAAAAAATCAGCCAAAGCAGCATAGAAATTCACCTGGTATTAAAAATCCAGGAAGCCAAGTTTTGACCCAACTTCACTGTTTTGGATGATCCACTATGACAATAACTTGGCAGGGTCATATTTTAGAGAGTAGGTGAGAAGTTGCAGGCTGGTCTAGGAGGAGGTTGATTTCTGATGAAAAAGTCAGAGCAAAGAGATGTTCAGAAACCTGAAGGAAATTGTGTTTGAGGGGGGAAAGCAAAAAGTCAGACAGTGGCCCTTTTCCCCTGTCAGCTAATTGCCAAAGTCAACCTGAGAATGCAAAGAGAAAGTAAAGAGGAGATGGAGTCTGAAAACACCTTCACAATAGGTCATTTGTGAGTTTAACCCTCTGACCAAGACAAGTCCACCCACAAAGGTGGGGATCTGAGAGGTGATCAGGCCTTGGATATATAAGCTGGGCAGCAAAGCAACTGCATTTTCAGAACTCTTCTGCACACAGCAGTTTGTAGTGAGAGATCAGGGTAACGAACCTGACACAGGCACTAACTGCAGAATATTTTTGCAAATCTCTTCGGGTATTTTGGAGATGGAAAAGAGGCACCCTGCCCTGCTGGCACGTTCACCATATGGCATGGTGCTTCCAAGCTGGGTAAGCTGAGCAGAAGCCACAGCTGTCTATAAGCACCCCAGAATCAGACCCTGAAGCTAAAGCCCAGAGATGATAATTTGCCAGCCTTGGAATCTTTTTCTCACCCAGTAGCAGATAAAATTTGCCTCTGTTTTACTGAAAAATGAAATTAAGTAGCATGTTCACATGCCAGGGTTAAACAGTCTTTACTGTGTAACTCTCAGTGGTGCTATTTTTGCTATTTCCTATGCAAATAAACTCTTTGATTTGATTTCACTGTGTTTCTTGCTATGGAAAGACCAATCAAAGTGAAAATATGAAGTGAAAAGCTTACTGCTTTTAAGTAACTCTCAATGGTATATCTGTTACTGCTCTACATCTTAGGTCAGCTTGCTATATTTTAGTATTCAGCAAGCATGTTGATCACATTGTATTTAACACCATCACTTTCTCCTAGTCCAGGTTGAGATTTCATCCCTCCAGTGGGGAGGTAGAACTGGTTTTCTATGCCCAACATGGCACAAGCCGTCGTTTTGAAGAAATGCAGTGGCAATGAGCAGGTTTTACAAGGGTCAATCATGTTAACTGGGCTGTGTTAATGTGACATTTAATTCTTGTTGTGACGGTGACTCCTCAGCCTCTGCAGCTTATCTCTCATCATGCGTGTCTCCAGTGCACCACGCGAAGGGTAGGTACATAACGACGTTCTGTTAAACAAATTTCAGGGTCTTTCACCCCTGTGAGATGGTGCAGTGGTATCCAGTTGAAGGAGATCCATGTTTTTTTTTCAGATAACTCTTTCATTTGAATGTCTGTTGGAGCCATTGCCCAGAGTCGGTGTTAGGAACGAGGGACGCACCTATATCTTTAAGAGCAATTAAAAGATCTGCATGGGTTAGGCACAGACTACAGCTCTGCAACTTCTCCACCCAGAAAAGGGGACACAGCCTAATTCCCCTCGCTCCAGCATATTCCCTAACATATGGTTGTCTGTTCAGTTGTTCCTGGACACACCCCAGACTGTTTCTGCGCCCTGAATTCAGTGGGTGCCATCTCCCAGCTTTTTCTTAAAGCTCTTTTTCTCTCCAGCCAGTTAAATGGCATTTACCAAGCGTAACCTGCCGCTAGTGAGAGGAGCACGAGACACATGCTGCAGACCCAGATCAAGACCTGGGTTTACAGCCACCCAGTTTCTATGGGTTGTCAAAGGCAGGTTTCTATAGCTGCCACCTCTTTCAGAAGCCAGCCCTGTGTGAATGTGCCTAAAAAGTCACCGGCAATAAAAGGTAAAAAAGGAGGGTATATTCACAGGATTTCTGCCCTGCAAGCCCAAACACCAAAAGCTGCAACAGTTTTTGCCTCAGCCTGTTCATGTGTATTTGCGGTCTTTGGAAAAGTGGCCAGAGATCACTGTCCAAATTAGGTCTGCCATCTGGGCAGGCAGCAAACCTACAAGTACAGCCCTGGGCATGGTCAGGAGCTGCCCTCCAGAAAACGCAGATGCCTCTGAGCAGGTGCCTGGGTGTGCTGGAAGGTGACAGGCAGACGTGTGTTGTCTGTCCAGCATCTTGCAAGGTGACCGTGCAGGCGGGAGGTGGCAGACAGAGCGGAGGCAGTGCTGATGGCCTCTTCCCTCATGCTCTTGAGTGAGGGAGGGCTGTGGCTTTTGCATCTCAATATTCCTGTCTCAGCAGCGAAGCGGTTGGTACGTCACCCTAAAGTCTGTTCACTGAGTCTGGGCTTTAAACCCAGGAAAATGCTGATATTTTTGTGGAATTTTTTTTTTTGGCTGGTCCTGTGGTAAGTGAGGATATACTATTAAAATTGCATTAGAGGGCCAGACAATGACTTATTTACGTATTAAAAAAGGTGCTAATGTCACATCGGTTTTATGGGTGGTTCTTTTTTTTTCTTTTTTAAATCAAGTGTGTAAATTATTGCAACTATAGCAAACAGACCATTATTATATTAGATTTTTTGCCTGTCAAATAAATTAAAAAATAAACCAAAACAACAGGATCATTTGGGGAAAATATTTTTTTCTGTTAAATTATTTAACAATTTATACTTCTTTTCTAAACTGTTTTGAATGGGCTTCGTCTTGGAAGCTATAACAGCTTATTTTCCTTCTTTGTCACTCGTGAGTGGCTCTTCTCAGTACAGCCTTGTAATGCCAGTTTCCTCAGCTGTCCTTTTACCACCTCTTGTTGTTAATATGGGATAATTAAACTGTGTAAGGCTGAACTCTGTGCTACATATTAAATTTGGAGATGTGTAATCAAAGCAAGACTCCTCTGTTCGGGACTAAACCAAATGTGTGTGTGTTTTTTCCAGAGAAACAATAAAAATGCTAAGCCCAAGCTCTGTGCTCTGACCACAAAACTGGCTGAGAGATGAGCACAACTTTTAATGAAAAAAAAAAAAAAAGAGTTTATTGATAGCTCAGTCTTTTAAAGTGAAAACTGGCCAAGCTCTACCCTGCTATAGATTGCATTTTGGCAGCTTCTGGAGCAGAACTTGATGCCTTGGCATGGCTGGGTATCACCGTCCGACAATGTCTTGGGTTGCAGAGATGTTGATGGGAGACTGGCAGATATGATGTAGGACCTTGGGGAGTCTTTCCAGATCTGTAGTGGGTGACCCAGGGGAGATTACCTATGATGTCAAATGATGTAAGATGCGTATGTCTAGGCACCTGAATCCCGTGGTCAGTCTCTCACAGTGGGATTCAGAGTCAGGCCATGGCACCTGCACTTTGGTGGCTGTAGTGTGAGCTGAGGAGCCTGGAGAGTGGTTCAGCCCATCCTACAGTAGTCAGCTGAAGCACTCTGGGCTGTATTGCCTACATTAACTAGGTCTTCATGGAAAAAAGATCTTCTGGTGGCTGTCTTTATCTTCCACCATTACTGGGTCACTTTCTCACTGAGTTTGTGTGGGGATATATGTGTTACCGATGATGAGATGTTGGGTGCTATGTGACTAGCAGCCAGAAAACTCAGAGGGAGAGGGACAAGGTTATGGTACAAACCTGCACAGTCCTTGTGCCAGGGAATAACAGGAAAAATGTCTTAAAATAGTGCACTAACTCAAAAGTAACTACACAGACTGAAAAAAATCCACTACCATGCCTTTCAGTCTCTGTGAGCTGGAGTGCAGTGCTGCTGAGGGTTGCTGCTCCATGGCATGGGGAGGAAGAGCAGCACAAGGACGGAGCCAGCCTGGGGGTGAAGGCAGGCTCTGGTCCTGACCTGCAGCCCTGCGTAGGTGTGAGCATCCGTCAGAGGCCACGAGTAGTCCTCCTTGCTGCTGAGGGGGAAGAGTCTCTGCATCAGCCAACCAATTGCCTCCTACAACCCAATTTCAGCACCTCTCTGAGGTCCTTAAGGGAATAAGGGTCGTCAGAGTCTGGACTTTCCTTTGTAACAACACCTTTGTAAATGGTGTTGAATTAAGAAAAGAAAGCCTGCTTAGCTTCATCAATCTGGATTAAACCTGGAAGTCACAAACAAAGATTTTTGTCTTTTGACTTGTCAAATGGGAACAACTGATTAGAAAACCATGAAGACGTGATGAGCAGGAGACTGGTTTTCAGAGCTGCTTTACAAAGCAGATTTTCACTCTAAGGGCTAAATTCTGAATACCTTGCGTAGCTTGATTCAAGAACATTGATGCTGGCAATATTCTTGTTGGAATTTGAGCTGAGAATGAGAATATCCTGCTGGGTCTCTAGGGGGATCATGTGTTGAAAATATGGGCTCTTTCTTGTTATTTTACATTTTGGATCATGAACCTTATGTAGAAAGCACAATGGAACAATTTGAGAGAGGGTCATTAATCATACTCTGACATTCCCGATGAGCCAGCGATCAGTGTCAGGAAGAGGGATGTCCTGCAAGATGGAGCAGAAAAGAACCTGCCACCTTGGTAAAGGAAAACCCAGCGTCAAATTCCAGCTGTGAAAAAGTGCAGCAGAACAGTGTCCAACATCACAAAGACCTCTTTCTCTGACCACAGCTTTGGCTCTGCATGACATGCTGTCTGAAAGGCTTGGGCTTTGGTTTGAAGAGGTAAGCACATTTAAGCAGAAGGCAGCACACACAGCAACTCAGTTGATTTCACAGGACAGACATATTTTACAATGTGTTCTTAGAAACACATTTTTCCCCTTAATAATGTGGGAGATGGCTTTCATCCAAGTCTCAAATGACTCTAATTGCAATAACATCTTCAGCACTTTCTTGATAGGAGCTGAGTTTAACTTTGAGTTTTATTTTTATGGTTAATTGTCATTTCTGGTAAGCAACTTTCCCTTGCAAGTGAAAATCTCACTTTTCCTTGGCTGCTGTATTCATCTCTGACGTACATACACTTCCAAGTTATTGTACCCATTCTTACTTAGAATTGTAGAATCACAGAATCGTTTTGGTTGGAAAAGACCGTTAAGATCATCAAGTCCAACCTTTAACCTAACACTGCCAAGTCCAACCACTAAACCATGTCCCTAAGCACCACAGCTACGCGTCTTTTAAATACCTCCAAGGATGGTGACTCAGCTACTTCCTTGGGCAACCTGTTCCAATGATTGATAACCCTTTTGGTGAAGAAATTTTTCCTAATATACAATCTAAACTTCCCCTGGTGCAACTTGAGGCCATTTCCTCTTGCCCTATCACTTGTTACTTGGGAGAAGAGACCAACACCCACCTGGCTACAACCTCCTTTCAGGTAGTTGTAGAGAACAATAAAGTCTCCCCTCAGCCTCCTTTTCTCCAGAAAAATGAACTTTTGAACAGCTATCAGACTTTTTCGAGTTCTGCTGAATTTTTTTTTTGTGTAAAATGTCCACCCTTTCTTGATGAATCTAGCACAGCCCCATTGACATTAATGATGACCCTAAAGAACAGGAGTAATCAACCACTTCTAGTGTCCCCAAGATCTGCTCATGCCATTGCATACTCTGCTGTGATAGCCCCAGCTCAATAGCTCGTGCAGTCCCTGTTGGGAAATACAGCAGCCCTGTCTCCAGTCCCCGGCATCCCAAGAGCTTACAATGCCAAAGCAGCCTCACAGCACTTCTGGACACTAGGCAAGTGATAAAGTTTCCTTTTACAGATGCTGAAAATTAATCTGGAGGAAATTCAGGCCTTGATTTCAATAGGATCGTGGTATTTGCAGTCTGAATCCAAGTCAAGGGTAACAACTGGTATATAACAGCCCTGAAAATCTGTATTTCAGGGTGAAACCCCATTAAAAACCATCAGAGCCTAAAGTGTGTGTTCAGAGGGTTAAACGACGATCCTGAAATCGTCAGCATTGTCTGAACATAGAGCTCCCAGCACTCACCATCCATCTGTGTGGCCATGCACTCCTCTGGTGCTGGGACACAGGCTCCAGCAAACTCAGGACCATCCCAGGCTGAGGAGATCAGAGCTGACCAGGGTGGAAAAGCAAAGATGACATGCTCCTTCTTCACAAGACCTGACCTGGTAGATCTGCTGACACCATACCTCTGACTCATTGTCTCCTACCTTTAATAAACTGTGGGATGCTGTGGAAACCTCTCTCCTCAAAAAGCATTTGAAATGGTTGTCCTAAGCATTTTTTTATTTTTTTTTTAGCTGAAAGCCTTAAGGATTAGAGGATAAAGTAAAAGAGGTGGGCTTCCTCAGCCTGAGGCTTCAAACCCACAATTTCTCCTTCTAGGAAAAACGCCCTGCTCTCTACATCACATGCTGTGCTGAGTGGCTTGGGATAAACCTGGCATTTTTCATCTCTCCTACAAAAGCTATGCCAGCAAGGAAAAAAAATTTGCTTTTAAATATGCCAGAGCAAGTGCAGCACAAGACAGACAGTATCTCTGTGCTGCAGGGGTTCATATGCTCATCAGGAGGAAGAAGGACTTCCAGATTTCAAAATTGATTCTTTATTGTGTTTGCTTCATGTTAAAGGCACAAACCGAGCCGAGGGCAGGACCTGTTCATGGTTCCTCGCTCCCAAACCACCAGCTATGAGTCTGTCCTCTTCTTCTTCCATTTACCATGTGCTTTGTCTTGTCCCATTTACCATTTGCTTTATCTACCAATCCTTTGTCCTAAGCATTTTTTTACCCTGGGACTGACCAATGTGAATTCCTCAGACGACAGCACCCTAGGTGCTCCCAGAAGGAAAGAGCTACACACAAACAAGGATTTGAACCAATATGCTGAAAAGCACAGGCACGGTGCTGCTGTTTCACTTTCAACACCGACAGATATTTGCCACCAGCTCACTGGCTGCAACTGTAAGAGGTGACGTCATAGCCTGGGAGCTGTGTGTACACTGCAGAGCTGGAAGGGAAACACCTGACCAAGTGAGAACGCCAAGTGTTTACCCAGTGTGATGTATCTGAGCAACCCAAACACTCTGCAGTGTGTGTTGGTAACATGCCTGGCAGAGAGTAAAGCTGACAGAGGGCCTCGATCCACCAAGTCCCTCAGAGGTTGCCCATGGAGGGTCCAACAAGTCATCACTGTCTCAGTTCAACCATCCATGGTTCTGGTGGGACAATGGATGCAGACACCTCTTTTGGATGTGCCTCTACAGGCCCCGATCCACTCTGGAGGTACCTTACAGAGCATGATCCGAAGCACGACGGGAAGAAGAAACTCAAGATCTCAGGCAGAGAGCTGGTGTCGGTTCCCGCGCAGGTCTTCAGCTTGGACCAGCTGCAGGTCCTGGAGATGAGCCCAGAACGAGAGAGCTGCCTGAGGTACCGGATGGAGCTGCTCCCCCGAGAGATCAGCCACCTCAGGAACCTAACCTGCCTCTACCTAGACTCCAACAACTTGAAGAAAATCCCTGCCGAAATCGGCACTTTGAGTCACTTGGAGAGGCTCACTCTGAGCAGCAACAGCCTGAGCTCGCTGCCCCCAGAAATGGGGGCACTTCAAAGGCTTCACAGCCTCCACCTGGCCAACAACAGCCTCACCGAACTGCCCGCACCCCTCTGCCAGCTCAGGAGCCTCACCTTTCTGGATATGAGTGACAACAAAATAGGCACAATCCCCTCCACCATTCGGCAGCTGGACAAACTGGAAACGTTGCTATTGCTCTTCAACTCACTGGAGAATCTGCCCGAGGATATCTGTCTTCTAAGGAATCTGCACACGCTTTGGCTGGGAAACAACCATCTACGGTCCCTTCCAGCAAACTTTGGGGAGCTGATGAACCTGGACTGGGGATACAATTACTGTTCATGCAACTTTGAAGGGAATCCACTGGAAAGTCCTCCCCCTGAAGTCTGCAGCAGAGGACCTGAAGAGATCAGAGATTATTTCTTATCATTTCACAGGGCACAGAGAGACTAGGCAACTGGTGTCAGTCCTCCTGAAGTGACTGAGATGGATTTATTATGTGCAAATCAACTGCAGAACAAAATGTGTTTCAGATGGAAAAGTCTGGTGAAATCACTCTGTGGAGCTCAAAAGCTTCTTCTCTGCTGTAAGGTGATTCCTCTGGCAGTCTTTTTTTTTTTTTTTTTTTGACACTAGTATTGAACGGTGGTGTATACCTTTCAAAAATTCATTCAGGGACAACTATAATCTTTTTGTTATTTATACTTGCATAGATCTATCTCAGGAAATGGTGCAGCCAAATATCCAGTCTAAGAAAATGAAGAATGGCTAGTCTGAGAGAACAGAGACAGGTAAACAAGTGGTGGTACCTAAATAGCAATAATACCTACACTTTGTTTGCACACTGGGTCGGTGCTTGAGTCTGAACTTGAAGTAGGTGTAGGCTGAGACGTCTGGAAGTGTTTAAGGCCATTCTGACTTATGGATTTGACTTCACTTCAGGTAGCCCAGAATCTCATTAGTTTGCATGGTATTTTACATCTAACACACAGGTAGAACCAGCTCAGGCTTCTGTTTGGCTCTGGATAAGAATCAGCTTGTGTCCGGGTCCCACAAGGTACCATGCAAGTGATGTCTCCATTGCTTTGGCAGGACATAGCAGATTTCTAACCCTGCTTCTCCTGAAAAGAAGCTTCAGCACAGGGCTGTCACACTCTCTGGAGGCAGCTTGGACTTGGAGTTGATGTGCCAGTCGCTCCAGAACAGACCTCAGTGATATTGCTCCATGGAACCTCGTGCTGCACAGGGATTTAGAGCATACAGCACCAGCTAAAAGGTTTTGACTTCTACTGAGGCTGGGAAAGTGTTCAGAGATATTAAAATATGAGTATGCAAAGTTCCTGCAAAGGAACATTTCTGTGTATCCCTGTCTATAATCATAAAAGGCTTCATCAGTGTTACATTACAGAAATCTGCTGAGGCTCCTTTCCGTTTAATTTTGCTGTCTCTTCCCCTAGCCTCTCATCAGCATTTTCCTCCCACCTCTCCTCAGCTTTGCTCTTTGTGGGTGTTTTCTCTGTGGCTACTGCCTCTGACATTATCTTTGTGTTTCATTAATTTCTCATCAAAAGCCTATCATTCCCTTATAAATGCTTGTCTTTGCCCTCTGTCTCCTTTGTTTCCTATTTGTCCTTTGGCCAGTGTACAGAAAGCTGCAGCTTTGTGTCTTTCCTGGAAAGAAGAAGGGCTGCGTCAGGCCTCCTGGGAGATGAACGTGTGCTTCCAGGGTTCACAGGGAAGAGAGAGAGAAAGAGTTTGAGACATTGATGCATGCACCGTGAAGTCTCTTGTTCAGTCATTGTCTTCTTCTTGTAGCAAATATCAGCACAATGGAAATGAGAGATTTGAACTGATGATGAAATTGTACTGGGTGACAAAAGCACAACTCCAGGTATTTCTTAACATGACCTGATTTTTACACTGCTCTGACACTGAGTCTGCCCCTGACCTCTGTGAAGATTCAGTGTAGAAGTGGTATATCACATAATGATAAATCACTGCGTGGCAATAATGGGCATGCAATAACATCACAGCAGTTTCTTCATTTTTCCTGTAGCCGATTCTTTCTGTTTGACATAGGAAAGAAAGAGTAAAGGGACCAAGGTGCTTGGCTCACTTGGCTCCATCTGTGGCAGCATGGAGAATCAGAGGACAAAGAGAAGGGCAATGAACTGCACTTGGCTGTTTTCCAGAGGAGATTTGCAGCATGATAAGGGACTGTGTGTGAAGTAGCTCCCGAAGCTGGTGCTAGGTCAGGCAGAGGGTGTGACCAGGTGGGAACATTAAAGACGTTGAAGGACTGGGGGTTCATTGCAGTTTCTGCCATTGATCCATTCTCTGGACTCAAGAAGGTCTGCTGCCTTATTTCCCCATTCCCCATATGTGCAGTCATCCTGCCTTTCTAAATCTTGGACATAAGCATAAAGGCAGTACTAGCAGTGGGATACAAGTAAAGACAAATTTATTCCCCTGTTTTGGGACATGTGCGGGACTGAAATTCTAGTAACTGTGGTCTTTTTTAGAGGCTTTTGTATAACTACTGCACCAAACCCTTCCAGGGCATCCTGTTTGTCTTCTCCACTGCATCTGGTTTGGACTTGAAGATCCATTTCCAGTTTTGGCTGCCTTTCCCTTCTACTTCTTGGCCAGTGATTCCCAAAAGGCAAGGTGACTTTAGCTTGTTTGGGAAGTTTGTAGCATCTCACAGCTTTAACATTTGGTTTTTGCCAACCAGGTTTCATACATTAGAGGATCCCACAAGCTTCTCTTTAAGGAGACAAGCTATTTTCAAGGTCAGTCAGTGAGTGCTTATTTTAAGTAGTCCACTCTCAAAAAAACCCACAGACATATTTTCTGAAGCCTGACTCTCTTCATTAATAACATGCCTGTCATTCCTGGGAGTGAGTGGAGCTAAAAAGGGGGTTAAAGCCTGCAAGAAAAAGGTAATCTTTAATACATATCACCAGTACCTTTGCTGTAATTCTCCAGTCTGTATGGGTCAAGAGAAATTTTGAGAAATTAATGCAAGTGAGGGCACTTTGACCATACTATCAAGCTGCTTGAACAGACTAAATGTGTTATTCAGCTAGAAGAAAATCTGTCCTGACACCATGCTGTCTGTTGCCTCTTCCTTTCCCTTTGTCTTCGTTGCTTCCAAAATCCCACTTCCCAAAGTGGAAACCCCAGTAGTGCATATGCGCTGCAGTATTCTGGCATCTGCGTTAGCGGCATAGTTACACAGAGCAATAACTAGATCTTGGCGTTGTCATTAAGATGGCATTAAAATCTAATCTCAGACTGCTTACCCTGTATTTGTTGTACTATCTGTATTGTTGCTAAGCACTCTCCTTTGCCGGTGCTCATTAAAACTTCAAGCATTAATATTAGAGCATGGCAAACTGCTAGGATATAGGCCCCTGGCGAAAAGACCTAGATATAATCCCTACTCTGGGGGTGAGGGGGAGGAGGGAGAGGGGGGAATTGTTAAAGCTGACATTCAGCATTGACGGGAGTTGTGCATGCATTTCCCTTCACCCCTCATTGTGTTGCCAACAGACTGGCATAAAAGAGCACTGTCCCCTGGAATTGCATAGGGCTTTCATTTGACAACTTTGAACTCTTGCAGCAGAACAATAATAAATGTAAAAGCAGTGAGTGAAAAAAGCTCTAAATAGAAATTCAGGAGAATAATATATATAAGGGCGGAGGGCTCTTTAATTTAACATACAAATGCATAACACTTCACAGGCTGGTAGCTCAAGTCAGACAAGTTCTGACTACAGATAAGCTGAATATTTTTAATGCTGGAGAGTTCACCTGAGGATATGGCAGATTCTCCACCACCTGAAGTCTGTAAAACCCACAGTCTAGCTCACCCAAAAGTATGATTCTACACTCCACCTTGTTTTATGCAAAATTAAAGTTACAAAGGCTTTTTCTGTCTTTAAAAGTATATGGCTACTATCTATGACTACCATAAATCTAAAAGATTAGATCCCAGCATTTGGTTATAGCTCCTTCAATTTGCCTCTGCACGAACTTCAGCATTTTAGTTTTCAATGGCTACAAGCAATGCTTAAAGAATTGAAGGTCACCAAGCCAGGAGCACTGATTAGAGGGCTCTCATGTTCAGTTGTGGAGTCTCTGAGTTGGCAAAACAAAAAAAAAAGAAATGTCAGTTGCTAGTCCCCTCATGGAGAGGAGACTTTTTGTGGAGTCAGCAGCAGATTTCCAGGCTCACAAATGGAAGACTGGTCCCGAATTCACATTGAATGGAGTTTAGCACCCACGTCTTTGAAAAGTCTTGTGGTTCATCAATCAAATATATTACATATTAGCAGACATGAAAGGAAACAAAACTTTGCAGACCACCAGAAAACAGAAGACACTGCAGTTAGTGTCCTACAGAAAGTACAAAAATATTTGATGTCTGAAAGGAGAGTGCTACCTTCTGTACATGCAGTTGTTGTGGATCTGTTCCTCTTAGAGAGGCCACTGTTCCTGCTAGCTGGACGGACCTCAATGCCACTTGCCTTTCGGTCTTCCTCTCCTCTGCTCTGTAGCCTCATCTCAGAACTTGACAGTCCAACTTTGGAGATAAAAATTTTCTGGTGATGCAACATTGAGTCAGTGCAAGAGGTTTAGGTCTGACATGAATCCATGGGATTGATAGGTTTAATTATCATTGATTGCATACAATAGGTCGCCATCAGAGCCACCAGATTCAACTGAAGATGTTCCCCTACACTTGGGCAATGGTATCATAGGAGAAACAAAGCAATCTGTCCTGAGGAATTGCCATATTGGTCAGCACATCAAATTGCAATGAAAGCCTAAGTAGCATATCTAATGAAGATCACGCTAAGCCATACAAAGAAAGGTTTTTAACTCCCCAGAGTGCTGTGCTCATGAACCAAAAGACAGGTAGTCAATGATGCTTAAATAAATACAACATCCATTTCTGATTTCTGATTTTTGTTAAAGATATCAGTGGTCATCAAGAAGCTTTTTATTTTTCTGCCACCCTAGGGAAACTATGAAATGTGTTGCCATTCCCACTGCCAAGCAAACAAACTTTCCTTGAACAGTTCAGGCAGCAAGAAAATAGCAAGAGGGGAACTGACTGATGCCATGAGCAAAGCCCGGATGGAAAAGCCCACACTGAGTCTTTGTAATGAAACTCACTGGGTTTTGTCAGACTTATGTGTCTGACAGGGCCAACGTGGAGCGCACTGCTGCTGAGACTCCAAAGGGATCCCACATCCAGTCGTTTGGTGCATGCACTTTATGAGGACTTGCGTTCAGAAGGGTGCAGTGACTCTCACATCAAAGGTATTGGTTCAGCTGGGGTCAGGCCATTAGCACAAAGTTACGTGTAAAGAGAAATCTTTCCAGTGCTTTGCTAGTCTCACTGTTGAAAAGTTCAAACTGAAACATCTTCCTGTAATGAAGGCTTCCCACCCACCCCCTCCGCCCCATTCCCCAGAGATTTAGAAAACAGATTATTCTTTTCCTGTTTGCAACAAGCCTTTCATGTACATGAAGTTCATTGAAGAGCTTCTTATGAAACTTGTTAGACAAGCATGGAGCCTGTCAGTCTTTCTGCTCTGGCCATGTTTTCCACATCTCTGGTAGTGTTCTTCTCTGGACTATTGCTACACATCTTTGCTGAGCAGTCACGTTCAAAACTGAATACAATATGGCATCTGAGGTCATTCTAGTGCCAAAGAAAGGACTACTGCACATCTTGAAAGTTATAATCCTGTTTGTTCACTCTTGTATAGTGGTGATTTCTCTTTTTTCACAAGCAATTCAGCTTGACATGTACCGTGACACCACACTTTGCTACAGAGCTGCTATTGGCAAATTTTGGTATTGGTGTGTTTGTATAAGCCAAAGTTTGTAACCTTGCACTTGTCCCTGATGAATTTCAGCTTTCCCCTTCCCACCCCAGACAGGTTATACAATTCTTCAACATAATTCTGAATTCAAATTCTGTCCTCCCATGCTTACAATGCCTCCGAGCTTTGTGCCATCTGAAAATTTAATAACCATACTCTCTTTTCTATCGTCTAATTCATTAATGAAAACACATGCCAGGATTGGATCCAAAACAGACCTGGCTGAACTCCACTTTTTACATCATTCCACTCTGACAAAGCACCACCGATAACCTTTCTGATACATTATCAAACCAGCTTTGCAGCCAATCGATCATTGTCTCAGCTAGACCATGCTGCTGCTGCTTGCTTATGAGAATGTCACATGCAACCATTTTGAAAACCTTAGTAATGGCAAGATTTTTGACAGCTACTTTTCCTTTATTCTTAAAGCCTATTAAATTGCTAAAAGTGGAGATTAGATCAGTTCAACACAATTTATTCCTAACAAATCCACATGGGCTACTTGTCCTTGCTGCTACATGCAGCAGCTGCTGCTGTAACTTGTTATCTTCCAGGTGCTTATGAAATGTGCGTTTGTTCCAGAATTTTTGCAAGGCTTGAAGGCAGGTGAGGCTCATTTCCCATCCCCCTCCCCCAACAAAAACAACAAAGAAAAACTACTTTTTAGCAGAAAGTATATGTATTCCTGGGAGTTACCATGACTTCGTGGCCTTGCACAGGCGTGGTGCTGTGTGGAACAGTTATCTTTGATGCAACAGCTACTTGCTGCTTCCATGTCAGGAGGAAGATGCAGGGCTGACTGGGAACCAGGACTCCAGTATTGCTGATAAGAGCACAAACACATCCAGGGTGGAAGGATTTGGCAGGGTCTGTATCATGTCATGGACAGTCCTGATGTGCCCTGGGTGGCCCCATGGTGGTAGTGGAGGACTACTGCTCCTCTTGCAGCTTGGGAAATGCAGCTCAGAAACCTCCTCATTAACTTCCATTTCCCTACTTGCTGCTGGGCAGAGGGCTTCATCCTGGCCATGGTTCAGGGAAAAGGCAGTCAGTCACTGGGAGGGGGAAATGGCACAATTCTCGAGGTACCCAACCCACTTTGGTCCTGTCAGCTGAGGGCTCTCCTTCGCTTTTCTCGCTGTGTCCTATTTTCAAATAGATGTCCTTAATCCTATTTCTTAGACCCAGAATGGGGCTGAGTAGCACGTAATTTCTAATAAGGCAGCAGGAATCTGTCAGTTTTGATCCTGCAATAACTAGCTTCAGTAGCTCACAGTGTGCGTCTGTGTGTGTTCCCTGGGCAGCTATGTCAACTAGAGGATACCTACACCCTTCGACTTGTAAAAAGGGTGTTTCAGATCAGTCCAGACATCTTCTTTTGATCTAGATGAAAGGAGGATTCCTTTTTGTTCTCAACACTACCACTGGCTGTTAGGAGCTTCGGCTTTTGCATTGGGTCTGTACGTTCACAGAAAGAGTAGGAAAAAGAAAGTTAGCTCACATAGGTGAAATATCTGCCAGACTGATTGCTTCTGCATAGTTTTCACATATAAAATACTGTTGCACTTCAGCTATTTCTAAATGTTCACACAGCAATAACAGCATGGTTCTGTGTCTGGTTACTGTTTGCAAAGTTTCCTTTTCAGATGTAAAGCAGGCCTTATCCAGACTGAATAACAGTGATTTATTCCTAAAGCACTAATAAGCTTTTTTTTTTTTTTTT
>VXBL01008485.1:154751-166070 GCA_013400195.1 Aramus guarauna | reverse complement strand
TTTTTTTTTTTGTAACTGTGAGGTTCAAGCACTTTGGTCACACCCTTAATTCCCTGTTCTAGTGTATGGTGGTGTCAGGGTGCTTATGGTATAGGGGATTGAGGCAGAGCTTCGCTGTAGACTCCTTTTGACCTAATGTCTATCAAAAGGCTACCTGTCCTTCCAAGAAGGTAGATTTGATGACCCTGCTTGTTCCTTCCAGTTCTGTGCTCCTAGTTGTCTCTTTGCTTATCAGATGGTGTTGCTGGTTGGGAACATGCTAAACTGATGCTCTGTATATCATCTAGGTTGTTTCTGTTTGAAATGTTAAGGTTATTTTTCTTTAGCTTTTTGTACTGTTGTTTGTATTGTGCAGGCTGACACCAGTTCTGCCCAGTTCTGACACATCTGCACAGTCACATGCACTGGGACATTTTTTTTGCTTCCTAGAAAACTTTTGATGATCTCACTGAATGAAACTAGAAAACCAAATGAAAGAAGTTACATGATGCATGTGGGTGCTGCATGCTCATTTAGCAGAGCCAGTAGGCAGATGCCCTGTAAGGATCCCAGTTCCTTGCAGTGTTTTAATATTCAAAGCACTTATGGACTCTTCTGGATGTCATGTCAGAACTTCACATGTTTCTTCAGAAAGAAAGGATAATGATGGACTGACATTATACAGGAAAACTACCATTTGCTTTGTTTGCACTAAGTAGATTGTCACTGGAAACAGCTTGCATTTCAGACTGGTAGAAAGACCCTATGACAAAATGATCTTCCTCCTCCCTCGAGAACAACACATAGGATATTTTACAATTATTTTTCAAAATGAAATATGCTTTGTAGTTGCACAAGTCCTCCCCGCCCCCTCCCAAAAATTAAATAAGAACAATGTTTTAGATTTTTTAATCTAATTCTCTACATAAAATGAGGGTGGCTACAGGCATAATGTTAAGTTAATGTTTTCAGAGCTGGAGCTATTGAGCTACAGAATCATTCAGGAGTCAGCAAAGACTGATTCCTTCTTATCTCCAGGATCGATTGCAGTCATGTGTCTCTGGCACTGATTGCAAAGAACTCCTTAGGCAAACCGACTCCCACTGAGGACCCCTCCATGTGACAGTAGTGCTGTTTATTGCCAGACTTCTTGGTGCTTCTTGGAGAAGAAAGGATGACCAGAGGGACCCCAGAGAAAAGCTGTTTCACTCTGCTCCAGAGGGATTGCCTGCAGGACCAGTTCCCTAGAGCTGATGGGTGTTTCCTTGAAGAGGATGCTCTAAGGTACAAACTGCTCCCTGGGTAGGGTTGCTTATATCTTGAGCTGTTGGAGCGAGTCCAGAGGAGGGCCATAAAATCGATCAGAGGGCTGGAGCACCTCTCCTATGAGGACAGGCTGAGAGAGTTGGGGTTGTTCAGCCTGGAGAAGAGAAGGCTCCGGGGAGAACTTAGAGCAGTCTTTTAGTACCTGAATGGCCCTACAGGAAAGCTGGAGAGGGACTGTTTACAAGGGCATGGAGTGATAGGACAAGGGGGAATGGCTTTAAACTGAAGAAGGGTAGATTTGGATTAGATATAAGGAAGAAATTATTGACCGTGAGGGTGGTGATGCACTGGAACAGGTTGCCCAGAGAAGCCGTGGATGCCCTATCCCTGGAAGTGTTCAAGGCCAGGTTGGATGGGGCTTTGGGCAACCTGGTCTAGTGGAGGGTGTCCCTGCCCATGGCAGGGGGGTTGGAACTAGATGATCTTTGAGGACCCTTCCAACCCAGGCTGTACTATGATTCTCTGATTCTATATATTTTCTGAACACATTTGTCAGCAGTCTTCTGCAGGCATCTCCTAAGAAACAACTCCTGGCTTGACCCTGTAGCTGGGGAACTGTTACAGTGATAGGCTGCAGTAAGCTCTCAAATTTACTATCTACCAGAAGAAATCAACCATCTCAGCTATAGATCCCTGCCTTTCACTCGAATATGCTGCCAGAGAGGTCTAAAACAAGTCTTCAAACATTGAGACCAAACAAAGTTTTGGAGGTAATAGGGTGGTATTAATTGCACACCGTGGTGCTCAGTGGCCATTTCTATATACGACAGTCTATGCCTGTGATCCCCTGGTCAGTCAATATGGCTCAACTAGTTGGTCTCTCTTAGCTACGCACCTGGAAATAAATCCAGAGAGTTTAACCTGCTGGACATAGTGCCTGGAAACACCATTCTCGTAGCACCAGTCAGTTGTATTCCCCCTGAGCATGAAGGTCGAAGATTATGGATCTACTTGCTTATACATTTTCCTGAATGTGAGACTCCTCCACGCCCAGGATTCCCAACAGAGTGCAAAGCCTCAAAAGCTGGGTTGTATTACAACAGCAACTAGGGTGCTAATAATTTTAAACCCAAGAAGGCTTAGAGTGGGACAGAACAAATGAAAACTGGTTTATAAACACAGCTCTATACTGGCAATGTGGTCCTTTATTTGAGATTTGTTGTCTCTCCAGTAATCTTTCAGTAGCTTCCGGGATTGCAACATACTGCACATGGTACCCTCTGGAGTAGTTTCTTTTCATCCCTTATTAGTCCTGGCTGCCTGTCTCTGGAAGAAGAGCCATGCTGGTGCAGATCAAGGGTTATCTTGGACCATCTGTGCAGTATTCTCTCTCTAATTAGGGCCATAAAAAGTAGCCTAAGGAAAAATAAGAACAAGGAAAAAGCATTTTATAGTACCCTCTAATGCTTTGCCAGTTTCTGAGTATTTACGGCTCAGGAGAGAACTTAACCTGATGTAGATTGTCTGCTTAGCAGATAATCCCAGGATCTCTCTTCCAAGGACTAGTCCACTCTGCTTTGAGCCCGCACAAACTTCTTGCATTCATACCATCTTTGGCAAGGATTTTCCTAGGTCTACAGCCCATTTCATAAAGAATCACCTCCTTTTGAGGCCTCCACTCGCCTCACTTCATGGTACTCTGAACAGTCAGTCCCCATTGACCCTCTTTTTCTGCTTGTGAGATAATGGGACCTTCTACCTCCTGCCCATGCTGCAGCTTCCCTGTTGGGCATGTTTCTTCTCTGCCCATTCCACATGTAATCTCGAAAGCTTTTTTCTTTCAGGCATGTTTAGTTATTCTAAGGAAGTCACAAGCTTCTCCCTTCTTGATGGTTTTGCTTGGCTAGATGTGCTGCTTTTGGCTGGGATAGAGTTAATTTTCTTCGTAGTAGCTAGTATGGAGCTATGTTTTGGATTTGTGCTGAAAACAGTGTTGATAATATAGAGATGTTTTTGTTATTGCTGAGCAGTGCTTAGACAGAGTCAAGACCTTTTCTGCTTCTCACCCCACGCCACCAGCGAGTAGGCTGGTGGTGCACAAGGAGTTGGGAGGGGACAGAGGCGGGAAAGCTGACCCCAACTGACCAAAGGGACATTTCATAGCATATGACATCATGCTCATCTTATAAAACTGGGAGGAAGAATCATAGAATCATTTTGGTTGGAAAAGACCTTTAAGATCATCAAGTCTGACCATTAACCTAACACTGCCAAGTCCAAACACTAAACCACCTCCCTAAGCATCACAGCTACNTCTGATACAAGCCAGGACGCTGTTGGCCTTTTTGGCCACCTGGTCACACTGCTGGTTCATGTTCAGCTGGCTGTCAACAAATACTCTCAGGTCCTTTTCCACTGGGTAAGAATGGGAAGGGGGGGGAACATTCAGAGTGATGGTGTTTGTCTTCCCAAGTAACCATTACACATGATGGAGCCCTGCTTTCCTGGAGATGGCTGAACATCTGCCTGCGATGGGAAGTGGGGAGGGAATTCGTTGTTTTGCTTTGCTTGCATGCGCAGCTTTTGCTTTATATATTAAACTGTCTACCTCAACCCACGATTTTTCTCACTTTTTCCCCTCAGATTCTCTCCTCCATCCCACTGTGGGGGGAGTGAGCAAGCAGCTGTGTGGGGCTGAGCTACTGTATGGGGTTAAACCATGACACCATGTTTTTGCATCACCAGCAAAAGGAAAACAGCCTCATTCTTGCTGCTCAGCCACAGCCTTTGAAAGGAAAACACATAAAGTACATGTGAAACACATATGACTGGCCACACTGAGTTTTTTATTGTGGTTTAAAGAATCCTTTCCTTTTTTTCCCCTACTATCTCCACTGCAGCAGGTTTTTCTCCCTCAAAAAATGGCACCTCTTTTTTCAATTAAAATAGAACAAGGACTGTTTTTGAGCAAATATGTTATGTATAACTAAACATGTTTGAGGCTGAATTGTAAGGTCTCTGTGGGATAAAAGACATTCCAGTAATACTAAAAAGAAAAGATGCAGAGTCATCTAGTATGAAAGTATAAGCTAGATCTGTAGTAAAGACTGCTTTAGTTCCACTCACTTCTGTACAACTGCAGCAATTTACTGCACTTGACCTTTAGCATGAGATTTAGAAAGGAAATGTTTGATATTTTGCTCTATTTGCAAGAAACCTATGAGGCAGATAAGTAATACTGCCTTCTTTTCCAGATTGTTCCCTGAATAATTTCTTTGCTACACAGTCAGAATTCAGAGACCTTGATTTCTTGCTCAACAATCTCTTAGGAAGGAAGAGCCTGCCATCGAACACACTACATCTTGACATCACAAGCCTGTACACACCTGTTTTCAAATTCTTCCTTAAAATCCTTCAAGAATTATACTGAGAATCAGCACAAATATGTTCTTTAAGGAAAAAAAAATCTATGAATCTTGTTAAAGCAGGTGGAAATCTGCCTATCCTGGAGGTTAGCATTCTGTCTTTTCTTCCTCCAGCACTTTGTATGACTTAGGAATCAGTTCTAAATTTCACATGAAATTACCTCTACAGGAGTCCCATCATGAATGTACCATATAGTCTGTAGAAAATAAATGGATCTTTTCTGCAGTGTTCACTGGTGAGCGGTGCTGGCTATATGTGAAGTCATCAAGGAATATTTTCCACTGGTTATTCTGGAACCCAGAATTCTTTCAATAATGGCTGAGAAGAACATTTATTCAATTCTTGTCATCTTCATTTTGCCCTAGAACTTCAATATACACATCCAGATATCTGCATATAGCCTTCCAGCTTTATTTCTGCCTTTTTTAAAGACAGACTGGAAATTGCATTTCTGAGAGCTTTAAGACCTGAGCCTTGCTGATCCATCACTATATTACAGTACAATAAAATATCTACACAAGGCAGTCCTTACAGCTTTCCATAAACCATCAGATGAAGCTCCCATACTGGGAACTGCACTAAGAGAGTGCCGCAAAGCTGCACATGCAATGTTTTAGGCAATGTTTCAGAACTAGGGTATGATGATGACCACGGGAAAAAGGACCAAATTTCAAGAAGGAGCATCTCACAGGTAACATCCAGGTCTTTAAGAGGCTGAATTGCATGCATGCAGTTAAGTATGAAATTCCAGAAGCCAGTCTATGATACCAGCCACTTTATGACCAATACTGATCTTTCCTACAGTATAACATCTCTCATTATTAATGAAGAACACAGGCTTTCTCTTTAGTCCTCCTACTCACTTGCTGTTGAGTGATATTTACCAAGTAAATCACAAGTGCATACTTTTTTTTTTTTTCATGATTACTTTCAGTCTTGTCTTTCATTCCTTGCCTACTTGGCTACTAAAACAGTCCATGGGGCCAAGGGAAACCATTAATAACCTAGGTAGCAGAGTTTTAGACTGGATTTTGTAGCATCTATTGAAACATGCTAACTTTTGTACATAAATAGTTTGTCCAAAATGGTGTCCAAAATGGTGTCCAAAATGAAAATGAGATTTCAGAAGACCAAGCATGCTTGTGCCTCTCTATTGCTGCTTTTTTTTTTTCTTCCTGATGCAAGTGGATTTTGTGCAGTTTTCAGTACATAATATATTGTTAATGCATAAACTTGCTACAGATAACAGTGCTGGAGATAGCAGCGGGGATCAAGAGCTACAGTATTTTTGTGTGGAGAAGTTTTATAGATGAAAAGTGCCATGAAAATGCAACACATGAATACATTATGGCCTTCTCAGCTTTCAAAGCTGTCTAAGGGCTCAGTAAATGTAATTAGTTCAGTCACATGCTTTCTGCATGCCATGTTTTAACAGAACAGAAGGAAGACGTAGAGTGGCTGATAAACTCCTTTGGCCCAGACTTCATTCATTCATTCACATGTGGAAAACGAAAGGCCTAGTGAAGTACTTTTTCGCTGCCTTTATGGTGAAGTGATTAAGAACCAATCTGGAATTATCACAACAGTAAGTATTCTGGGACATTATGTGTCTGGTTCAATAGCTGAAGAGATAAGCATCCCCCTTGGCCTCCAGAAATTAAAATCAGCTTAGTACAAGAGTATGGTCAATGAGCATTCACGTTCACACTTGTCTGCCTGGGCTAATGCTAAGCAATTTGAGCAAAGAGTAGGTGGGAAAAAGACATTGTATTATACAGGTGGGATTGCTGTTCAGTGTCTGCTTACTGAACCAAGGCTTGAAAAGTCATCAGGTAATGTGATGAAGAGCAAGTCCAGCACAAGTGTCACAGGACGCTTGTCATTACTAAGGGAGAGGAGCAATGTGCTGAATTAAAGACAGAGGAAGGCAAGGCTGATATTACATAGGCTGCTTGATTTAGTGAGTGCTGCTCACTCACCTATCAAAGGTATCTCAGGCTAGACTAGATTCTGTATGCTGGCCCACAGTAACATCTCATTGTATATAGATTTTTCTGGCTGCTGACTTTTTATCAAGATCTCCTGAACAACAGAATAAAAGAGCAAAGTCAATAAGATTGTGTTCAAGTTACTGAAGAATCCTTAGGGTTAGCAGCGGTAGTTTCTATCCATTTTTTATATAACGGCTGTGGAAGTTGTTCGGGAGCACCACAAAGTCTTTTCAGAAAAGATTGCTTTTATCTGGTTGACAGTCTTCTATTTATAGTTGGCAAATATTTATATGGTGCAGGTTTATGAGCACTCTGTAGGCTTAAGCTTAAGCCAGTGATAACTGTGCAGCAGGTTGTACGTGAGGCTTTTTTTGCTGGGAGAAGCAATAGAGTATGCCGTAGTTACATTCACCTCAAGAACAGACCTGTCAGCCACAAGGTCCAATAATGAAGAAAAAATTGTGTAGTGCCTTAAAACATCAAGCTTAATAATATGGTTTGTCAATTAATTTAAAAAAAAAAAAAAAAACCACAAAAAAAACCCAAAAAACCAAACAACCAAACAACATATATACAGAGGTAAGGTACCCAAAAGCTGCAAGTCCCTTTGCTTCAGTATATTCAATGATAATGATTGGGAAACAGACACCAAGCAGAAAGTCAACAGTCTGCACCTCAAACTGTAGGTACTTGCTGACCATAATCCCTGCTGAAGGTGTAGCTATTCTTATACTCTGCCCTGTGGGACACCTTACTCAGTACCAAAATGTTGTTGAGCAGATCTGGAGGACAATGACATTACAACATTGTGTGCTTCCTTGGACGCTTGTGTGCCAAACAGTTGGGGGGGAGGGAGGAGAAAGTCAGCCCTAAAACTTAGGCAATGTGGAAGAGATCTTTTTCAAAACTGGGACAAGAACAAGAATGTGAGCTTTCAATGTGTCTCGCCGAGAAATAGCAGTTTACATGCTATCCTTAATAGTGCTGTGAATATCAGCTCTTCTTTCGCTAAAGATGTTAAGCTGCCCTGGCGTCTTCTGTCATTTGGATCAGTCCATCATTTACTACATGTGAACTGCCATGTTAGAGCTTGGACATGTTCCCTGCAGACTGATCCTTTGTACCCCAGCCAAGCATGCACTGGGTGTGTAAAGTACATACAGGAGGGAATGTGAACAATTGACCACAGAGAGTGTCACTGACATCCCACGGGAGTCTGTATCTCTCCAAGATGGAATACAAGATCCTTTCAGAGTAGAGATGATAAGGGAAAATACGGAGAATCATGGCAGTATTTGAAATGTATGTCTTGCACATGCCTTGCTCTCTAACCTGCCCACTACTTTGGGAAACATGGGGCTATTCACATTGAAATAAAACTGAAATATGAATAATTGGAAGACACTTTTTTAGGGTAGATATGTAAAGCTTGTGAGAGTTTGCCAAGGGCGAGACAAAGTGTATGACAACCTGTACTGTATCTGGATACTGGGGTTTATTTAAGAACCAAGGAAATTGGAGTTTTTACCCTATTTGATATCCTCAGACTCACTCAAACACTTTGCCACACAGTGTTTGTATTCATCAAGATTCATCTTCCCTTCCCTGCAGGGAGATCGCTGCTGGCCTGGGATATATGGGAAGAAAGTTGTGTCAGTCTACACTCTGCTGCTGCTCACAGTTACAACTCTTGGGGGTTACTGCTGAGGTCCCTGGGTGTCCCCCTGGACTTGTCTCCATGCTTCTGCACCATCTTCAGGATGCCCTTCCCCTTTTGGGATCTTTTCTCTGGACAGCATGTTTACCACCTTCTTTCCAGGCACCGTTTCTTCTTACATCACATTTTCTTTTCAAGTATACGTCTTCTTTTCTTTCCAGACTGAACCCTCACAGTTTTCTCAGTCTGAATTGTCTAGGTACAGAAGCACAGTAAGTGATCAGCCTCCTATCTGGTGGTCCTTTCTCATGTCTTTTTACTGATAGGAGGATTTAGGACGTGTCATTTCTGTTTAGACCAGAAGTTATCAAAATTTACAGCCAGCCTCTACCGGTTGCAGCTAGGAAGTAGCAGGCTTCTGCTTGAGAGTTCAGAAGTTCAATTTCAGACATTTCCTACAAACACACATGCACCCAATTATCTGCCGTCTGTCGGCTTTCACAGTTTAAGCTATTTTTTTGCCTATGACAGGTTTACAATTTAAAAAAAAATGTATGGATCACTAGATGAGAAATATCATTCAGGATATTTAAGCAGTCTTAAATTCTTGTCTCCAGAAGGTATCACTGGAGTCAGGTGATACCTTTGAAATTTCTGTCTAGGGTTTAATAATGAAGCACTCTCTCTTCTATCCTCAAATCTCAAAAACTGCTTAAATTTGATACTTTCATAAGCCCATCAGAGAGCATTCAAGAGCAAACAGCCCTGACTCTTCTTACCTCTAGCATCTTTTTCTCCCTTTTTGTCATTTTAGTTACTGGAGAGACCAATTATGACGGCTACTATTTTGCCCAACACAACTGTGTTTTCAGCTACAGAACTGAGGTCTCTGACCATAATGCACTTGTTGCTGGGAGGTTGAGCCCAGAGGAGGTCCTGCTGCACACATGCTTGGAGGGCAGAAGCAGAAATTTTTGCTTATTTTGACTTTGACTATAAGCTTCTGTAGTCAGGGCAGTGTAGCTTCTCTTTTGCTTGTTAATTTAATCCATGGGAGTCCTGAAAATGATTAGGTAATAATGGTTTTCAATGTATCGTGTGAAAACTTTAGAAGTTTTTTAACTGTCAGATTGCTGTGATGATTGAGGGTGAGACATTTCTGGCACGGAGTGGCTGATCTCCCTGCCTTGTCCTCACTCTTCATTAGCAACAGAGGCCAAACTGTGTAGTGTGAAAGTAAACATTTCAAAGTTCATAGCTCAGCAGCTGGTGAGTCACTCCCGAGCCAAGGGGAATGTCAATAAGAAGAGATGCACTGTGAGAGGTGATTAGTTTCTGTAGAGAGATTCGGTGATTCATTATCAGGTCTTGCTGCATTTTAATTGAAAAGGTTAGAAAACAATGTTTTGTCCTAGCGGTTAATAAGGAAAATAACACATTTTTGTTGAGTGGAAGGTCCTAGCTGAAACATTGACTAAGATCTCCTTTATCCATTAGCTGTTCATGTCTTTCATGTCTTTTATTTGTATCTTGTGCCAGGATTGCATTGGGAAGCTGTGGAAACACAGAATAGAACAACAATCTCTGACCTCAAAAGATGCTATCAGTGCAGAGCCTGGAAAAATTCGAGGTGTGTATAGGTGGTGGGAAAGTGCAAGGGGAAAAGAAGACAATACAGATCACATGGAAATCTCTGAAAGGGGTAAGGATTTGCGAAGCAGTCGTTTAGGTCACACAAGGGCAACGTGAGAGGAGGTCAGATGAAATGAATGGAAACACACTGGCAGAACTGAGAGAAGACTGACTTTTCATTTATTTAGGGAAGAATATTTTGTGATTTTACAAATAAGAGATAAGAACAGAGAGCAGGACTCTCTCTCCTTGAAAGAGTCACTGAAAACAAAGAGGAGGAGAAAGATATGTGTGGTGTTGGTTGAGGAAAAGGTTTTATTATCATAAGCTGAACTAGTAGAGCCAGATAGGGTTAAGATTATGCAAGACCTGCCCTTATTTCTGTTACTTGTAACTTTGCCAAACTTTAATTATCCTGGCTGAAATTTTTCTTGCTGGGTGTGTGCCCAAGACTGAAGGGTGTGTATGTGTCTCTGTGTGTTGTACAGTTTCAGTCATTCTGAAGATTGAGAACTGAAGAAAGAAAAGTTTTTCCATGTGAAAGAAAAGACACCAGCACTTTTTTCCTTTTTCTTTTTTATTTTTTTTATTTCAAGAAGCGCTAATGCACAGAGTAGCTGAAAGTCCAGTTGTTTATAATCTTAATGATAGAGATATGTCTTTTGCTGTTGGCTCACAGATATCGAAGCTTGTAAATCTTCTGGAAAATATGGTAGAAGCAAAAAATCTCTCAAGACATGAGCAGTCTTGAGCATGCTCCAGTACCTCACAGCATCCCCATCTGCAGCTGTAGTACATGCACCTTCCATAGATTGGGCAGGACCTTCTCTTCATTGACTCCAGATTATCACAAGATTTAAGGTCTTTCTGAGTGGCAACACGCACATTAGTTATGTGAATGTACAAGTAAGTGTTAACATGCACAATAGACTCCAGAGAAACCTAGAGGAGAGCAACGCAGTGGCGATGACAGATGAACTGTTCTCTAGGCTTTATTGACTGATTGACCCAATCTCTTTTGACTTAATGGGAGCTTGAACACCTACATGTAGGCATCTAGATGTAGGTACTTGAATTTGGAGTTGAATCCCATCCCTCCCACCTGTGGTAACTTGGAGATAAAGGGTGTTGACAGCAGAGGGTGTTGACAGAGAATGAGTGCTGACAGCAAAAAACCTATCATTTGTGTTCATGGTTGTTTCTTGTGCAAGCACCATGATGGAGGAGAAGAAATTCTGGCTAAAGCTGACAGAGGGGGGTTGCAAGCCAGCAAACCTGGGAACAAAGTCCAAGGAGCCCAGATACAAGGAGACATGAGACTGGACTAGGTAGAATGACCTGGGGAAAGATGGGAGGAAAGGAAAGGAA
>VXBL01008485.1:139785-154019 GCA_013400195.1 Aramus guarauna | reverse complement strand
GGCCCATCGATCCAGCCTGTCTAGGTCCCTCTGCAGAGCCCTCCTCCCCTCGAGCAGATCAACACTCCCACCCAGTTTGGTGTCGTCTGCAAATTTACTGAGGGCACACTCGAGCCCCTCGTCCAGGTCATTGATAAAGATATTAAACAAGACCGGCCCTAGCACTGAGCCTTGGGGGACACCGCTTGTGACTGGCCGCCAACTGGATTTAGCTCCATTCACCACCACTCTCTGGGCTCGGGTATCCAGCCAGTTTTTAACCCAGCGAAGAGTACACCCATCAAGGCCATGAACCGCCAGCTTCTCTAGGAGAATGCTGTGGGAGACTGTATCGAAGGCTTTGCTGAAGTCCAGGTAGACAACATCCACAGCCTTTCCCTCGTCTACCAGGAGGGTCACCTGGTCATAGAAGGAAATCAGGTTGGTAGAAGGAAATCAGGTTGGTAAAGTCAGCTGGAGTGGACAGGGGACAGAGCAGAATGAAATAGAGCCAGTAGGAGACGATTTTGCCTGATTGCAGGAAACTGTTTCCTGGATAGGAGGATATGAGCAACTTTTTTCCACAAGAAAAGCAAAATAAGGCTCAAAGCGTGCCTTTGTATAACATGGAGCAGAATCAAATGCCTAGGCTTGGGAATATCTATGTCATAACCACATTTCTTCAGAGAATGAGGGACAGATGGTGGAGAAAATAACTTTTAGAATTGTTGTGGTTTTCATTAAAACCAAAACAACAAACCCGTCAACAATAAAAAAAGTCATTAAAAAATCTTGACAAAACCTCTTGCACACTCTTCATAGCCACCCAATAGGCATGCCTCTTGGTGCTCTCAGCTGGCAATGACCTTGTACAGGGATCATTTTACTGAATCTGTGCTTGCTTGCATATACAGCTGAAGTTTGGCTCAGAGGCTGAGATAAGACACCGCACTCAGCAACTCATCCACCTATGTCTCCACCGTGTTTACACCCATAGCAAATCTTGGATGCATCTACATTTCTTTCTAATTCTTTTGAAAAGAAACTACTTAATTTGATTAGCTAGTAATCAGATTACTAGCTAACTGTTCCAACACAGCAAGGTATAAGCAGGTATTCTGCTGAATTACAGCAAATCTCATTTCTGGAAGCCCTGTAGTTCTTACCCAAACTTTAACTTTGGATAGCTTTACAGGATCCTTTGATTTCAGTGTTTCAGACTGTGTTTCATCCTAAATGTAAGAAAGTCACGGGGAAGTGCTTCACCTTTTGTTTTCAGTCTTCTGCTGTCACATAGATGGATTTTATAATTAGTATTTCATAATGCCCAAGAGCCCTGGTCATGGATCAAGAACCCTCTTGCAATGGCAGCTGTACAAACACATACACAATGGGCTCTCCATCCTTGTGGATAGCATCCCTTACTCTTTAATAGAATGTGGTTTTGTGGAAGTCAGGTCAAATTCTGTTGTCAGCTACACTGGTGTATATCTAAAGCCACTTTGTTGTTATTTCAACTGAGAGCAGAGTACAGAGCAAGGTTTTTTTTTCATTCAGACTGAATGCCCTTCACCAGAGTAGAATTGCCTCCTACAGCAGAAACATCACTGAGCTCTGCCGCTTAATCCATCAGGCGCTGACAGTTAATACACTAAATGCCAGCAGTGCCAACTGGCAGCCTGTTGCTTGAGTGGATTAAACTAATTATTACTGTTCTCTCTCTTTCTATTTTGTGCTCTCCCCTGACTTCGCAGGTTTTTCTGATTTCATACATGATTTTACATGAATGTGACATAGCTGCCTTGCCTTGCCTTGCCTTGCCTTGCCTTCCTTTCCCTTCCCTTCCCCCCTTTTCCCCTTGCCCCCTTCCCCCCTTCCCCTTTCTCCTTTTCCTTTTCCTTAGAAGGAAATGCTGAAAATCATGTGGTGGCTGAATTATTTGATGTATGATCTTTTATATAATATTTACAGCTGGTTCAAATCCTAGTATTTTAACAAAACCAAAGTTGGCAGAAGTATTCTGAAGCTTGAAAAAATGCCTGCCTTGTATGGTAACTTCCATTGAATGGTCCTGGAGCCCTATTTCTTTTAAAAATAAAAGAACAATAAGGACTCAGGACTGTTCTTTTTCTGGATGGATGGACTTTTTTGCACTGTATTGTGCATAACCAGGTTATATATATAAAAAAAAAATCAGTATTTCACTGCCTCTTAATTCCATATCTTCAAGGCATCTGTTCTGTAAGCATTCAGTTACACAGCTTGTAGCTGAACTAGAGTGTGCTAATGCATTTATCAGAGCTCCAGAGGTCTAATGTCTTAAGGCCTTCAGCAAATAGATCCAGTCATGTCTGTAGGTGTATTTAGCTGGGAAGACCAAGAAGTTTACTCCTCCAGCTCTCCAACATGACGGTCTTCTAGAGCTTCCTGGGTACAGCTGAATGGAGTGTTTTAGCATTGCTGAATTCCTGTGATTTCGCATGAGATGTACCAGGTCTTCCAGAAAAAGTAGCACAAACATTTTCCTGAAAAACCAGAACATGCATGAATATTCCACCTACTGATGTGCTATGTCTCTTTGCCATGCAAATAGCAAACCGAGGGCTCATACCAGACACTGATCTCACAGTAGCATAAGAACTAGCATTTGACACTTCTGAAAATTTTTTTTTTCCACAGACAAATGTTTTTATCAAATAATGTCCAGTGGTTAGATCAAGGATTGTATAACCTGCCCTAAGTACCATCAGCAATACAGCATGACCTCAAGGACATGTCTTCATTCTAGCTCCTCCTTTTTCTAGATAAAAGTAGAATATCATATACTGCACTGATGTAATAAGCCCTGTTGTTACTTCGTGTCTTTTGTATACATGGCAGCAAAATGAGTGAGGAACTGCTTGATTCAGGTTTTGTCATCATAGAACCATAGAATCTTTAAGGTTGGAAAAGACCTCTAAGATCACCAAGTCCAACCATCAGCCCAACACTACCATGTCTACTAAACCATGTCCTGAAGTGCCACGTCTACATGTTTTTTGAACACCTCCAGGAATGGTGACTCCACCATCTCTCTGGACAGCCTATTCCAATGCCTGACCACTCTTCTGGTGAAGAAATTCTTCCTGATATCCAATCTAAACCTCCCCTGATGCAACCTGAGGCCATTTCCTCTTGTCCTTTCACTAGTTACTTGAGAGAAGAGACCAACACCCACCCACCACAACCTCCTTTGAGGTAGTTGTAGATAGCGATAAGGTCTCCCTTATCATTAAGATTTCTGAAATGTTGTCCTACCTAGAGATGAAATGTCCTTACATATGCAATATCTTGTAATTGTGTTAATGTGAGTAAAAACAGAACAACAAAGCTTGTATAGCGGAGGACCAGAGGACTTGGGATTCATGCTGGACATGTTAACTTTACAGTTTCTACGTATCTGCTGTGCATCTTAACCCAAACGACCACCTCTGTGGAAAAGATGACACAGCAGGAAATGTCCCAGCCAAGCCTACTAAATTAAGCTGTCATCCGTTTAAGTTTATTATCCAATACATGAGCCATGGCAGCTGAGGGCTCCAATTCATGATCTTTATAGATGGTAATATATTAAACTGATATAAGACTGTGACATGGGGTTTTGAACCTGATTTGAAGACCACCGTAGGAAGCACCTTGGTCTGCCACAATCTCTTCTCTCAGGGAGATGGTGATATAATGCTGTGTCTGGGTTGCATGTAAGCTGCAGAACAAAGAAAAGCAAATGAAGGAAACTGAGGGGGTGTTAAACCTATGATACCAAGCTAGCTGGTGACCTTCTCACCAGTAGCTTAATGACTTTGACAGCAATTTGCAGCTGTTTGTCAAAAATTAAAGGTGAGACTTCAGTGCAGAGCATCTGAAGGATTTCCTCCAGGCACAGTAATTAGGGCATAATTAGAACAATTTACAGAGGAAACATGTACTGTTCCATCCCTGGGAACATGAAGATCTCTCCTCCCTGTGCTACTGCTCAGCTGCATCCATCAATGCAGGGGCTGGGCAATGCATTATTTCTTTCCTATTTCTAATTATTTAGGGGAGACTTAGGGCTCTGCTGCAGAGAGAGTCATGTTTTGGGAGAACAGAAACAAGATATCTGGGAACAGGAGACTGGCATCTCTCAGTCACTCCTGTTGTCGGGTGCTGAGCCTTTCCCTTTGATCTGTCTCAACTGGCAAGAGACAAAAAGTTTTCTGCCTGTGCCAGGCTTAGGCCTTGTTAAATTATCTGAGCTCTCCATTTCCTGTAAATATAGGTAAATAAGAGTTTGCAAGAGAAATTCTGGTAAACAGTGTTAGCAGCTAAAACTGGAGAACCTCTTCCATCGCACCAAATGACACCCAGGTGATCAGGCCCAGTCAGCATGGGCTTCAGAAAGGCAGGTCCTGCTTGACTAATCTGATCTCCTTCTATGACAAGATGACCCGCTTAGTGGGTGAGGGAAAGGCTGTGGATGTTGTCTATCTAGACTTTAGTGAAGCCTTTGACACAGTTTCCCATGGCAGTCTCCTGCAGAAACTGGCTGCTCGTGGCTTGGATGAGCATATGCTTTGCTGGGTNAGGCCAATGGCATCCTAGCTTGTATCAGAAATAGTGTGGCCAGCAGGACTAGGGAAGTGATCGTCCCCCTGTACTCAGCTCTGGTGAGGTTGCACCTTGAGTTCTGTGTTCAATTTTGGGCCCCTCACTACAAGAAGGACATTGAGGTGCTGGAGCGTGTCCAGAGAAGAACAATGAAACTGGTGAAGGGTCTGGAGCACAAGTCTTATGAGGCGCGACTGAGGGAACTGGGGTTGTTTAGCCTGGAGAAGAGGAGGCTGAGGGGAGACCTTATCACTCTCTACAGCTACCTGAAAGGAGGCTGTAGCCAGGTGGGTGTTGGTCTCTTCTCCCAGGTAACAAGCAATAGGAAATGGCCTCATGTATGCCTGTGTAGTGTCACTTACATTTCTTTTTATGGTGTTTTTGCTTCTATGTGTGTTACTGCTCATGTGAAACGGTATCACATATGAGGTCACTTTAGCTTACCACAGGAAGAAGATTAGCCAGTGCAGCACGTATTCAAAACTGGCACATATACCATGCTCAGATTCAGCTCCCTTTTCTGTAGCCATCCAAAATTTAGGAATCTAGTCTAAGTTAGTTTCCAGAATCTGTCAGTAGTTTGTGGAGAGAAAGAGGTAGCTCCAGGGGATAAAATATCCCATAGTAAGCCATGGCTCTAAGATAGGTTGGAAGACTAATTCTCTGGGGCATATGTTTCTTCTAGCTGAGTTTTACCCTACCCAACACGACTTTGGATTTTAGAGCCAACTTTCTGGATTAGATTTTTATTTTTGATACTATCTACAATTTAAGATTGTGTGGTAGCCTACATTAGCCTACCCGGTCTGTTCAGGCAGCAAGAGCTGTTATTGGTGCTGTGGCATTTAAATACTTATCTTCTCCTGGAGAAAGAAGCTGGGATAAGGGACTGGAAAGAACCTTCTAAGTGATAGAATCCAACCTGTGCTGTTGGCATCCATATGGCAAATGTTTGCCCTATTGCTTGATCAAAAGGATGATATAGTACTTCACCATTCTGTCAATTAGAAGTCCTCTTCTAATTTTCAACTTTTTTCCCTGTATAGAGCTTGTTTACACTAAATTAGGAGCTGAGACTCTCATTTGGTTGAAGGCGCTCTTTCCCAATCCTGCCATCTTCTCTCTGCTTGCCTTCCTTTGTGCTTGGCTTTTGTAGAGCAGGCTTTCTCACCCTTTTCCTACTCAGAGTAGCTGCACTGCCTTCACTTCTTCTGCTTTGAATTTTTCTGTAACAAGGAAGATCAGAACGCTGGAGTAGGCAGGACTCAGTGGAGGACATTAGCTAGTTCAGTGAATAAGGTGGTTTCAAAGAGAGTGGACCTAAGAAAACCGGTGTCCATTTATTCTCCCCTGACCCCAACACTCCTGTCAAAAGCTGCACACAGATCAAGGAGGTTAATCCAGAACAAGCAGCAGCAAAGAGAGAATAATAATCCAAAGAAGAAATTATTTTTGCTTTGGCCAGGAAGGCAACTCTGACTAAAATATTTCACGAGTGTCTACAATGAAAAAGATGGTGTTATTTCAGTTTTAGTCAAAGCTAAAGACTGTATTTTGTGTTGTTTTTTTTTTCATTAAATTCTGCAACATGTTCACATTCCTGAGAAGCGATGACGAGTCCTAGATGCAATGCCACTCTGCTATAGGGCGGTTACAGCATGTCAGCTGTCATGATGGAGGGAATTTATGCTGAAGAGTAGGAGTCCTTCTTGCTACCTATCATTTATGAAAAAACAAGAAAAGTGATAATTAGGCCTATTTAGTACGACTGAGTGAGCATCACGTATCTTTTACACAGGGCACTGGGAAGTTTTTATTAGAAACAGATTTAGTTCATGACTAATCTGAACCATATTTAAACCATGACCTCACTCATTCATTACCTTCTATCTCAACAGGGTGCACTGGAGTGAGGAAAATGATCCATGTGCTTTTTCTTCACATCACTTGTTTATATCTGCCATATTTTTCCATTAAAAGTATCAGCCTACAAAGAAAAAATACTACGCTTAGAAAGAAACCCCAGCTGTAAATCTGAGTCTTGTGGAGCCAGAGCACAATACTTCCTCTGGAAGTGTTTCTTTCCCTTTTAAGTGTAATTGTGCAGGAAGTTTAACATTAAAAAACAACCAAGAAAATTCTTATTGATTTATACAACATTGTAAAGGCACAACAAAAAAGCAAAAAGTTATCCCTGAAGTGCATTTTACAGGATGTGCACTGTATAGCAAATGGATTTTAAAATAAAAGGATGGAAAAATGAATTAATTCAAAGTTTGCACATGATACCTGAAATAGAAATGCATAAATGAAAAAAGAGTGGAAGGAAAAGGTTATGCAGGCATTTCAGTGTAAAAGCTTGCTGCTGTGGAGAAAAGGAAGCAATCAGAAATGGTTATATCCACAAAAACAGAATTTTATTATGGATTAATGAATTTACAGAAGTTTATATGCTTAAATCTCATTCACAACTGTAAAAATTAATGACTTTCTTAAAAGTCCAGATTCATATTGCTAGGTTTCAGATACTCAACTGAAACAACTGCATGTGTCTGTTTGGCAATTATTTCTTCTATAGAAAGAGAGACCTTTCTTCTGAGTAATTTGTCCCATCCTAAGGTCCAAGTCCCCGTCTGGAGGACTGTGGCTCTCCTCACTGGCTACACAAGCTCCTTAGAGAAAGGATGGATGAATGTTTTTCTACTTGATGGATTGAGTATTATCCTCAATGTTACTCTGAATATTGGCTCTTCAGAGTTCACACAGTGATCCCAGACATAAGGATATCTGCCGTGAACCAAAATTATGCATCTGATACCAGGGCAAAGATTGTTCGTTTCAAGCCTTGGTATACAGGCAGCTCAAAAAACATGCATACATATTGTTAGAGTCTTAAAATCATGCGTTTCCTAATGCAAATGGAGCCACTGCAGCAACTTACAAAGAAAAAAAAAAAGTAATTTTGGTAATGAGATTGGCTATCTTCCAAATAATACTTTTTGCTTTATCTGTTTGGCTTGATGCATGGTAATAACAGGTGAGTTAGACAAGTAATGATTATGAACCCCTGTGTTATTACAACTCTGCAGATGTCTGTATGGGTCAAGAACCAGTGGCACATGGGGAAATTTTGAATGGGATGTTGCAGGGGAACGTGATGGCGCCTGGGCATAGCACCAGTGTGGAGCAGCAGAGTCCCAGGGTGTTCCCAGTAGGCACTTTGTAGAGCTGGGTCCCTATTCTGGCAGCATCCTGACTTCATATCAGAGCAAGAGGTGGGTATCATCACTTGAACGAAATCTGGGAGCAATACTGTGTTTCGTTTAATCCCTTAGTGTTAAGGCTGGTGGAAGGACAGCAGAAGTTGGTTTTGGTTTGAGGTACTAATGAGTCAGCTCAATGGTATAGGGGGATAAATTGTAAAACTGCTTAAAGGAACTTGTTTCTGATGTTTAGAGGAAGATGAAATGACTCAAGGCAGCTCTCTGAGAGTGACATGCCCAGCTTCGTTGCAGTTGGGACAGCTGTGGTAGCCAAAGAGCAGAAAGGAGATGAACAGAGGAGAGGGTTTTTCCTGTGTGCACAGCCAAAGCAGAGGAAATACCATCTGACGTGTGTTTGTTAAAGAAAGGACTTATATAGAAGGGAGAAAATCCTATCCTGGCTAATATTAACAGGCAACAACCCTGCGTAGCAGCCAGCTGAGTGCAGTTCTGTGGCAGAGGTAGGATAGAAAGAACCATCTGATAAACATAAGACCATGAGCTTAGCTGGGATAACTCTGAAAAATGAATGTTAATCAGCCTTGTGGGATAAAACCTTGATAAAGCATGCTTCCTAACACCATCTCCAGCTTTTCTGGTGCACAGCTGAGAAGTTGCTTTCATTCCCACTTTCACAGGACAGTCACATGAAATAATTAACTAGCCAGTAAATACCACATCAAATGAGGAATAGCACAAGCTGCTCTTAATAAGAGCAATTAGGAACAATTTCATTTTCCTCAGATATAAGTGAACTAGTACAGAGATATATTTCTGTTAATAGTATATGGCTGCTTGAAAGAAATCATATAGGTAGAGGGAGCAGCTCTGGGGAAACTAGAGATAAGGAGACAGGATGGGTTTGGTAAATAAGCCTTGCCAAGTGCTTGCTTTGGTGTAGGTGCTCTGTAAATCTCTGCTCAACTGCCTTACTCAGGAAGTACCAAGGTTGCAGGCACTGAGTTTCTGGTGGTAAATTCCTCAGACGCTCACCACTCTGCTCTTGAATGTGTTCAAAGGTGCCTCAGTTTTGGAAATCCTGAGTTGCTTATATGTCAATCCAGATCAACAATCTCCCATGGTGATCATCTACCTGTATCAGTCTGGTAGAAAGGCTTGGAGCATCCCTTGCAGATCTGGCCTTGAGCAGGACACAGAAAGATATCATGACTCCCTTTCATTCAACAGATCAGTAGTTAGAGTGTTCATGGATGTTTGGGAGATTTAACTCCTCCTTCTGCTTAAAGGAAATGTAGAACCTTGGCTGCAAATGTAAGGCAAAGACTTCAAATGCTTGGTTTGGGGATGTTCACAAAACACTAGCAAGTAGCTCTCCTCCTCTAGTTTATTGAAATGGCTTCACTTTGATTTAAACAGTGACATATTCCTTAGGCTAGGAGACACACAGAGAAAAAGAGTGTTATTGTTTTGCTTAATGGTAAATCTTCCCTTGAGATGAAAAACATTTTTAGTCTTTGTTTTACTGAGCATCTAAGGGAGGAAATATAAATGAATGAAATATTGGAGGCAGCTGAGGGGAAGTTCTGTGTAGTAACTGGGTTCACATAATCTCTTTTTAGACTCTCAGTGCCCAAGTAGTCCAGCATGAGGTGCACAGTACTTCCAAAACAACTCTTAGTATTTCACAGAACCAAACCCTTTGGCCAAAGGGAGGTTGGAAGGGAGAAGATATGGATTAAGATCAACATAAGCAAGGCAAAGGAACTGATTTTGAGAGTCGACCATGTGATTGTGAATAGTTTATTCATTGAATTTTTGGATGAAAGGCATCGCTGTGGCTGTTCTAGCTGTGTTTTGTAATGAGTCTGGGTACAGAAAATAGTTATAGAGTATTCATGTTTCCCTTATGCTTTGCCCATGCAACTCTCTTTGGTAATACTGGAAGAGGAATTGTTATCTTATGGGTCCTCCCTGGGTTAGATATGATCTAGACCCTCAGCTGCTCTGACGTCTCAAAGCAAAAATGTGTATGCTGAATAGGTTGTATGCAGCATGTTATGTGCCTGGAGTGACTACTGTTATTTCTGGCATATCATGGATAGAATAGGAGATAAAGAAGGATTTTGTAGCTCCTGATTTTTGAGTGCTCTCATCCTGAAATCCTGTTGACTCACAGTAGAGCATATGCAAGCACTGTGCATACTAATGGGAATTACATGTATCTTATGTCCAACAAAACACAGGAATGTGTAGTTAGTTGGAAGGAAATATCTGGGTCATTCAGTGCAACCCAGCACTCTGTGAACACCAGGAAAGATCAAATCAATGTTGCCTTTAGATGAGCCAACAGAAGGTTTGTTGCCTATATGTAGTTGCTTTGATACTGGCATATGTAAATACACGTGGATGCATCTGCAAAACAAAGGCCTGAAGACTTTGTGCGCAAAAGAAAGTCATCATGAATGTTTTTGTTATCTTGAGCTCCTGCGTTAGGAGGGAATTAGTTATTGTAAAATGCAACTGGATGAGCCTAGCAACAGCTTCTTGTTAATTATAGGTCTAGTTAGGTGTACCTTAGCCATCAAAAAGATGATCACAGACCAGCATCTCTGATCTACAGCCACTGAGGCCTCTAGCCCAGATCCAGACAAAGCAGTCAATGGATATGAAGGTTCTACTCTTCTGAGGGCCATAGACCACAAATGCAAGATCACGGAGGCACACTGGCCTACCTTAGATGTGAAACATTTCTTTCCTCTGAAAAGAAAGTCCAAAGACATCTGAGCCCCACTCTGTAAAGCAGATGCCAAGATGGATCCCATCTAAATTATGGTGAGTCAATCAACTGCAGGGGACACATATAAAAAGAAAAAAGGTAAATAAAAGGAAGCTATGTGTGGTCTGGAGTGGGGAGCAAGCCTCATGTCTCTAATGCTGTAGTGTAACGTGCTGCGCTCCCCTATGCTGCAATGTCAGTGATATGTTTGCTTTTAGTTATCTCTTACTTGTTTCTGCTCTAGGCTCAAACCCATTAGATATGCAGGAGACTTGACTGAAATTGGGCAAGGCTAACCAACTAGACCTACCAACAAAACATGCAACTTTAAACTTTATAAAGATCAAAATTTTATTTTAATAGCAGCTAGAAATGGAAACTGCTTCAAACTTAAAAACTAAAATTAGCTGTGTTTAAGCTTGTGCATTTAATCTGGATTTCTAATTCTTGCAATGAATTTTTTCCTCCTAACAGGAAATGAGTTTTTTTCCTCTACCTTTGGGCATACAATTGATTTCTCATCATATTGGAGTTCCTATCAACCTGTGCTAATTGGCACCCTAAACAGACTGTGTCCAGTGGAGGGCTACAAAGATGATTAGCTGGGTCTGTTTAGCCTGGAGAAGAGAAGACTGAGAGGGGATCTCATCAATGCTTATAAATATCTAAAGAGTGGTTGTCAAGATGATGGGGTCAGACTCTTTTCAATGGTGGCCAGCAACAGGACAAGGGGCAAGGGGCACAAACTGGAACACAGGAAGTTCCATCTCAAGATGAGGGAAAACAACTTCACTTTGAAGGTGATCGAGCACTGGGACAGGCTGCCCAGAGAGGTTGTGGAGTCTCCTACTCTGGAGAGATTCAAAACCCACCTGGATGCAATCCTGTGCAACCTGCTCCAGGTGTTCCTGCTCTATCAGGGGTGTTGGACTAGATGATCTCCAGAGGTCCCTTCCAATCCCTACCAATCTATGAATCTGTGAAGTTAGAGGGAGGAGGCTTATTCTGTCATCCCTGGAAGTAGTTTCTCCAGAATAAGATCAGCAGAGCAGCATGATCAAGGTAGACTTCACAATGTCTATGTTGTAACCGTTTTGAAGAGATACAAGGTGGGTCCCCAGGGATTTGATGTATTACAGTTTCCTCTGCCCTAAATTCACTTCAATTTGTTTCAAGGGATTTTTGAGCTGAATGTTAGTCATTAGCCTCAGCACTTAACTGAGGATACAAAAAAGTACATTTAAGTTAGCATCACCAGGTCAAATACATATGTGAGATGGAAACCATTTCTGGAGTGAATTGATCAATCTGTGAACTGATCCAATAAAAGATAATATCTCTGCTTGAAGTCCTTGGTCCCTACATGTCACGCTATTTTTATATGCAGTCATGTCTCCATGGTAAGCCACGCTGAATTTTATTTTATTTTTTTTACCAAGTCAGTAGCAAGCTATTGGAAAATCAGGAAGGTGATAAGTTTTAGAGAGAAGCTAGAAATTATTATAACAGAGGATAGCAGGAGATATTTCAATATAATTTATCTTCTGCTGTGTACTTTGAGCTCATATAGTCATACTCAATTGCTCATGAAGATATGTTTTAAAGTAATGAGTAGCAATGTGTCCTTCAGCACCTGCAGTTCTCGGATACTCTGGGCACAAGGACAGTATGGTTTAGGGCTGAGAAATTCCAATTAGCCCCAAAGAAGCAGAGGCCCAACTCCATTCATTTGAAACCATAGCATAGGATTGATGTGTCAGAATTAACAACTGGAAGATGTGATAATAATCTGCTCTGCGAGCTGGGACTCATCCAGAGCACTTAATATTTGGAGATTCTCTTAAGCCCTGCAGCATGAGATTTAATAGCCTTTCTTAATATTTTGATAGGATGAATTATTTTAATTAAAAATTTTAATCATAACTAAAAATAACTGTGGGTACTCCTGACATCTATGTAGATGTTCTATTCCATTTAGAATTCTGCTATTTTTTGGCCTCATCCCCATCCTATAGCAATTAATTACAGTTTAATCACATGGTGAGTTAGAAATTACATTCCTGTGATCTGCCTTTCTTTCCTCACCTCTTAATTTCCTTGAATATCTATCTGAACTCATGAGAAAGAAAGAATCTTCTCCAGAGCATTCATTATCTTATATTCTTTTACCACATCCTGTCCTAGCCATCTGCTTTCTAAAATACATAATTGCAGCCTTACTGAGGTTAGAATTTAGAGTAGTCTACAATGTCCTTTGAAAAACTGATCACTCGCACTTGGAAATTTTTTCCCATGAACAGCAACTCTTGGTACGCTACATTCAGCAGTGAGCTACTACTCATATTTGAATGCTGCTTTACTTTATTATCTTCATGTTTCTCACTCATCTGGGTCATTTAACCAAAAGTGATATAGGCATGCTGACTTATAGCAACACTGAGGATGAGATTCTTCCCCGATTTAGGTGTTGGCTCATGTTGCCTGATTCATCTTCCCTAATCTGTTCGCTACAATTTGTTATACCTCAGACTTCTCAACTGTAGAAATGTGAGTGTCCTGTTTGTCTGTTTAGGTATGTGGCGACCTCCTCCTCTGCCACAGACCTCCATTCCACAGCAGTGCCCCACCAAAACCAATTGACAAAACCAAAAAAATCTTAAACCAGGCAAACGATTTAACTGTTTCCCTCCTTCCTGACTCTGCTCCCATATGAATGGGAAACCCTTAACTAAAGTCCATGACCCAGGAATTACTTTCAAAGCAAGTGTAAGATCCATCACCTCATTCAAGCTCTTCTGTTATGTAGGTGTATTCCCAACAAAAAGATGCTGCTCTTTGCTGGAGTGGTGAGCTCCTAACAGCTAATTTGAGAGCATTGGATAGTGAAATTACTGTAGTCCTGCAGCTATGGGATGCAGAGCATTAATGATGTTCTTTCCTTTGCAAACGGATGTGGGTCTGGGCTGTGCCTGCTGAGGGAACAAAAACATGAGATGGAAACATGCATGGTTGCTCTCCCTGATGTGGGGAGAGCTCTTCCATGCTCTTTCTGGGTCTCGTTTAAGATAGAGCCACGCTTCAGCCCTCAATTATGTAGATATGAAGGATAGGACGTGCAGATATGCTAATATAATTGGGAGTCTCAGACCTTGCTTAGTGAAATTAAGGTAGAGATAACTGCCTATAAGTATACTTGGAAGGGAAGAAAGGTAGTACCACAGAGGGAACAGAGGTATTTAAGATAAATGATAATAGACTTTAGTAAATAAATGTTAAAGGTAAGAATGATTTTTTTATTTTTTTAACCAGTGAAAGTCCATATAAGTAAACCCCTCTGAAATGACCCAGAAGCAGATAGGAAGAAATTAAATCCTGCAGGGAGATAAAAATTTATTGGTTCATCTTGGATGTCTGTCCTTCTGCTTCTGAGGGAAAAAACAACAACAAAACCCTCCTCCAAGACCAACCAAACAAAAAAACCCAACCAAAAAACCCCAATCCAAACCCAATTTGCTTTTATGTGACTTAAACTTGAAAAGTTAGGACAGAGATAATGGGCAGAGGACAGGAATACATGGAAATTGTTTTGGGACTAAAAATAGAAAGAAGAGCTAAAAGTAAAAAAAAAA
>VXBL01008485.1:128131-139754 GCA_013400195.1 Aramus guarauna | reverse complement strand
AAAAAAAAAAAAAAGGACATTTGGAAATACAGGTCACCCTCAAAGCAAGGAGCAGAAAGGAAAAGCTCAGCACCTGAGATCGAAAAATGCAGGAGAAACACAACAAACGGCAAGTCCTTACATGTGGCGGTTGCGTAGTTATATGCGTAGAGGGCAAGAGGGTGCATCAGGAAAAGTCACTTTGCACAGGAACAGAGCAGCTGATACCATCGATGTTTGCACATCACCTCATTAACACCAGCAGGTCCTTGCCAGGTGCTGTCTTGTTTCAGGGCTGGACACAGCCTTGTCAGCAAGGTGCTATTTTTATCCATAAACAGAAGATTTCTGAGTTGGAAAGGACTTATCTTCCCTTTCTGTCCTATTAAGCTGACTTTATCTCAACCCACAAGCTTTACCTCTTTGTTTTTGATTCTTTCCCCCATCCCACTGCGAGGGGAGAGTGAGCAAACAGCTGTGTGGTTGTTTTAGCTGCCTGATGGGTTAAACCACGATGGTGGTACAAATGAAAATGCACAAAATGTTGTAAAAGACACAAAAAGCCTCCGGTGTTGTTTCTGTTGTTGGAATTAATCACTTATAGCTCCAACTTCAGTTGTTAGGCTCTCAGTTTCTCATACATCAGGCCTGAAATAAAAACTGAAAACAAAATAGTTCTGTTCCTGACAAAGAGAGGAAAAAAAGATAATTTGAAGGCTGCTTTTCCAGGTCTAACTCAGGCTGACAGTCATCACGGTCAGCTATGCATTCTAGTAGAATCTCATTATTGCAAAATGTAGTTATCTGCATCACTCAGGTAAAATTTTATTCAGCTACTATCTCCATCGTTCTGCTGTTGCAAACACAGCTGTATTAAATGCATAAGTCTCCAAAGGGATTGATGCTCCGTATGCCAACACACTTGCTTTCAGAAGAAGAAACAAAACAAAACCAAGCTTCAATATTATACAGGTAAACTATATGCTTTGACATGAGCCACCACTTGCAGCAAGACAAACTCACCTAATGCTGTCAGTGATGGTGTGGGTGTAGATGAATATGTATGCACATGTTTGGGATCTTAGTCCTTCCCACCACTTAACATAATCTAGACTGTGGTGGAGCTTCTCCTATAAACACTCTGCCTTCTAAGGCATGTATCTTTATTTTTAAAACACACCATCCAGAAGAGCAAGCTTGCTGAAACTGGTAAGTTATTTCAAGTAAGAAAGAGTGAAGATAGAGAAAAACAGATTTAGAAAGAAAGAAAAAGTTATTTTGCATTGAAATAGGATAAAGGGGTAAAATAAGGGTTGGAAATAGATGTTGCAGATCAATATTCTCTGTGCAAGGAGACGTTTCAAATCTCCTAGCTGTCTGTCAGTCTTGATGTTAGTTCATTATTGTGCAAAATTATGGTTATTTTCTTCCTGTAATTGAAATGCATTGAAGACTCCTGTTTGAATGAGGTGTCAAGATCAGCTGTCAAAGGCCAACTGCAAAGGAGGTGAAATACTATATACAATCTGTAACTTCATTAATGGTATTGTCTTCCCTGTGAGGATCTCATTCTGTTCTCACCATCGCATTGTTTTAGTTATCTGGTTGAGGCAAAGGTAACAGTTTAAGATATTTACTAATAAAATAAGGGAAATCCATGTTGTATGGAGCTTCCAAAAAATGATTTCTTCTGTGTTACACATGGAAATTGGGACCTAGTCTGAGCTTTCCTTGAAGACCTTGGTATATTAGTATCCATAATGAAGTGTTATGTAATAAAAAACTTGCTGAAACAAATTATTCAAACAAAATGAGAAGAGTAATCTGTTTATTTATTTGCCGATCCCCAGCTTGACTTTCCAGCTCAGTGGCTTCTGCAAAGTTCTCCTGTAAATTATGGACTTGTACACGGTAGTATTAGGCTAATCATAGAAATAGAATTAGGCTTTTTAATATGAGACTATTCTGGTGCTTTTTTTTTCTTTTACTTTTTCTTCTTCCTGGGTAAAATATCTGTATGTCTACTGCTTCTAGAGCAGCAGAAGCTATTCCAAAGAGTAGCTGGGAAAGGAGGATTGCTGTAGTGGTGGATTGTTGTGGTGACATTGATCTTAAGACATGATGCAGTCTTCTCTACTTGGGATTGACTAGTTTGGGTCAATTAATATGTTCAGCTGCTCAGGTGAGTTTGTTAGGGATAAGAAAATTCAGAAATGTGGTTTTCTTCTAAAAAAGAGAAATAAAATTGAGAGAAATCTGGAAATAAAAGATGTAAGATAAAATTACTGTTGAGATCCAACCCTTTGGAAAAGGATGGTCAGCAGTGAAGGAGGAGGCTATTTGGTAAGCTGTACGCGGTAGGGGACGTATTGTACCTTTAAGTGGTTTCTGCAGGGTACAACTACAATGTGTGGTCCTACTGCAGAAAGTTTTGTGAAACAGGACTGCAGACCAGCTAAAATAGAATTAAATTAGCTGTTCACTAACTTTTTTTTTTTTTTGCTGAACACCAAGGAGGGCTGAAGAAGGGGATGTCCTCCAAGCAGAGTACTAGTTGTCAACATGCTGAGGTGAACTACTGGAGATCTAAGGGAGGACTAAACACACAGGCATGAGTGCCTGTTGGAGTGTGGGTTGATTGTTTTGGTGGCTGGGTTTTTTTCTGTGGGTTTATTTGAATTTCCTGGAGTGATGCTGGGAGAACCATGTGGTACATTGTCCTGGAAGAAAGGCAAAATTATTTTCAGAAGGAACAGTAATTGTGGACAGCCACTTTGATTGCTGTACAGGCTGGTTGTCTCAGCAGTGCTCACGCAGTAGCAGGATGCAGGCAGAGGGATGGGTGGCATCCATAACAGACCATTAAAATACCATGTTTTTATTGTGGAGAGGTGTTCCACAACAGTAAGGGGACCAGCCCCGCTCCCAGGGAAAGCAGCTGCCTACCTTCCCCTGGAGCATAATGAGTAAACTTTACATCCTGTTTGACTCACCTGAAGTCTTGGCCTCCATGGAGCTTTTGCATCCCATTTACCTGGCTCTACTGGAGTTTAGTGTTTCACTCATTTTCGGTGACCTCCTTTCTGTCATGAACTCAGGTAACTTTTTCCATAGACCTTTCAATGTGCATCACTGTGGTTTCCTAGACTTGGCAAGATATTGCACACACCCTTCTAATCAAAGGCAGTGCCAGGTAGAACTTGCTAGCAGTGGTTTAAGGAGAGTGAAACATAGTGTGTGAAAGGACAGACTTCAAAAGGCATTTGAACTGATGAATATTTTGAATATTTAGTGATGTTACACTCCACTGAAATTACTGGAGATGAAGGTGCATGGTAAGAGCTATTCAGGGAAGGCAGAAGGTTGTGGGTGTCTTCCTGGGTGTTTGTGTGTTTCCCCTTTGGGATGTCCATTAGTGTGGTGGGCTGGGGCACTCTAGCAGTTCTGATCCTGCTTTGCTCTTTTTAACTCTCCTCTGGAGATCAGATCCTCCCTGGTAGGTATTTTTTAGCTCTGGAAACTCTCCTGCTGGTATTTACTTACAGATTCATTAAGTAGTATTTTCCATAGTTAGTTTAATTAGGGACTCCTCAGCTCTGATAAAAGATTGTATTAAAGCTTATATTATCCCTGCCTGGCTTATTTGTTTGCAGGTTAATTTTCCAGCCATGTTAACTTAATAAGATGTCTTGTAGTATTCTGCTCCACCTGTGTTTCTGTGATCCTAGCAGAAAGCTTTGCTGGGAATCTTGGCCAGACTGTAGGCCAGGGGGGCTGCTTCAAGGCCCCAATTTTTGTACCTGTGAGCCTTGATTTGGACCTTGTGCAATCTCACCGTAACACGGAAATCAGTGGAATGGACCCTGAAATTAGAAAGGTCTAGGGTTTTCCTAGAGAATGGGTCTAAACTAAGCATATGGTGACAGTTTTTGTGATAATATCTGGATATGCACTAGATAAGACCTATGGGGTGAAATTGTGGCCTCTGAAGACTATTGACTGTGATAGTGCCAGATACCAGTTGCTCTCAGGCCCTTAACTCAGGTGTTAAATGTTCTGGTGTCTGAGCTATTCATACAGAGCTGACAGATGTGACACAAAACCTGCAGGAGCCCTGGTCTCTTCTGGAGTAACTCCTGGAAGCTAGCAGGGAAGCCTGGGGAATCTCAAATGGCATCAGACATCTCCATTTAGGCAGCTGAATCCCACCATGAGTGAGAACCTATCTGATATAAAAGCATGTCCTCTTTTGCCATAGAAGAATCTTGTATTAAAGCATATTCTGTCTAAATTTGATAGCTTATATTTTAGATAGCGTGGACTGTGGAGATCGGTGGTTTTGATGTTTGGCAATTCTGGCCACTGTTACAGTGGCTAACAACCAACACAGCTCTTCTGGAAACACAAAAATCTATTAAGCCACAAGGTTTTAGCACTTTGACCAAAGAAAAACTGTGTCAGATTTCTATGCTAGTCAACATTTCTGTGCCTGTCTTTTTAATTGGAAATAACAAGCAATGATTTAATCGGAAGACTATGTAGAATTCCTTTTTCATCTGAAGTTTCAGAAAAGAAAAAAATGAACAAACACATGGAAAACAATCTGAATAAGGTAGGGGAAACAGCAGAAACCCTGTGGGGTTTTTTTGTTGGAAGGCTTTCCCCAGGCACCGTACTTTTAGATGCTTTCTTGCATAAGCATCTTGTAACACAACGCTGAGCTGTGTTGTCATGGAGACTTTCAGGATACCTCATCATTTTGCTAGAAAAGGCAAATTTCAGAGTGGCTGTCATTGTATTAATTTAGTCACAGGACCAGACTTACCACTGATGCTATCCCTTCAGTCCTCATTCTTGTTTACACTAAATCTTTTTTATGCTGTTGCGGAGCATAAAGGTGGTTGCATGTTCTTTTTTGAAGCTGTCTTCACGTGAATTCACAGGGCACAGTGCAATAAATTAGTGCGAAGAGGGATTTATGGCCAGACTGAGAAAAGTGTGCAGAAAGACTTTAGTTTCATGAAGGAAGAAATCTGTGCTGCCATCACCAGAAACCTGGTTTACTGTTTGCTCTGTCATGTGGCACTGACCGCCCGGAGCCTGGAGAAAAAACACCTAGTCGCTGTGTATGTGATGTCTAAGATAAAACCTGAATAGCAACGTTATTTCTCTCTGTGATGATTCCAGATTCAGTACTGTGTACCAAAAGGTCCCCAGATGACATTGGAAATGCTGAATTTGAATGCATTCAGTTGCAAAATGGTTTGTGTGTGTTAGGCTTTCTCTGCTCTCAACGATTTCCAATACAGAGATAAAATTGCCTAGCACAGTGCCTAGTATTAGGAAAGCTTCAGACCTCCAGGGTCAGTGGTCTTAAAAGCACACAGGTGCCTACCTCTCCTTCAAATGGGATTTGCCCTGCAGTTATGCACCAAAGTGGATCTTACTCCTGGTGTCTGCAGGGTTGGCCTCAGGCAGCTGCCCACCTAAAAAGGCTTAAGAGAAAATCAACATATAGGTGTTGCAAGCAGCTTCCAAACATGAATTTTCACTCTGACTCATCTCTCAACCTTCCAACTAGTCTCAGCTCAAGTTTGCCCTTACATCCACCCCAGCCACCTTCTTTGGGAATTCATTAATCCTCCCTCACTTCATCCTCTGCTTTCCCTGTCCCAGCCTTGTATGCCCTCAGACCTTCATGATGCCCCTGCTTCTCTCTCTCTGCTTTGCCTGTCAGTCTCCCTTCCACATGACACCAAGGAGGTTACCTGATGCTGCCAGAATCAGACAGTTATGAAGAATTTGCAGGGATGCAAATCTCTATTTGGGCCCTTCCCCAGGAGGTGTGTGTAGGTGGAGCTGACAAATGACGTAAATCCCTCACAAGGCTATTTCAGACAGATGATGTAGAAAGAAAATGGACCTATAGTAGGCTGAGTTGCTGTGTCCTGTCTGCTGTCCCTCAGATTTATTTCACCTTTGCAGGATATAAAGATTACGTGAAACCTATTTCAGGCTGATGTCCTGCAAGGACTGTTTGTCTCTCTGAGTGCCTTATTTCTTTTTTCCTGCCCTCAGCTAGAGGCAAATCAAAATGTCTCTGAGTGGTTGTAAATTGTCGATATGCATTTTCATATTACCTTTCCAAGTCAATTGATCTCAGGACTCTGACATAAGATACTCACATACACCTGTTTCAGGGGGCAAGGGGGTTACATTTTGGGTTTTAGCTTCTTGGTAAAAAATATCTTTGCTTTCCCCGTCTGAATGATGTGTCCCAATTGTATGTATTGTATGCATGTATGCATGATGTCCCAATTGTAAAGGGGAGGCTAGGCACTGGGCTGGTTGGAGTAGCTAGTGATCGCTGAGGTTGGAGTAACACCCAAAGCTTCACTAGCCAGAGCTTCTGTTGGAAATAAGGGCAAATTTTCCTGCTAAGGGGATGATACATTTTGTGAGTCTCCCTGTGGTTTCTTCGTAGTTTCATTAGGGTGCTGGATGCATTGGAAATGCTGAGGGAAACATCTTACTTAACATATGGTTCTAGGAAGACCTTGCCATTCTTGACTCTTTTGGATCTGCAAAAGTGAATTGAGAATCTTCCAGGAATTTGACAAGTTGCTCTTAAGTCTTCTGGGACCTTCTGCTGGTATTCCCACACATAGTTTCCCTCAAATCTGAAATGGCCCCAAATTTCTAGAGACGCTCACACCCCTGGGAAGGATAATCAGGTCTTAACTGTCACAGTGATTGCTTTTGTAGAGCATCTTGGCTTCTCTTCTGGTCCCAGTTTAAGTCAGTGGATACCTGTCAATTTACATTTCCTGGCAACAGTTCCCAGGGAATGTTGTGTTCTGCTGAACAGCCCCATCCTGCTCATATTTCTACCAGTGTTCAGCTTCAAGAAATGAAATGATGTAGGAAGGGAACTATCTGGTGTCTGTCCTCACCTGCAAGTGTGTTGTAGTCTGCAGTACTGAGAGCTCCTACAGAGTACGGGTCCCTGCACTGCTTCTCAAGAATAACCAAAGGTACTATGTGTTCTCTCAGCAGTAGGATACAAAATCTTTCTAAAAGTGGACATTTACTCTTTATGATTTTATTTTATTTGGTGGTATATACAGGGGTTTCGAGCAGAAAGTGTATCAGTTGTTGCTTTGCTGATGGTGACATATTTGTTAAGGCTGGGGGGTTTTTTGCAAAGCCATTGAAAGGGTTAGAAAAGAAAAGAACTGGTTATGGTTGTGGTCCCAGTACAAGATCCTAGGCAGGTTATTTGAGGCTTTGTGACTTGATACTGTTGAAAAGGGTATCCTGATTTTAAATGCTTTGAATTTCATTTGTATTGTAGGTGCTTAGTCCCACTAAAAAACCTCTAGGTCTCAAGAAAGCTAGGCTAGGCTAGGCTGAGTGTTTGATGGTTATTTTAAGCAATCTTCTGCATTTAACAAGCCACCATAAATCTTACTTAGAAATGCCAGCATATACATTTGTAAAATATGGACATGATAAAGCAGACTGGAGCTTTTAAGAAATGACAAAAAAGCTACTTCTTGTGGCTCTTTACCTGGCTTTTATTGGTCTCCAAGTGCAGCACATTAGCCAAATTCCTTGCAGTGCATCTTACTAATGCAAAGTGTGCTTAATGAAATAAGCAGAGATATTTCATAGCCCCTAACAATGTTCCTCTACAAGCAGAGATAAAAAATCCTTAAGATATATAAAATCCTGCAGTAACTTCTTTCTTTAAGAGATCTTTAAATCTGTTGTATGTAGTGATTGACTAGAATATCCCAATTGCATTTTCATACAGAGACCTTGGAAGGGATGGAATAAATTATTTGGTTAATTGCCCACCCTGCTTGGATCAGATGGGTGTGTATATACCAGTTATATTTATATGTCAGGTGTTCCTTTCTTCTCTGTCCTTTGGACTTGTTCCCTGTGCTGTTACTCAATCAAGGCTTATGCAAGTAAGGGATAAATAAAATAAATGAGTAAGATGCTTAAGCAGTCTGTACCAGCACAGCAGTGTGGAAGGTGCCAAAGGAGCCCTGAACATCTGAGGTTTTTTTCAGATACTGCTGTATGCCTTGTTAGATAGCAAAGCTGAGACGGAGGAATTAAGACCATGGCAATTAAAGGATTTCCCCACACTTAAGTTTTTATTTATCTAAATGCAGCATTTAGCTCTTCATTAGCTGTGCAGATGTTATTAATTTGATGTATGTCCTACTTTAGAGGATGCTCACAAGGCAAGGAAGTTCTGTTGCCACATTTTTAAAGTTTGGGTGCCATGGTATGCAATGGAGAAGTGACTTGGCTCATATGACTGAAGAAATCTGGCCTGGGCTGGGATTCAGAGCTAAGACTCTTGAGCAGTGAGCGGGAAACTCTTTACCATCTACCAGGCTGCCACCTCTGACTTCATGTCACTGGAATATGGCAAAACAAAGCTAAAGGTATCAGCTAAAGATGGTTAGAAACCCACTGTGAGCAGACATAAGTCCTGTGGAGTTCTTAAGCCACCTCTGCAAGTCAGTGGGTTACCAGAAATATTCTGGAACAGAAGAAGAAGTATAGATTCAGGTAGGATTTTAAGAGTTAGCTTTAGACACAAAGATTATGATGAATGGGACTTGTGGATAAATCTCTGGATGAGTTTTGATTTCAGTAACCAGTGGACTGAGACCTCACTATAGAGCATATGTGCGATCTCAGTGTCAACTTCCTTTATTTCTTCTTTTATCTTGTCCGAAGATGCACATATCTCTGTAATTTAGTGAGACAGGTGCTGCGGCCATAGGTTACGGCTGCCATGGGGAAGTCCAAGAATTGCATGTAATATGCCAGCTTGCAGCTAAACAGCCAGCTCTGCCAGCTCGTGTGGGCAAGGGTTTGACCTTGCTGTTCTGTTTTGGGATGCCATTCTGGATGCCAGAACAGAACACACTGCACTTGGGCACTGCAATTGTCCATAGCCTCTTCAGAGATGGAGAATAATCTTATACCCTTCTGTCCATCTGTGAATGAAGCCAAGGGCTAGACACTCTGACTTCTGTCACTTGAAATCCTGGGAATATTGCCATCACACACTCTGGTTCTGCTTCCTTTCTAGCTGTCAGCTTTACTGCCACCTGACATAGCACTGTCGACCCAAGGCCCTCCAAAGTCAGAGTCCTCAGGTATTCAGACTGGAGAACTGGCAATGAAATTTCCATATTGTGGTGACACTTCTGCCCCAACCTAATGATCAGTGTCTGTGTGTCTGTGTGTGTAAGTCATTTTAAATATCTGATGCCATTATGAAACACCTACCTGCCAATCTCGGTAGGATATCATGAGGCTCAATTACATGTTTGCAAAGTATAAGGCCATGCTGAGATGCTAGGTGATATAGAAGACAAAAGACCAACAAGGAGCGGCTGGTGGGGAATGTGAAGCTCAAAGGCAGCCTTGGCTGCAGTGATCATGAAATGGTGGAGTTCAAGATCCTCAGGGCAGCAAGGAGAGCACACAGTAAGCTCACTACCCTGGACTTCAGGAGAGCAGACTTTGGCCTCTTTGGGGATTTGCTTGGTAGAGTACCATGGGATAAAGCCCTGGAGGGAAGAGGGGCCCAAGATAGTTGGTTAGTATTCAAGGATCACCTCCTCCAAGCTCAGGAGAGATGCATCCCAAGCAAGAGGAAGTCAGGCAAAAATGCCCAGAGGCCTGCATTGATGAACAAGGAGGTTGTGGACAAACTCCAACACAAAAAGGAAGCCTACAGAGGGTGGAAGCAAGGGCAGGTAGCCTGGGAGGAATACAGAGAAATTGTCCAAGCAACCAGGGATCGGGTTAGGAAAGCTAAAGCCTTGATAGAATTAAATCTGTCCAGGGACATCAAGGGCAACAAGAAAAGCTTCTATAGGTATGGCAGTGATAAAAGGATGGCCTCCTCCAGAAGGAAATGAAAGATCTGGTTACCCGGGATATAGGAGAAGGCTGAGGTACCCAATTACTTTTTTGCCTCGGTCTACACTGGCAAGCTGCCTAGCCACACTACCCAAGCCTCAGAAGGCAAAAGCAGGGACTGAGAGAATGAAAAACTAGCTACTGTAGGAGATCAGGTTTGAGAGCGTCTAAGGAACCTGAAGGTGCCCAAGTCCATGGGACCCGATGAGATGCATCCGTATGTCTGAGGGAACTGGCAGATGATGTGGCTAAGCCACTCTCCATCATATTTGAGAATTCATGGCCGTCTGGTGAAGTTCCCGCTGACTGGAAAAGGGGAAACATAACCCCCATTTTTAAAAAGGGAAAAAAGAGAAGACCTGGGGAATTACAGACCAGTCANACACAAAGATTATGATGAATGGGACTTGTGGATAAATCTCTGGATGAGTTTTGATTTCAGTAACCAGTGGACTGAGACCTCACTATAGAGCATATGTGCGATCTCAGTGTCAACTTCCTTTATTTCTTCTTTTATCTTGTCCGAAGATGCACATATCTCTGTAATTTAGTGAGACAGGTGCTGCGGCCATAGGTTACGGCTGCCATGGGGAAGTCCAAGAATTGCATGTAATATGCCAGCTTGCAGCTAAACAGCCAGCTCTGCCAGCTCGTGTGGGCAAGGGTTTGACCTTGCTGTTCTGTTTTGGGATGCCATTCTGGATGCCAGAACAGAACACACTGCACTTGGGCACTGCAATTGTCCATAGCCTCTTCAGAGATGGAGAATAATCTTATACCCTTCTGTCCATCTGTGAATGAAGCCAAGGGCTAGACACTCTGACTTCTGTCACTTGAAATCCTGGGAATATTGCCATCACACACTCTGGTTCTGCTTCCTTTCTAGCTGTCAGCTTTACTGCCACCTGACATAGCACTGTCGACCCAAGGCCCTCCAAAGTCAGAGTCCTCAGGTATTCAGACTGGAGAACTGGCAATGAAATTTCCATATTGTGGTGACACTTCTGCCCCAACCTAATGATCAGTGTCTGTGTGTCTGTGTGTGTAAGTCATTTTAAATATCTGATGCCATTATGAAACACCTACCTGCCAATCTCGGTAGGATATCATGAGGCTCAATTACATGTTTGCAAAGTATAAGGCCATGCTGAGATGCTAGGTGATATAGAAGACAAAAGACCAACAAGGAGCGGCTGGTGGGGAATGTGAAGCTCAAAGGCAGCCTTGGCTGCAGTGATCATGAAATGGTGGAGTTCAAGATCCTCAGGGCAGCAAGGAGAGCACACAGTAAGCTCACTACCCTGGACTTCAGGAGAGCAGACTTTGGCCTCTTTGGGGATTTGCTTGGTAGAGTACCATGGGATAAAGCCCTGGAGGGAAGAGGGGCCCAAGATAGTTGGTTAGTATTCAAGGATCACCTCCTCCAAGCTCAGGAGAGATGCATCCCAAGCAAGAGGAAGTCAGGCAAAAATGCCCAGAGGCCTGCATTGATGAACAAGGAGGTTGTGGACAAACTCCAACACAAAAAGGAAGCCTACAGAGGGTGGAAGCAAGGGCAGGTAGCCTGGGAGGAATACAGAGAAATTGTCCAAGCAACCAGGGATCGGGTTAGGAAAGCTAAAGCCTTGATAGAATTAAATCTGTCCAGGGACATCAAGGGCAACAAGAAAAGCTTCTATAGGTA
>VXBL01008485.1:93185-125740 GCA_013400195.1 Aramus guarauna | reverse complement strand
CCACCTGGAGTACTGCATCCAGCTCTGGGGGTCTCACTACAAGACAGACATGGAGCTGTTGGAGAGAGTCCAGAGGAGGGCCACAAAGTTGATCGGAGGGCTGGAGCACCTCTGCTATGAGGACATGCTGAGAGAGTTGGGGTTGTTCAGCCTGGAGAAAAGCAGGCTCCAGGGAGATCTAATTGCAGCCTTCCAGTACCTGAAGGGGCCTGTAAGAAATCTGGAGAGGGACTGTTTACAAGGGCATATAGTAATATGACAAGGGATAATGGTTTTAAACTAAAAGAGGGCAGATTTAGATTAGATATAAGGAAAAAAAGTCTTTACTGTGAGGGTGATGAGACAGTGGAACAGGTTGCCCAGAGAAGTTGTGGATGCCCTATCCCTGGAAGTGTTCAAGGCCAGGTTGGATGGGTCTTTGGGCAACCTGGTCTAGGGGAGGGTGTCCCAGCCCATGGTAGGGAGGTTGGAACTAGGTGATCTTTGAGGTCCCTTCCAACCCAAACTTTTCCATGATTCTATGCTAATATTACAAATTAAAAAATCTATCACAATCTGGGAATTTAGGTGTCTACATTTAAAAAACAAAAAACAAAACAAAAAAAAAAAAAAAGAAGTGTCTAGTATTATCACTTTCTATTGCACTCTGCAAGCACAGTGTAACTCATGAACTCTAAGAGATTCTCCCCAAAGGCAGGTCCCTGGTTGACACAAGAAACTGTCTCACAGAAACCAAGTGAATTGTGAGTGTAAGACAGATACAGAGCCAGAAGGTGTGATTAATTTTGCTTGGTTTTTTTGTTTGTTTTGAATGCTTACCTTGTTGTGGTCAAAATTTGATCTATCCACTTAACCTCTCTGTATAGCCAGGGGAGATAAATGTGTTCTTTTGCCACAGTCTCCCTGTCTGGTTTTTGCTCTGTCTTTGGAGCAATATTTTAGAATCATAGAATGATAGAATTGTTTGGGTTGGAAGAGACCTTTAAACATCATCTAGTCCAACCCCCCATTTGTGCCCTAGATTGTTACTAGAAAGGTTTAGACTTTTTATTATATTTGTATATCTACACTGTATGCATCTAAAAAGTCTGTGTTTCGAAATGTGGATCCTGCCTGCCAAGAGGCTGTAGAAGGGTTTTGGGAACAAACATAAAGCCTGTCATAAAGAAATCCTGCATATAATCATGATGGCTTTATCATTCAGTAATGTATCTGAAGTGCTGCAGTAAGTCAAAAATATCTCTGATGAAGGTAAAATCTGTCTCACACTGAGACCATGAAGCTAACCTTATCTCAGCCACTGAGTCTGAAAATATTTTTCACAGAACTTGTCCCACAGAACGTGAGGTGGGTGACAGTATGCTGTTTGGACAGTGCTGGGTTTTTTTCCTGCAGATGGAGATCTACAATTATTGCATATCATATCAGCAAAACTGCTCAGCTTGCTGAGGATGAGACCCATGGATTCTGCTTGTTCATTCACTTTCCATGTTGTTACTTGTTTTGCATTTGATATCCTTCCCTGGGTAAAGCAACTAACACTTATGTGTCACTAAGTGGTAGCCATAAAGGAAATCATCTATGCTTGTCTCTGCCATCACTAGAAGGGAACAATCCTAAAGGCAAAGGAAGATGGTGTGAATCATCTGTAAGAAGAAAATAAAATTCCCATCTCCTTCTGCACAGTCTCCAGGCATTATTTGTACTTCAGCACAATCACAGCCAGTGGGAAAACTCTAGATATTATTACCACTCTTGTTTTTATTAGCAGCAATCTGGAAATAGTGCCATATGTAGTGCTATTTGTCATAGTGCTATCTGAGAAGAGATGACAAACATCACGATGGAACACGAGGGCAGATAAACTCATGCACTCTTGCAGGGACAGTAAAGCTTGTTTTGATCTCCAACAACTTTAAGTTATAGAAGCCAACAGGTTCATGTTGCTCAGAAGGTATTAATGGAAACATCAGTACATAAAATATTTTTCTGGGAAAATACTCCCCTTTTCCTCCCTAGGAGAAATGATATGAAATACATATTTGGGAAGTTATTGCAGAGCTAGCAGGTGGTAGTGGAGAAGGTGAAAGTGGTGCTGGAAGACTGGAGTGGCTGGAACAGTGGTGGGAAGAGAAAGTGGCTAATATCGGGGCATCAGTTAGAGGAAAGTGGACTTGGACCAGTTGGCAGAGGCAGAAAACCATTAAGATCTGACATGTAAGCATGATCACTGATGTTGCAGCTCCTGTTTGTCCAGCATAACCTGCTTGAAGGAGACTTGTTTTTAATGAGAAAGCTTCCTGACATTTACTGAAAATTGAGCTTATAAAATTAATTCTGAAATTCTTATTGTGTTTAATTAGAAATTCAAAGGAATCTGTCATTGGCTCTATCACTCCTGAACACTTTGATGGGACTGTAAAGTTACAAGGGCAATTAATATCTGCACTAATGCAGAAGCTGTTCATATTTTCAGTACAGTCAAAGCATCTTAAATAGTCCTCACAGCATTGCTCTTTGCTGTTACTTTGAGAAAAGGATTATGATTCATCTGTATAGGTATTAAAAGAATTTGTGCTTTTGGAAGCATTTTGAGTTGCGGTGGTGATGTGTTCTTCTACTCTGGCCTTACTTTTCCTCTTTCTTCACTAACATGTGTGGGTCCAATGCAGTGTACCAAATCATTGAGGCAAGAAATCTTGCAGGTAAAATGTATGCTGGGATGGGTCCATAGCTCTGCTTGCTCCTGCTTACTTTCTTTTCCTGTTCTACCACTACCGTTGCCCTCATTTCACCAGGAAGGAGGTGGGAATGGGACTGGGAACAACCTTGAAATGGTAGCTGTGCCCAGTGTCCTCACACAGCCTCCCACCTCCTCTTAGCCAGTTATCCATTCCTCAGGTAGTCAGCCCAAATTGATTTGAAGTTACTCATACCCTAGTTACTCAGGTGAGTTGGTGGTACTTGTAGCTCAATGCTTTCTGTTCCTTTCCCCTGATCTCCACTGACCTCCAGTATTGCCTACCTGTTTAGGAGGTGAGAAGAGATCAAAGTGTGAGGAGGGTTGGCGTTCCAGGGAGAGGACTTAGGGTGGGAGATGAACCTGCTGAGGCACAGATGATGGGAGGCGTTGGGATGGATGGACCTCAGACTGATGGGAATAAGGAAGTATCAGGCAGGTTTGTGCTAAAAACCTGTGAACCACTAGACTAAGAGTCTCTTTTTCTTATCTGTGATGTAGAAATGTTTCAGTGGTGTGGACCATGTGAGATTATAAAGCATAGATGAATCTTTCTGTGAGAAATGCAGAAGTAGACTTTTTCTTCTGGTCTGAGTGTTTGTAGAAATCAATATTTTTTGTGACAGATGACATAAACCAAATTTTAAAGTTCTGTGACTCTTCATTTTAATGAGGTTTTTTTTCTAAATCTCTTTCCTATTTGTCTTTGTGTTTAAGTCAGCCTGCCTATACACTAACTGAAGAATGTTTTGTAAAGATACGGATCCTGTAAAAAATGCTTTCCATGGTCTGTTGTGCATCCTGAAGTTGGGACTGAACTCAAACCTTTTTAAGAACAACTTGAGAGTTGTTCTTGAGAGTTCATTGAATCTTGAGAGTTCATTAGTAACAGAGATCAAATGGTGAAAGATGAACACAGACACATTGAAAAGGGATAGAAACGAGTGAAAACAGAGATACCTATGTTTGTGGGAATTTTTTTAGAAGCAGCTACAATTAAATGCTCTCATTTCAGATTTGTCAATCTGAAGTTTTAAAAATTCACAGAGCTAAATTTTACTGGATTCTTTTTCTGTCTTGACTCTCATTTTTTAGAAAGTACATTTGAAAGATTTTTCTCCAACAATAAGGATTAAATATGATACATGAAAACTGAATTTTCACTTCAGACCTCTGTTTCTGTAGTGGAGTAATTTAAGAAAAACAACAAATTTTGTCAGGCCCAAAAAGAAAATGGCACGTGAGCAGTGCTGCAAAGTTCCTTTGGATTTCATGAGAACAATTGCTAAATAAAGCTAAACTATATGTTTTATCAATGCTAACTGTTAGTGATGTGAAAAGATGTGCAAGAAAAAAGGCAATGAGGCAGTGTCATAAAAAGATTATTGTGAAGCTTAAGGCTGACTTGCATATTGTGTAAAAGTGCATTAGATGTCTAGCAATTTAAGTTCTAGGCTGTCTACCTTCTGTACCTTGGCAATTTTAATCTGTGGGATTTGTCCAGAACAGCTAGGCTCAATCACAACTCACCAGTGGACTCTGGAGGTGCATTGTCACAGCACTAACAGTTAAGTAAACACAAGATATACCATGTGCCAGAGATATTCTGTAAGCAGAGAGTAGAGGAATAGCTCTCAAAGCAAGTACATGCCACATGACCTGGAGATCGGCTGGATGGAAGCTCATGACTACTTCATAATAATGACCAACACACGTGGTGAGAGGAAGGAAGGTCAACCTTCATTTAAAGAGCAATAAGTTACTATAAATTTATGGTAGAAAAGCAAGTCAAAACCTTCAACCTTGGTTATATATATGGCTATGTGAACAAGTTAACATGAGGTAGACAGTCTTCTACATTAAATTTACCATTGTGATAAAGGCACCAGTACAGACTTCAGTAAAAATAAAACTAATAATAACAAAACCCCCTTAAACAATAGTGCTTTTTAACAGCTTCAGCTTCATACTAGTTTGACACAACTATCTAATCTGCTCCAGACATCATTTTACATTAAATGTCTCAATAATGGAAGAGGATGTTCACATTCTGATTACTGCTGTGAAGATCTAATGCATAATCAATATGATGTACAGTAAAAGAAAACCAATTATTAACCAATATGTTAATGAAAAGAAATAGCTAGAAAGATGGAGACTGCACTTGGCCATTTACTTTGTGTGATTAAGTTCCAATGCATTGTGTGGGGCATCCTTCAGAGTTTCTCTAGAGAAAAACGAATGGGAGGGAGGATGTGGAGCAGAACAACTCAGGAGACTTAATAGCCTGATGTCAGTCATTCACAACTCAAATCCAGACTCATTTATGAGTGAGGAAAAAGTTTTGTTGTCTCATGTCTGTGAGTGGGAAGGACGCAGTTCATGGTTCAGTTCCAGAACGTATCAGAAAGAGCCACAAAAACTTGATCCCCTTGATTTTTGTTAAATAGTTTGTTGGGAGGAAGTCATTAGTACAGTCACAATGTTCCCTTTAACAATATTATTATGCAAAGCTCAAAAACTAAGGAATATGCTGACTAAATGGCTTTTTAAGAGCTTATCTTTCTCAGGAAGATGCCTGGAAAGACTTTTTCCTGTGCAATTTCTTCAGAACAGTGTTTTTGTATTAGTTAACATATGTCTGTTTGGGACTGAACTTGGAGAAACCTCAAAAGGTCACTCGGAGTAGGATGAGCACCACAAGGGAATGTTGGGAGTGAAGTACTGGCTGTCTGTAGTGGAGTTCACCTTGCAACAGCTTTCCTGTATAGCCCAAGAGCTGCCCAGGACAAAAGTAGGTTGTCTGGGAGAAATTTGCTTTTGCCATAGCAACCACAAGCAGGACACAGTTTTCCATGGCTATTCATTGCATTGCATCTGAGAGTAGTAAGAACCTTATTTGTTTCTATCTGCATTGCACTAAAAATGGCTTTTCTGCATTTGTGGGACCTATCATTCATCTATAGGATATAACTTTAGTGAAATAACAGGGGTTATAACCTTATCCTCAGCATGCATGCTATATACCCTATCACTCTAAAGAAGCATCTTTCCAGGGGGAAATATTGTAAAAGGATTCGTATCTCCAAGTTGTTCTTGCACAATTCTTCTGTTTTATTGTTCTGGCAGGTGTTCCTGTATCTTGAAGATCTTGAGAAAGTTAGTTCTGGCTGCTTCATGTTCAGTGTCTTCCACAGGCAATAATTTTGTGATAGCCTGAAATTCAGAAATAGGTCATGCACCCATCTAACATATTGCAATCTCATGGGAGCTCCCATGTTGCAAGAATTCATGCTAATAATCTACATGTGTTTTCATGCAAGGCTATATGCAAAGCAAAACCAGTTCTTGAAAACTTTAATTTAAAAAAAGAAAGGAAAAAAAAAATCCCTGCTTTTCACAAACTTACAGAACATATTAGTCACCTTGATGTAGAGCCTATTCATCCTTTCCATTGAAATTATAAAATCAGTTACCTCCTTGAACCAAAGCAAAAATCCTTCTCACAGGTGAAAAAGCATAAGCTTGAACAATATGAGAAAATTAATTTCTTATTGCCATCTGCCTCTGGGATGTGAAAAGGAAGGGGGATGCTGCATGGGCTCTGCCTTTGTGATTTAGTTAATCCTGCTGTGATAAAGTCCCACATCTGAAATGGTGACTGTCAGCAGTTCCTCTGCAATAACGCACATGAAAAAGAGGTTGAACAAAAGAAATGCAAAGCTAAAAAAAGAAAATGCAGGAATTCCAGCTTCATGATCAAATTAAATCTTCTCTGTTGTCATGTCCACTGCTGATTTTTATACCTTCTAGAGTGTTTCATAGGAAAGATGGTCCAGTGCTGTGTGGAAAAGCATGTGCACTCCGAAAACAGGTATTTGACTCCTTTCTCTGTTATGGGTTTCCTTTATGACCTCTGGCTTGTCACTTGTGGCCTCTCACTGGAGAGCCTGACTTAGTTACCTTTAACCACAGAACTAAATTTCAGCTGCAGATTTGTGACACGGGCTTATTTATTCAGTAAATAGCAACCCCGGGTATCCATGGTTAATCAGGACACTGTGAGATGCAACTTCCTAGAAGCTGCCAGGCAAGGGATGTAGTGCAGGTCCATGGCATGTGCATTTAAACATGTCCTTGTACTTTATATCATGCATTTTCCTATTGACTGATTTTGTTTGTCACACATTTATTTGAACTATTTAATCTCTGTGTTAAGCATTTACTTGAATCACAGATATAATTTATGCTATAGCATATTTATTTATATATATAATTTATATTTCATTATATGCAAGTGTTCTGGGGTAGACCTGGTGTGATACATGTGGTAGCTGGTCCTGCTGTTGATTAGCCACTTAGACTCCAGGCTGACAGCTCAGCACCATGCTATCATGTTGGTCATCCTTGTACTTCTCCTGTATCCTCCTCTCTGTGTCCCAGTTGTGTTGACCAAGTCATCAGCTTTTTGCCTATATGCATCACCCTTCATGCAAGCACTTGAAAGCACATACTGAATACCCAGTGACATACCGTACAAACTTTACTGTGGTGAGTTAACGTTGGCTGGCCATCAGGTACCCACCAAACCTCTCCTCAGCACTACACGGGGAGAAAACAAGATGAAAACTCATGGGTTAAGATAAGGACAGGGAGATCACTTAATTACTATCACAGGCAAACCAGACTTGACTCAAGGAAGATTATTTTTATTTATTGCCAATTAATAATATAGTAGGATACTGAAAAATAAAAACACCTTTCCTCCATCCCCCCATCTGCCTTCTTCCAAGGGTAAACTTCACTCCCGACTCTTCTAACTCCTCTCTCCCATGCAGTGCAAGGGAATGGGGTTCTGGTCAGTTCATCACGCTTTGTCTCTGCTGTTCCTTCCTCCTCACACTGTTCCCTTGCTCCAGCGAGAGGTCCCTCCCACAGGAGACAGTCCTTCAAAAACATCTCCAACACGAGTACTTTCCACGGGCTGCAGTTCTTCAGGAACTGCTCCAGCATGGGTTCCTCTTCACAGGAAACCTGTTCCAGCATAAGCTGTTCTCCACTAGGTCACAGTTCCTTCCAGGAACCTGCTCCAGTATGGGTTTTCCATGGGCTGCAGCTTCCTTCAGGTGCCTCCACCTGCTCCAGCGTGGCGTCCTCTATAGGCTACAGGTGAATATCTGCTCCACCATCAATGTCCATGGGCTGCAGGGGGACAGCCTGCATCATCATGGTCATCATCACGATCTTCTCCATGGGATGCAGGGGAATCTCTGCTGTGGTGCCTGGACCACCTCTCCCCCCTCCTTCTTCACTGACCTTGGTGTCTGCAGGGTTGTTCCTCTCACATATTCTTATTCTTCTCTCCCAGCTGCTGCACAGCATTTTTTTACCGTTTCTTAAATATGTTATCACAGAGGTGCCACCAGCGTCACTGATGGGCTTGGCCTTGGCCAGAAGTGGGTCCGTCTTGGAGCCAGATGGAACTCACTCTGACTGACACAGGGGCAACTTCTGGTGTCTTCTCACAGAAGCTACTCCTACCCCTTCCTCTCCCACTTTCCCACTACCAAAACTTTGCCACATAAACCAAATAGACTTACACTAGTGATCCAACAGCTGGGTGTAATATTTCATATGAATTCTTGAACAGATTATTTTATTATATTTTCTTCACACACAGGACCAATCTGGATGTCAGGGGATCCTTCGTGATATAGGTAGAAAGCTCAACTATATAAAAAAAAAAAAGTTATTAAAATACCATTTTACCCCTCTATAAATGAACATTTATTCTACAAAGTCTGGGTTTTTTTTCAAGATGTTTTTTCTTAGGAAAGCAAAAATAAAACAAAGGACCACAAAAGCATACTTCCCTCTTCCATGAAATTGGGACTTATTTCTGAAAATATCATCCTTTGTTCCACTTGGTACCCAGGCTCTCTATAGCATGGAAGGAGAGAGTTACCACAGGCATCAAGGATTATTCTGACTGTTGTGAGAGATGCTGGACACTGAGAGTGGAAAAATCAGAAGCTTTATTCTTCTCTAGCAAAGTAGATGGTATTTTAGTAAAAAAACATGGCAAGATCTTGTGACAACAAAGCTGAACTTTTACACCATTGCTTGAAGATGCTGATCTTCTGTTACTTTTCCTGAAATCTGCCACACAAACTGAGAGGAAAGGATTGTGTACATTTATTTTATAAAGCTCTTTGTATGAAACATCAGACACAAAATATGTGTCTCTGTTGGCCTAGATGCAATCTTAAATAGGGTCAGTATCATACCTCTTCAAAAACATTTGACCTACTTTAACCACAGTTTAAAGAACTCAAGGGTAGGAACACACTCAGGAAGAAGGGTTTTCCCTGCTGCAGTAAGTGAAAGGGTCTAACGTCATGGAGTAGCTCAGAATAGATGATTGCATTGTTCCCTCTGGTCTTATCTTGGAAAACACAAATGTCTGCAGTTGGAGATCAGTGACCTTTGCTAAACTTTGTAATCCTCTCTTAGCTTTAGAGTCATAGAATCATAGAATTGTTTAAGTTGGAAAAGACCTTTAAGATAAGTCTGACCGTTAAACTAGCACTGCCAAGTCCAAGCACTAAACCATGTCCCTAACCACCACATCTACTTGTCTTTTAAATACCTCCAGGGGTGGTGACTCAACCACTTCCCTGGGCAGTCTGTTCCCCTGGCACAACTTGAGGCCATTTGCTCTTCACCTATCACTTGCTACTTGAGAGAAGAGACCAACACCCACCTCACTACAACCTCCTTTCAGGTAGTTGTAGAGAGCAATAAGGTCTCCCCTCAGCCTCCTTTTCTCCAGGCTAAACAACCTCAGTTCCCTCATCTGCTCCTCATAAAACTTGTTCTCTAGACTCTTCACCAGCTTTGTTACCCTTTGGACACACTCCCTTGGGACACCCTTTACGTGACACACCTCAATGTCCTCTCTGTGGTCGGGGTCCAAAACTGAACACAGTACTTGAGCTGCGGCCTCATCAGTGCAGAGTACGAGGGGAAAATCACTGCCCTAGTCCTGCTGGCCACACTATTTCTGATATAAGCCAGGATGCTGTTGGCCTTCTTGGCCGGCTCATATTCAGCTGGCTGTCAACCAGCACCTCCAGGTCCTTTTCCTCCATGCAGCTTTCCAGCCACTCTTCCCCAAGCCTGTAGTGTTGCATGGGGTTGTTGTCACCCAAATGCAGGACCCGACACTGAGCCTTGTTGAAACTCATATAACTGACCTCAGACCGTTGATCCAGCCTGTCCAGATGCCTCTGTAGAGCCTTCCTACCCTCAAGCAGATCAACACTCCCACCCAACTTGGTGTCATCTGCAAACTTACTGAGGATGCACTCGATCCCCTTGTCCAGATCATTGATAAAGATATTAAAGAGAACTGGCCCCAGTACTGAGCCCTGGGAAACACCACTTGTGACTGGCCACCAACTGGATTTAACTCCATTCACCACAACTCTTTGGGCCTAGCCATCTAGCCACAGTTTTACCCAGCAAAGCATATGCCCATCCAAGCCACGAGCAGCCAGTTTCCGCAGGAGACTGCCCNTTGTGCAGGAGACTGCCATGGGAAACTGTGTCAAAGGTTTCACTAAAGTCTAGACAGACAACATCCACAGCCTTTCCCTCAGCCGCTAAGCAGGTCACCTTGTCATAGAAGGAGATCAGGTTTCCTAAAGCCATGCTGACTGGGCCTGATCACCTTGTTGTCCTGTATGTGCTGCATGATGACACTCAGGATGATCTGCTCCATAACCTTCCCCAGCACTGAGATCAGACTGAAAGGCCTGTAGTTCCCCAGATCCTCCTTCCAGCTCTTAATGTAGGTGAGCATTGCATTTGCTAACTTCCAGGCAACTAGGACCTCTCTGATTAGCTAGAACTGCTGATAAATAATGGAAAGTGGCTCCCTCAGTACCCTTGGGTGGATTCCATCCGTCTCCATGAACTTCTGTCTAAGTGGTGTAGCAGGTTGCTAACCACTTCCCCTTGCATTATGAGGGCTTCATTCTGCTCCTTGTCCCTGTCTTTCAGCTCAAGGGGCTTGGTACCTAAAGAACAACTGGTCTTTTTTTTAAAGACTGAGGCAACAAAGGCATTAAGTACCTCAACCTTTTCCTTATCCTTTGCCACTATGTTTCCCCCTGCATCCATAAAGGATGGAGATTATCCTTAGCCTTCCTCTTGTTGTTAATGTATTTATAGAAACATTTTTTCTTGACTTTTACACAGGAGCCAGGGCTTTGGCCCTTCTAATTTTCTCCTTGCATAACCTCACAACATCCTTGTAGTCCTCCTGAGTTGCCTGCCTCTTCTTCCAAAGGTCATAAACTGTTTTTTTGCTGACTTCCTGCCTGAACTTCTGTTCAGCCAGGCCAGTCTTCTTCCCCAACAAGCTCATCTTTTGGCACATCGTGACAGCCTGCTCCTGCAGCTTTGAGATTTCCTTCTTGAAGAATATCCAGCCTTCCTGGACTCCTTTGCCCTTCAGGACTCCCTCCCAAGGGACTCTGTCAACCAGGGTCCTAAACAGGTCAAAGTCTGTGATCTGGAAGTCCAAGGTAGCAGTTCTGCTGACACTCCCCCACGCACCTTACTTCTTCAAGAATTGAAAACTATATAATCTTGTGATTGCTATGCCCAGGATGGCCTCCATTCATTACATCACCCACAAGTCCTCCTCTGTTTGCAAACAACAGGACCAAACACTCCCTAATATACATGGCTACTCCACTGCCTCTCCTTCCTTGCCTACCCTTCCCGAAGAGTTTGTAGCCATCCATTGCAGCAGTCCAGTTGTGCGAGTCATCCCACCAGGTTTCTGTGATGGCAACTATATCATAGTTTTCCTGCTGCACAAGGGCTTCCAGCTCCTTCTGTTTGTTGCCCATACTGTGCGCATCGGTGTAGATGTATTTCAGTTGGGCTATTGATCCCACCACCTTTTTTTGGGGGCGGGGGGAAAGCCCTAATTGTCACATAAGCACTCTCAGGTGCTTCCATGGTTTCTAACATATCAATAACCCTTGCTTCATTGCTGCTGTATGGATCTCCATCCCCTGCCTCCACTGAGACAGCAGATCGAAGGACCTTGCTAGCATACTGTCCTCAAATATTGTCATGCTGCTCCCAGGCTTTTCTTTAGCGAGCCTGGTTTTATTCCTTTCCCCCTTCAAATCTAGTTTAAATATCTTTCAAGGAGCCCTACTAACTCCTGTGAAAAGACTCTTTTCCCCCTTTGAGACAGGTGTACTCCATCTGTCGCCAGCAGGCTTGGTGTCGTGTAGACCCAAAATCCTGCCAGTGACACCAGGCTTGGAGCCAGGTATTGATCTGCTGGGTCTTCCTGCTTCTTCCCTCATCATGCCCTGAAACTGGAAGGATAGAGAGGAACACTAATTGTGTTCCTGATCCCTTAATTAGTTGTCCCAAGGCTCTAAAGTCTCTCTTGATTGCCCTCAGACTTCTTATTGCAACTTCATTGCTGGCTACCTGAAAAATCAATAAACTGAGGGCTGTACCAAGGTAGGAAGCTTTCTCTTCTCATCTTTAACTTGAGCCCCAGGCAGGCAGCAGAATTCCCTAAGTGGGTCCATTTGGTATATTGGACCTTCTGTTCCCTTCAGAAGGGAGTCACTCTCATATGACACTGACCCGACTTTTTTTCTTTATGGAAGCAGTTTTGATGCAGGGCGTAGGCCAACATAACCTTGGCGACACCTCCAACCTATAGGACCCATCGTCCTCGTAATTGTTTGGTTCCCCTTGCAGGCCTGGTACCTGTTACACAAGGGCACCTGGGCAGGAGGGGGAGGCACAAGACAAACACATCTGCTGCACCAGGCAGGAACTTGTCACCATTGCCCCCTGTCCCTTAAGTCACCGTGTTCACACACGCAGAGAGAGGATGGGGAATCCTCCATATCACATGTCCTGCCTGTCTGCTGGGCCTGTCCCAGGGAAGGTGGGGTGCGGTTCCAGCAGTCTGTCTCTCTCTCGCACTCCCTGATACTCCTCAACCTGCTCACCTCCTCCCAGAGCTCTGTCACTGAGCAGAGGAGTTCCCCCACCTGGTTGCACCTCCCCCAGGTGTGCTCACTGCTGCCGTCCTGTACTGGTGTAAGAGCAGGGCACGGCCTGCAGCCTGACACCTGGGTGGCAGCGTGTTCCCACCGCAGCTCTGTCAGTTGTGGTGGGGGCAGAGCTCAGAGAGGCCATGGCCTTCTGCCAGGTGGATACCATTGCGTCCTGGTCGAGCTGGCAGTGCCCTTCCTGTGCACCCCCCCACACAAACCTCAGTGCCATGCCCTGTTTGCTGCCCCTGTTCAGGGCCCTCCTGTTCACTAGCATTCCTCAGGGGTTTCTTTTACACGTGTGGTGGGGGGGGCTTGGCTGCCATTACTCCTGGGCCCACCTGGGTCTCGTCAGCCGCTGTGGTGTGAGCTGGAGCGCTTTGCTGACAATCGTGCTGGCACCACAGTTGCTCACCTCAGCGACTGAGGGTAGTGTAGGTTACACTGAAACTTTAGCCTGAGAGTAGCTGTGCTGCCATATTTGTTAATATTACACTTCACTGCCTGCCAAAAAATGAGTCTGTATTAATTGAAATTACATTTTCAGCAGAACAGATCGCAGGATTCCTTTATTTGCTGAGGTAAAGGTTAAAAATGCAGTCAGTGTTAATCCGAGCACACTAAACTTTAGAAGTATATGCGACTGTTTGGATGACCGTTGGCTTTGGACTACCAGGTTTGTGTGCCGAGCACTGGACACACGAGCTTGCCAGCGGGTCTAGGTTGGGGGATGATACCTGCAGCAGGAGCCACTTCTGCCTAAGCTGGGAAATGTCTGACCTTCCTGAGGGTGCAGTGTTTTCTCCAGGGAAGAACGGGAGCTGAGAGGTATTGCAGAGTGCTGCTTACCCCCATGGGGTTTGGGCTTTACATCACAACAACTTTGGTGTGTGTAAATACTGCCACAGCCTTATGCTTTGTAGTGGTGACGGTGACTGTGGGATCACGTCTAAGGTGGCTCCAACTGAAGCCCAGAAAGAGCTGAAGCACTCTGTGCCTGACAAAGGAGGCTTCCAAGATGACTGGCCCTTAAAAATGATATAGTGTATTTTCTGAATAAAATGAAATATGAAATGAAATAAAAAAGAAATAACAATATATATTTTTAAATTGGCAGTAGAATTGACTGAGGGTAGAACTTGTGTCTGGGCACTGTGATTTAAACACATCTCCATTTTGTGCTCCCTCTGCTCAAGAGACTGTTTCTACCTGAACCAGAAAGAAAATATTGAACGGTATTATTTGTTTCTTTTGTACCTTTCTTAATTTATTTTTAACTAGTTGGTGCCAGATATTGTCCCTCTGTAAAGACTGCGTGAGGCAATAAATACATGCCATGCAGACAGCCAACTCAGCCAAGGCTGTTGATTTATTTTAAACAACTGCTTTGATTTTTTTTTGTCTTCAGGATTTACTTTGTAGTGGGAGATGACACTGTTGTCTTGTGCCATTAATGTTCTTCTCTTCCAGTGACACAGCTTGTTAGTTACTGAAAGGAGATAAATTAAAAGCCAGGTGGCAATCTATAAGTCTTGATTTAAAAATATTATTTTTCTTTGTACTGGGATTCAGCACTTTTATTTCAGTACAAAAATAAAAAGAAATATGGAAGGTGTTTTTTATAATTTTTGCTAGCCAAGTTTCAATACTGTTAATGTTACAGTAGTGTTTGAACCATTTAACATCTCAGCACCTTTCATTTAGTTATGTGCTTTTTAGATTTTTTTGTCACTTTGAGATTTCTAGGTGTTGCTGTATATTTCTTTCAGTTTTTGTCATAGCAATTGGTTTTCTGAAACCATCTGATTTGTGGGTTTTCTCTTTTTCCTCAGATTTTTGAGAGATGCAGAAATGAAGGATTAGTTTTGACCCCAATAGAAAAAATTAACTTCTTTTGCCAGGTGCTTGAGAGTGTTTTGGGGTGTCACAACCAGTGAATATTATTTACTGCTCTGTGATCCTTTGGACCTTGGGAACACCTACCCCTTTTAAACTATACCTGAACACTAATATAAGAATTGTGATGGGAGGAGGAAAGATAGCAGCAGTGATCCAGAAATCATTGCTGCCTTAACCCATTCTTCCTTTTGGGTTGCTTCCAAGCCAGGATTTTGGTTAGCCTACTTCTTGGTCAGAGCATAGACAAGGGTGATTGCAGGTGGGAGAAGGTGCAGAAAGGAGAAAGCTTCTTGACCTACTACAGAAAACTTGGTTGTGTGGACAACTTTTTGGGTGAACTGCAACTCCCCTTTTCCAGCATATTTGATTCAGGCAACTTTAGTGTGCACATGGAGAGTCTCCAAGCAGGATGTAGGCAACTTGTACACAGCAATTCTTTGCTCGCTAATACACACAGTAGATAATTCGGTTTAATGAGCTAACAGGTTAAGTATTAATATGCTCACCACAGTGTTTCTGTTGGCAAGGCACTCATCAATCAGACAGGGAAGGGCTCATCTCCATTGCTCCTTGGAATAGGCTGATACCTGATGCTGCTGAGCTTCCATCTTCTGATTGCCTGGCTTTTTAATTAGTGTCTTACACCTTTTTTGTGTCAATATTTTTTTCTCTCTTGAATGCTGGATCTGCTAGCTAATACATATCTGCTATTACTTTTCTGCTTTGTTTTCACTTTTCTGGTCTTGCACGGTTTTAACTCTTGGGTGTTCTCACCATGAGGATGAACATATTCAACATCAACTCCCAGCAACAGTTTCATTAGGAAAACAGAATCAGAATTACACAGCTGCTCTGCACCAAGCTGGGTCTTGGTTCATAAGTATCTGAGTCCGTCAGCCAAGGGCAATCAGAGCCACCAGTAAATAAGGAAAAACTGGGCATTTATAAATTATAATACGTAAGCCTCTACTGGATGTATCTCTAGGCTGTAGCAGGTTTTACACTGAAGTATTTAAGAACAGGTTATGGACAGATTTATAGCCTGCTACTACTGGAGATGGAATATCTGGTCATTGAAGTCTAATTTATTTTATCCTTTTGTGTATGTAGACTGCTTTATGGTCCATTCTTACCATGATTAATTTGCTGATTTCCTAGCTTTCTGATTTAGGAATGTATCTGTAATACTCTGTGATCCATTTGAGCTTCTTCTGTTCATTTTAGTACTCTTTGAAATCAGACCTTAAAGGATTCACATTTAGTTTCCAGTTGAAAAGGTAATGTTCAACTTACTCCTTTCTTCTATACTGTCTGTTTTCTTGACTGCAAGCCAAAATGCTCTTTGCATTACACTTGGAGTAAATACTGATAGCTGTGTGCATCAATCGTTGCTACTTTGCTGACTTGGATTTATGCTCAGAGTTACTGTATTGATTGTTTAAGATGGCATTTGATTTGTTCTCTGAAATTATGCTGCACAATACCCAAACAGAATTTATCTCCATCTGAAGACTGATCTCTGAATGTTGCCTCCCTCCTCTTCTACCCAGTGTTTTCAGTTTAATGTGCATTAGGTAGGAAGGGGCTCACACCGCAACGTGATAAGCAGCCATGTAGATACGCTGCCTGGTAAAACAGCAGTCCAATTGCACCCTAGTCTTTCTTCTTCATTTTGTTCTTTTTTCTTCGTAATCTTAACCTTGCTTTAACTTCACCTCTGATCTCTGGACACTAATGTGAACAGCAGCTTCCTACCTGATTCTTGACTATTTTAGTCCAGAAAACTATGCTCAGTGTAGCCTGAGGGGGGACAGGATTGCTATAGTGCTTTAACAGTGTGACCCTTGGCTTCCAGAAAGCAGCTTGTATGAACTCCAAAGCAGCCAATGATACACCATTTGCAAAATGGGAAACAGATTTTTCATTACATGTAATTTTATTTCTGCATGTCAGAGTTGAACATCAAGTTTTGTGGCTTTGCACCAGCCCAGTTAGTTGGCAAGAGGCTTAGCGCTACCAGGTTGGGCTAAAATTCCACTCTTTTTCATCGCTGCCCTGAGTCAACAAGGCCTTAACAGGAGTGGAGGACCCAGAACTGTGGAATGGGAAGTAGAGTTTCTCCACAGCAGAGTAGAGAGCTGATGTGTTAATATATACCCAGGTTGCATTATTTTTCCAAGGGAGTCAGGAGGAAGCACTTTCTAGCTGAAGTTCTTGCTGACTTTCCTGCTTCTGCTCTTGTCTGACCCTACGCACATCTGAGGACATGTCAGGAGCTCCCTGCAGGGAAGCAGGAGTCTTTCCACAGTTAGAAACCTTCTGTGAACCTAATCAAGGTGAGATAATTCACCTTTGTGTAATTCAGGGGCTGCCTCACAGGTTCTGCTAGGGTGTACAGTGGTGGCTAGACTACCTTTGATGTGTCAAGGTAACTTGACCTTTCATTAATGAAACCCCTACACACTTCAAGAGGCATGAGCCAGGTCTTGGCGGTGCTGCCCTAAGACTAATGAACAGAGTTTATGGTCTCTGTGTTGGACCTTAGGAAAATGAGAATCTCTGGTTTCTATTAACAAGATGCTTGTGGCCTGGACAAACGCAGCTTAAACTAGACTTTTCTAACATGAAAGATACATTTGGAAAGAGGTAAAAGAGGCTATTACTATGTTGTGCACCCTGCAAAAACCATCCACAGATGGGTTATTTTGATGAAGCAGCTGTCCCATCCAAATGTAGCTGAAGCAGTTGGTTAGTTCCCACTGAGACCAGAGAGACACTTGGCAGGATTCTAGCAAAATGTTAATGTAATGTGAATGTATCTGCCAGCCAGCCATTTGAACTGTCACTGTTCTCTGCTACACACTGCAGCACGGCAAGGGCAGGGCCACGGGCACTGAATTTCAAGGCATTTGTCAGAGCTGTCCTCTTGGTACTGTCTCAAAACAGATTGCATGCCAGAAGCCAAGTTTTGTTCAAAGGGAATGTCCAACTGCATTACTGTCAGACTCTTTGCAGCATTACGGGCTAGCTGTACTTGTCCCCAGGTGATTCCTAAACCATCGTCTGAGGAGCAGGCTTACCCATTGGAGAGCAGGGACCTGATGATTTTTATGTATTTATCTATTTATTTATTGTTCAGTTTTAAGCGACCTTTAAGTCAGCATGATGTCCTTATCGAGCAGCACTTATTCAGATGAGAGAAGCAGCACAGTGTCAGATAGACTTCACTGGGTTGCGCTGTATAGCTGTGAAGAGACTGGATCACAGCAGGAACCTGGGCATGGTGAATGGAGGGGTAGAGTGGTGGAGGGGAATGTGCATCCCTAAAATAGGCACAACATTTGATGCAGCTCTTCGTGACACCCAAATTAGAATGGTTGTGGGTGTGTGCCTGACAGGTTGTCCCTGCTGAAGATGTTACTGCACCACTGTCATCCACAAAGAATGAATACGGGTAGAAAACCTGGAGAATAATGGTATTTTTAAGAGATGACTAGAATGTCTTAAAGGCTAGGAGAAGACCATTCTGGTCAGACGGTGTCATGTGCTGCAGGCATGCAGATTTGCTGGCACTTTTGAAAGGTGATTCCACTGTTGCAATTTTACAGAGGTTCACGTAGACGTGTCTCCAGTTGCAGTCCATTGTATGCTCTAATCCATGCTGCATCCTCCAGTGTCCTACAAGGTATTCTAACATTCAGTTTTGGTACCAACAATTCCTACAGTTCCCAAAAATGAAACTAACCTTGATGCATTGACTCATGTTCTTTTTAGCTGAACTCTCTAAAGCAGCATTGCTGCATGGGACCATAGCTTCTTTTTTAAGCACATACTGAGTATGATTGTGGTAATGATGCTGACAACGGCTTAAACGGGTAAAGGGACCATGTTTTGTTGCTATTATTGTGGATATTGCTTCAAAGGTAGGATGTCTAAGACAAGGTAAATGTGGACAGAAGATCAGAGGCTTTGCGAACATTGAGCAGGTGATTTTTGATAGAATAATTGCTTACCTTTTCTGTAAATTAGATTTACATATATGTATTAGAATTGAAGTATCCCATACGTTATTTTATGTCCATTTGTTGAAGATGTACTCAGGAAACTGAAATGACTGCAATACCAAGACTAACATACCTTCAGTAGTTACTACTGCCAATATAACGAACCTCTTCTTTAATTAATGTTTGAATATAATTAAGCAACAGCAGAATGTAAACCTAATGGTGAATTTGTCAAAGAAGAACCTTTCACCTCCACAAAGAACAAGAGCAGTGCTAGGAAGAATGAAAATTATATGAGTCTTCTGAGATAATGTGAATGTATTAGTCTGCATGTTGCCTACTATACCTCTGTTTCTGAAACAACAGCACCAGGAGGTGGTTTATCTTTCTGTCACGTAATACATTGAGCATCATTAAATAATTTGATGTAATTAATAAAGAAAGTACCTTTATCTTAATCATTTCATATCTTCACAAACAATCCTTGCAGTGTCATATAAATTGCCTGTATAATATGAAATGAAAATAAACAGGTACATAACATGAAAGGTTAGAGTATGCAGCTTATGAGATATAAGTACAATATAGGAAAAATATAAGCCTGTGTTTTCATCTTAAAAAGAGCTTAGAAAATGCTTTTATGTGACTTTGTTGCTAATGCAGATGAGACACCTCTCTGAAAGTCAAATACTGTGAGTTTCAAGGTATTTATTTTGAAACATAAACATGTATTTGTTTTAAAATAAAACATGGGCCTCCTTTCCACAAAGTCATCAAGTTTGTTGTGTCTGGATTTGATTTTCACTAGAATCAGGTTCAGATTATAATATGTTTATCAAATTTGTGTTTCCATGAAATTTCTTAGGTTTTAATGAAGAAGATAGATAGGTATAAGCTGCCAGAAAGTTCCTGTGGGAAAGCAGAGTGGGACATGATGAGAATGATTCAGGAAAGAGCAGTGAAGAAACAAAGGCAGGCACAGGTCTGTGGGAGCAGAAGGTTGTGGAAGGAGAAGAAAAAAAAAGGTGATGCAGGCAAAAGGAAGACGATAAAAGTTATTAAAGAGTTTGGATGACAAATATTAAGCTTTGGGCAGGAGATATGTTTCTTTCTTAAATATTAGTTGGCCAAATGCTTGAGGTGGGCAGTCCATATTACTAGATGCTGCAAAAGAAGAAATCAAATAATTCAGATATGCCTCAAATACATAGAAAGCAAGAGTGAGGATGTTCCGCCGCAGCTGTGGAAGAAAAAGATCAACTGACAAGATAGTTTTAAGGCTGGAAAAGGCCATTAAGATACCAATGTTAATTTCATGCATAGAGCTGACCTTGATCCTAATCAACAACTGCTGTATCCAGTTCCTGTCTGAGCTGCAGTACACATCTTAGATGGAGATGTCAACTGATGATGAAAGAAGGATGGAGAAAACAGTGGAGAGGTCTGATTTTTTATATGATCTTGTTGGAAAATCCTACTGAAAATTGTATTAGATTTCTCTGATCTTGCCACACAAGGTTGGAAATGAATCTGCCAGACATGAAGGATAAGTGAACCTCATTTGCTGAATATTTTGAGTTTCAGTGAATTTACTGCTGGATGGCCTGCACAGATATGTGAATGCAAAATTGGGCAGAGACCAGTTGCGCTTTTGGGAATTGTCAGGTTTGGGAGACAGAAACAAATGCCAAGTGAGTGTTTGTCATCAAAGGAAAGGTCACATATGCCAACGGGGTGAGCTGAGGACAGATCCTGGAGGGACATGACCAGTGGTGAAACATTGAAGAAGATACAGGAGCTACAACACAAAACAACTTAATGAAGGCTCAGTGCAATAGTAGAAGGAAAAGGGGGTACTTTGGCACAATAGATGAATAAGACCATATCCAGCAGCAAATGGCTCCACTGTGAAGACATCAAGATGGTTTTCAATGGAAACAGGAGAAACTAGACTGCAAGGGTGCTGCTGCATTGCTAAATAAAACAGGCTAGGCATTGGTATCTAGCCCAGAGGTCAAATGGCAAGACATTGCTTGTATCCACACAACTCAACTCTCTCCCTTCACCTTCCCTCAGCTCACATTGCCTTCAGGGAATGGTCCCTGACAAGTGTTCTTCCTAAACTCTCCTGTAAGGCTGCTAATTGACATTCTAATTACACCAGAGCTATCACTTGCTAACAATTAAAAGCCATGAATGACTGCAGCTAACGTTTGAGTCCATGCCATGGCCCTGTTTTCATGTACTAATACATGTCTCACCCAGTGAAACAGGCTGGTGAGGCCACTAAAAACTGCAAAACAGACTATGCTATCAAAGTTTGAATGCATAGAGAGGGACTTATGGGTTCAAAGATGGGGGGTGAAAAGTATATTCCTTCTGTACTTGGGAGACAGGCATGAATATGACAGACATTGAATAAGGAGGAGAGAATTAGGCTGAAAACGAGCCAGTCAAAAACCCTGGAGTGATGGGATCAAGAGGGCAAGCCAAAGAGATAGGGATCAAGAGCAGGAGAGACAGCTCTGAGTCAGCAGCACTGGAAGGAAATCAAGTGAATTTCTCTCTAATGGCCTGGGGTCCTTTTATATCATTTCTCTGCAGTGCTGGCAGCAGCAATATTTGCTGTAGCAGATGTGGATTTAATTAATGTGCAGCTTATTTCTTTCTCTGGGTCACTCTGAAACCTCAAATGGAGGGCAAGTGTGTATGGTGAATTGCCTGCAAATTCAACTGGGGTAAGAGGCGACAGTAGGGTCACTCTTGGAGGTCGTGGTGTGAAGGAGGGAGAGATTGCTGTCTCTCACCCTCATCTCTCTGCTGAAGTTGAGGTCAAGGATATGAGTGAGACATGGTTGTTTTTTCTGAAATTGGAGCTCTGGATGCTGTGGTCAGTGCAGTCTTCAGGGGACTTTTACAGCAGGTCGTTAAGCTTTAGACTTGTGTGTTTGGCATGGCTGTGTAGGTCACTACAAAATTTGTTTTCCACTCAGCTGTGCTCTCCTGAACCCTCTGAAGTCCACTTTCGTAGGAGATGTTTCCCTAGAGAGTGCTCTGTGGTAACAAAGAGATCTTACAGGAATGGATTGAAGTGATGGTGTTGGCAGCAAATGTCCACTTTTTTTCTGCACATCTGTCCCTTCTCTCTAGTAGACATTTTGACAAAGCTGCCACAACTGGCTTCTATAAATTTGGTTTAAAAAAAAAAAAAAACTAAACTAAAAAATAAAGACCCTGGGGGAAAATACGGAGATTTGACTTTGGCAATACTTTGTTTTTGGGAGTGAGATGTAGATTTTTAGAAAGATGTGAAGATTCTTATTTTGATGGATAGATGTTTGTCTATTGAATGGGATCGCAAAACATTTTAATGGAAAAATTCACTTCATAGCAAGAGTTGCAATCTACAGTGAGACTGTAAAAGGCATTTCTATTGGAATGCCATTCACAGGGTCAGTGTCTGATATCCATAGCAAGGAAGCTTTGTGGGCAATTCCACACCAGAAAGGCTGAAACAGAGCTAGCTGGGCTTTTTCAAAAGAGAGCGAACCTTCCAAATGTATTTTTGGTTGATGAAAGATTGGTGGAAGGTGGCTTCAGCTGGCACATGTCATTGAATGGAAAATTATAGCAGCACTGCAGAGTGGCTAAGTAGGTGGCTGAGAATAAATTGGTTAGGTAATACCAATAGTTGGAAATGTTGGTAAAGGGCGGACAATTCAGGATGAAGGCTTACATGACTCTTTAGACAAAGCTTCAGCAAAGATTCCTCTGATTCCTTTGTCTGTTACAGTCTGCACTCCTAACATCATTCTGCAGCTCACATTCCCTGTTGAATCTAATCCTGCTTTCTAACCCTTCCATGATGACACCAGACTTTGTCCAGGACCTATCTTCTAGCCCAGATCTATAGATTCATAATCTGACATGGTTGAAAGGAAGCTTTGCAAAGTCTACCTCCAAGCTCTGATGTGAGGCTCCAAAGAGTGACTGATTACCTTCTATGGGCAGTAATTTCATAAGGCACTCTGTGCTGTAGGTTGTAGGCATAATAATTAGTTGGACTGAATTCGGCTTGGCTGATTTATTGTAGGAGAGAAAAATAAAATCTTTTGATTCCAGCTATGGGGTCATTAGTTTTTTAATCGCCAAGGCAATGCAGAGCTGTCTCTGATAACAGATTTCTTGTTTCCTCTCTCTTTCTATTTAGAAATATCTCATTTGTTAAGTGGCTGTCCCACTCTTCTTGAAGCTCAGCCAGGTAACAACAGAAAGAGATTATATTAAAGTGTTCATGTTAAAAGAAAGTACTCCGAGCTAAAACCACTGCCAAGGGCTGGTTCAAACTCAGCTGTATGGGTTTGATTTCTAATGGTGGATGTGTTTGTTCCCCATCCAGAAACCAAACATGAAGCAACATAAATGAAACCCAAAACTTCTAGTGTCATAACAGACAATGACAGTCCTCCTACTTCATAGCTAGGAATGAACAGTGTTAATTTGTGAAAATTGATCTTTACAATTAGGTTATTCATTTGTATTATGGTTCTGCTAAGGAAAATCCTCCAAAGGTTGAACAATATTTTATATAGAGAGAGATATGAATTAGTATTACTAGTCTGAGGGCCTAAGGATATATGTAAAGCGAGGTCTGTAAGAAGAGGTAGTGTCTCTTAGTGGATTTACTGAGATAGACAACCTTCCAGGCACAGAAATCCTTTTAAAATTGACCAAACATATACTTGTGCCAAAGAATTTCTTGCCTAGCTGTAAGGATACAAGTGGGCAGATGAAGTTGAATGGGACAATGGATTCAACATAAAGTTGAGGCTACTTATGGCTAAGTTAGCAATGTTAAGGACATCTTCAGGGCATCACCCACCCCTGGGTCCATGCTTTCCTATCAATTGTAATAATGTCTACAACACTTGACTAATTTTGTATTTAACTTTCAGTTCCTGCTGTGGTGAGGCTGGTGGAGAATTGTGGTGTCCTGTGTTCCTGCACTTGCTCTTCATACCCTGAGTGCTCCCACTTTATCTCATGGCTGCCTTGGTTTTAGCCTCCTGTGAAGGATCTGACAAACAAAGCTCCACCAGTGAAGTATTTGAGAGAAAAATGAGGGATGTGGGAAATATGGAGCTGTGCTTCTTTTGGGCAACTCAGCTGCCTCTCCCATATAAGCATTGTGTTAAGGTTCTGCTAGTAACACTGAGGGATCTCACAGTGTCCCATCTCTACTCACCTTCAGACTGGGCTTGCCTGTTTAGGACCAGGCTGTCTGGACAGGATCTTGTAGCATCCTACCCTTCCCATGATCACTCTATATTCCATGAAAAAGAAACCATCCTTCCCATTATCTTATATCTCTTCTGTATCAGGGTCTGTCCTGCCTCCTGAAAGTCATTTACCTTTCACTGAGTCCTGGTTTTTATCCAGAGCAGTGAGTCCTTTCTGCAAGGTCTGAATGTGAGAGGCTTACTGTTAATAACTGTGAATAAAGACTTAGAAGTTCTTTTTGAGTTTTGTCTTGGTCAATCTGGCAGCCATTTGCCTTCTGGGATATTTGTTCAAATAATTAACTTTTTTTCCCCCCATCCATTTTTGGCCTACCACTGTCTATGTTCTTGCAGTTTGTTTGCCTTTCTCCAGATGCTCTGACTTTCCAGGTCTGGTTTTCTTCTGCTTCCAAGCACCAGAGTTAGGTCCTGGGACTGACATAACCACGTAGTTAAACTATGTGTAACTTAATGATCTCCCTGAACCCTCAATTCCTCTTAATCCTTTGTTTCACAAATTAAGTTTTACCACCTTGTTTCCCATCCAAGCACTTGTTGAAGCTGGAGGTTTAATTCCTTTCGCTATAAGCCAGTAGTTTGATGTTAATTTAGATTTACATTGTTTTTCCTGCTCAGTAGGAGGCAGCCAAACTCAAACTCAAATCAAATTACTTTCATGGCTTGCTCTTTCTTAACTGGGTTTTCATCAACCTGCTCCAACTTCATGGCCCTAGTGAAGCAGTCCAGGTCCCTCTCCCCCCGCACATGTTTGCATGAGCAGCTTGTTTAAATTTTCCATTTATTTTTCTAGGAAAATTCACCCTGGTAGAAACTGTTGCAGTCCTACTAAGAGTGAGTTAAGGCAAAATCTCCCCATCCCTAGCCATCATCCTCTCTCCCATGCGTTATTGCTGTTAGACACATTCTTGAGCTGTGATCTCCAGTCTCTATTGTCCTCAGTAATAGAATAAAATAGTTCCAGTTGGAAGGGACCTACAAAGATCACCTAGTCCAACTGCCTGATGACTTCAGGGCATGGATTAGATTAACTCTGTTCATCAGGGAAAAGGTGATTTGCATCAGCTTTGTATCATACTTATCACACTCTTTGCTGCTCTGAGTCTGTAACTCAGACGTGGTCCTTCCAGTGGAAATGGATCCACCTAGGAGAAGTACACTTACCTACAATATTCTTGGCTGTGGATCTCTACTAATAGATGTTAAAATTTCTGAGACCTTGGAAATAATTTATTTATTTATTTATTTATTTATTTATTTTAAAGAAGATACGTTTCTGACCTTTTCACAGGCTTGTAGTGGAAAATCAAGGTTACTGCCTATTTTGTGCAAGTTACAAGTCCAAGACTTTCCTGTATTGTTTTCTACAATGAACTATTCTTGATGTGAATCTAATACTGATCCCATTTGTTCCGGGCTAACCCCGGTAGGCAGCTAAGCGCCACACAGCTGCTCGGTCACTTCCACTATGGCAGTGGGATAGGAGAAGAGGAAAGGGAGATTAAAAGCAAGAAAACCTGGGGGTTGAAACAAAAACTGAAAATAATTTTTAAAAAGTATAAATAGTGAAGAATAACTGGAAGAAGACAGAAAGAAAACAACAAAACAATTGATTCAAAGGCAATCACTCACCATCTTCCATGGACTGATTGATGCCCATGTACTTCCTGAGTAAAAGATGGCTAACTAAGATAAAAACCCCTGCTTTTCCTTTTTTTTTCTTTTATTTTTATTTTTTTTCTTTTTTTCCCCTGAACATGTCATTTTATGGCATGGAATATTTCCTTCATTTGTCAGGGTCATCTGCCTGCTTGTGTCTCCTCCCAACTTATTGCACACTCCCAATATATTCCTGTGGAGGGAGGTGAGCAGAGTGAGAAACAGAGAAGGACTTGATGCTAAGTAAGCACTGTTCAGCAATAGCTAAAACATTAGCTGATAATTGTGTTATCAGTATTGTTTTGTTTACAAATCTAAAACATGGCATCATACGAGCTGCTAAGAAGTAAGCAAACTCTATGCCAGCCAGGCTCAGTACTTTATTAAAAAATTTATCATCTCTTCATAATGAAGGGACTGATAAGTAATTTCCCCAGAGACATAGAGACATAGAGTTTGAAATCAGGGGGAACTGGTATGTTCTTGTCTGACCATCAGTATGAAGTAAGCCGAAGGACTTCCAAGCAATGGCCAGTAATTTCTGCTACTTTAGGGAAAGACATCTGATAATTTATATAATTCCTGCATTCATCCTGTATATGATGAATATACTAAAGTTAATCGTTTCAATACTTAATTACCTTTTTCTAATACAGAAAACATAGTGTGTGTCTAGCCTGACTTTCTTTAATTTATAATACTAACTATCCAGATCCTGGCTTTAATTCTGCTCCCGTAGGAAGCTCATCCTGTAAGACAGCTTTGCTTGATTGTTTGTGAAATGAAATGTCAACAGCAGTTGGTGCAAGATACTAGGACTTGTGTTTTCCTGGGCACAGGAAGTTTTATTTTGGAGCTGTTACAAAGACTATTTCACAGGGGGGCAACTTTGGCTTGCCAGAGTGTGTGCTCTGGCACTGACCCAGCGGTGCACTGTGCAATCTGCTTGGCTTTGACAATGCAAAGATGGTTTACCACCTTGCTGGCAAAAGTACTGTAAAGTCCTCAAGGATCAGATCAGTGAAGACTGCCACAAAGCAAAAAGGGCAGACTCCTTTTATTTCAAAAAGGGTTGTTACACTATCAATTGGCTCAAGAGAAAGTTCAGAAAAGACTATAGTTATACCTTTAGCGTTCAATTTTTGCAAATGGTTCACTTAGAACAGATTCTTTTCAGTAGATGCCAGATGGCATTTAACAGCCCTGGATTTTCATTCCATGTGTCGAAGGGATATCCAAGGGGAAGTAAAAAAGGGTGACTATCCTCATGATATTTTTCCCTGAGGTATCACCTTCAGAGACTTCCTGAGCCACAACTGGTCGCTATGCCTCCTCAGTGGATTTCTTTTTGCTGAACTTGTCTCATCTCACTTTGATACCATGCAGACTTTGTGTGCTCAAAGTTATTCATCCTGCCTCTGTGGTGCCTAATGCCCCTGTTCAGTCCTAATTCAATACACTCCCACCAAAAAACCCCACAAACCAAAACACCAAAACACCAAACCAACTCCCCCCCAAAAAACAACAGCCCAAACCTACAATTCTTAGCACAGGCAAAGCAACGCACCATGTTTCCTAACTGAAGTCTAGAAAAGCCTGGATTGTTGCAACCCAGGAAGTTTGCTTCATGGGAAGAGAAATATTTAGAGCTGTAGGTGTTTTAAAACAACCTCTTAGCACCTTTTGGGAGCTGTATAGTTAAGAGATAGGAGGTGATATATTACAAAATATAAAATGTGTATTGTTGCTGTGCTTTCCCCCCACCTTGTTTCTTGGAACCAAAGGCCAGATAGTGGCCAAGCTGATGGGGACAAAGAAGAAAGTGGCTCTCCCCACTGGATTGCTTTTGAAAATAGCAAGGAGTAAGAAGAAACAAATCTTTTCCATTTCAGAGAGCACAGAAGAGGCTCTAGGTCCACTCAGATGCATGCCCAAAGAGCAAGGGCTGGTGAAGCTTTGACCTTTCCCTTCCCATTTAGTGTCCTACATGGCTAAATATACCAAAGAAGACAGGATAAAAATTCTTTGTTGATAAGGAACTGCTGCAGTATTAGATTACTTTTTCTAGGATCAGAGAAGGAATTGTACCTTTCCATCAAGTTTTGCTAATTTGACAGTTCCTGAGGAAAGTTGTAGGTCTGTGCTAACATCCCACATACATTTGGCCAGGAATGTACTAACTATACTGATACATACAGAGCATTTAAAAAAAAAAAAAAAAAAATCAACAGAATATTATGAATGAGAAGGAGATATTGCTAAGATCTGATCAGCTCCATGGCTTTTTTTGACTGAGGAACTTGATTCCAGTGGAAGAGATTATTATCTTGGTGAGCCCTCAAGGAAAAGATCAAGTAATCAAATGGGCTGAAACAAAATAAGCATCTCCAAAACCCTTGTCTATTTTATTTCAAAGGCTTTGGAATATTATGGCAGTTCTCAGGATAGTTTCACTCAGATTTAAATAGCTGCTTCACTTTACTCTCTTGAGACATCTGCTGTTACCTTTTGAGAGCTTTCTAAGGTCAAGTATCTGGCACTTGGGATCCTGTGGTACTGTTCCAAACCAAAAGCAGCTGTATAAGCTGGTTTCACTCCATCTTGCATATAGACGTTTTCCATCTACTTTGCACCTTTTCCTGCCTTACCACCTCTTTCATACTGTGGTTAGCTTTTGTTTCTCTGGTGTTTGGTTTTTTTTAATTGGTTTGGGATTTTGGGGGTTTTTGGTTGGTTGGTTGGTTGGTTTTGGTTGTTGTTGGTTTTTTTTTCCCCCTGCACATATGAGTATTGATGAAACTTCCTGAGTGAGTTTTTGTTGTTTAGGATGACTGTGAAAGAAAATATGTACAGTATAAATACCAGCAAAGGTAAAATGAAACCATAGCATACCATTTTTTCCACTGTTATTTATCTGATGCATTCAGGATTCACTGGAGACCTGCAAAGAAATGCGTTTGTTCAAGGAATGATAAACACTCCTGGAAACAGCAGTAGAGCTCATACAATCTTACAGGAAATAGGCATTTCCTTTCCTACTCCCGAACTTCCTCTTCTCTTTCCTCTCCCCAGTTGCATCTCGAGGAAGAAAGTACATTGATAGTTAAGTGGTTAAGACTGGTGATACTTGATTTCTGCAGGAAGCTAGTGAACCATATGTTGTTCTCTTCTGACCTCGGAGGTGTCTACTATATTGAATGAACCAATACATCAACTGTGCCTATCCACCTAGGTGTACAATCACATGATAAATTTGAATTACTCTCCTTCCTAACTACTTTACTTCATTAAGGACAAAATTGATAGTGATGACATACCTGTTTGTAAAAAGTATTTGGTGGAGCTGTTGCTTGATTATTTTTTTCAAACTAGTGGTACATGGACTATAGCAGGCTCTGAAATAATTTGTCGGTCTTGTGGGTGAGCCAAAGGTACTGAGGATGAAATCAATGAGAGATGATGAGACCAGCAGATATCTAAACATTAGGTTACAGCTATGGGTCTGGGTTTCTTGGAGATCTGGTTCTTGAACATTTTTAAGAGCAATGCACTTTCCGTAACCCAAATAGTTTAGAATCTGCCTTAGCTCTATGAAAGAGCAATGAAGACTGTGCAAAAAAACTGTAGTCTTTCTCTTTCAAAATAATGAATATGGCTTCTCGCCTTCCCTGGCAGACATCAAAAGCAAGCTTCTATTTCTAGCATCTGTATTTACTAAAAACTAGTATGAAGCTGTAATTCCTGAACTGAGAGCTTTCCGTATTTTTCTTTTCTTTGGTATTCTAGAAGATAGCAAATACTCTCTTACTTTGCCAAGCCTATCCTGTAGGGCTTAGCTCAGGAACTAATTTGCCTATCAGTCACTCAGCCAGCTCTATATTTGTATTTTCAATGGAGACTTGATTACATAGTCTCAGTGTGGGGTAGATGGTGTCTGGCTCTCAGTGATATACTTGGAAGGATTCTGTATATGTAAGTATATTTAGTGGGTGAAGAAGTGAAAATGCATGATTTAATTCCATCCTTGTTTGATTCAATGTTTGAGTAAAATGGTAGGAAGTGTTGACTGCAGATCAAGACAAGCTTTGCTATCCTGGAAAATGTCATGAGCAGAACATCCATTTCATTTGTACTACGCTGCTCCCTTGGACATAAAAGGACTGTATTACAACAGTAACTTTGTTTTTATATAAAAGCAACTCACTGCTTATTTTCATTCTCCAGTGATCAATGCTCAAAATGAGTTTAGAGTAGAAAATGTGGCATTAGGATTCTACATCCAAGCTTTATTGCCTGGCCAGAAACAATAGACCTGGTTAGCTTTTCCCAGTGAGACCGACACCTGACCTCCTGATGAATGCCTACAAATGTTTAGACTGAACCAGTGTGCCTGAAAATAGGGGGTTTTGTCATACATGATACTAAACCAAGGTGCTGTGTTATACTACCTTGCATTCATTTGCTTTGAACATCATGATATTTGTGGATTCGATTGGTCTCTTTAGTTCCCCTCTTTTGTTTTCCAAATGGCTAAAAGGGAATTCTATAGAGCGCCACCTCACTTACTTCACATGACTCCTATTTACCAAGAAATCCAGATGTTTTCATATGTCCTGCAAAACAGAAATTTTCCGTGTAGGGAAAAACTTCACAGGTAATTGGGTAAACATGAAGTTTGTCTGTAGCCCATATAAGACAGACCTGTAAGAGTAAAGACTGTCATGAGGACAAAGTGGATTGTTCTTGTGTTTTCTGTGGTTTAGGAAGGAAGAGAGTTGGGGAGATGTGCAGGCTCTGATTTATGAACACTAAGGCTGAAAAGGCTTGTTATAGTTATTTAACCCAAACCCTCCCAAAGGGCAGACAGAAACATTTTCTACCATACTTGTGTTAGAGTATACCTTTCTTTAATATATCAAGTCTTACTTTTAGGATCTGAGTGTCAGTAAGTCCTATGCTTATTCTTATAAGCCATGAAATATTTGTGAAATGCATCATGACAAAGGAAGTATTTCAAGGAGAATAATAAGATAGTCCACTGTGTGTTTCTGGAAGATTGCTTGGAAGCACAAACAGCAGAGCAAGAGGAGAAAACATTTGAAAACTTTAGTGAGCTGTGATTCTCACTGGTGCTGAATGAGAGATGAAGTGAGGAAAGTACAAAGAGTGAGGTGAAAGGTTAGTATTCAAACTGCTTTTGGCAATGGAGGACAGGTAAAAGGTTATTGAAACAGAAAATAACCCCATGGCAGGCTAGGAAAATGGCCTTTGAAACTTCATGTCAAGAAGACTGCATTGATCAAGGCCAGGGAAAAGGCTGTTGCTAGTCAGAGAGTGAGATAAGGAGAGCCAGGGGATGAGTTTTAGGTATGTGCAGAGATAGCAAAGTTTCTGTGGAATGAAACTGCCAACATGTAGCCTAAATGTAAGGACGTGGATGTTTTCATTTAAGTTTAAGATCTTGCTAGATTAAACCTTGTGTTGGAGACAGAGTAATGATTAAAACCATAGTGATCAAGAAAGTAAGTGACTGGAGGTCAACATTTTAGGGGGAGCATGGCCATAATTCAGCAGAAGCTCTAGACCTCTTCATGCTGTGTGTTGTCACTGCTATTAATTTAGAGTAATGCATACGGGAGTTTAATCTATTTTATTATTTTCTTTTTTTTCTCAAAAAAAAAAATATTTGGAAGGGAGGCGGAAAACAAAATTTTTCATTAAATGCTGTCAAACATGTTTGTAACTAAAACCAGTAAAAACCAAACCAACCCCCAAATCCCTAAGTAACCAAACGCAGCCTTTTACAATAGTTGTTTTTCCTATCAGTTCAAATTAAATTAGTACATTGGGGGGTGAGTGGGGGTGTGTGTGCAATAGAAAAAAAAAAGTTAGCTTTGACAAAACATTGCCTAGAAGTAACAGAGAACACTAGATGCAGGGTGAGGATCTTCTCATCAGTCAATGGAAGTGTTCCGTATCTCAGGAAAATAAAAATACCTCTATTTCCTTTAGAGCAGTTGGAACCAGACTTCATATTATAGAAGAAAAACTAAATTTTAAAGCGATGGTGGTGGGACTGTAAAGAATTCTATGTAACGATCTCACCTACAGACAAAAAGCCAAGGTGATCTTCCCAAATAACATTCCTCTGCTAGCTGAAATACCTATGTGAAACAGCCATAATGATTCTTTGAATGGATTTTCAGGCAAGACAATGTTGCTGTATTAAGTCCCTTAAGACGGAGCCAAGGGTTGAGACTGCAACTCAAGAAGTATTTAATAGCTTTTTTATTATAGCCCATGTGCATTGGCTGGCACAAACTCTCTCAGATGGATGGGATTCAAAGCTGCTACAGGCACAGCCATGCTAGAACAAGGCCCATTTTGCAATTTAGCTATTGCCTGATCTGTACAGTTTCCTCCGCAGTTGGCAGTGTTAAATGCTCTGTCATTGCTCTGAAAGAGTTGCTATTGTCTCCTAGATGATCAGGACAATCACGTTTTTGTAATGGGAGTATGTTTACAATCACTTTGTTTTTCTTATCTCTGACTAGTGTTGTGTTGCATTGACAGCAGGGTTAGGAAAACCTCTTCTGACTTGGGAAGAATGCAGAAAGGTTTTATGGGACAAAGGCAGTCGGTTGTCTATGTAGAGTAAGTTAGCTCGGCAAAGGTAAACCCAGGCAAATATACTAGTCGTGGCTCTGCAGAAAGCACACATCATGCTTGGTGTTTGAAAAATCAGTCCTCTGGCTTTCAAACATTTTCAGAAAAGCATTTACAGGCTTCATTTATCACAGAATCAGAGAAACACAGAGTGGTTTGGGTTGGAAAGATCATCTAGTTCCAACCC
>VXBL01008485.1:13548-93129 GCA_013400195.1 Aramus guarauna | reverse complement strand
CCAGGTGGGGTCTCATGAGAGTGGAGTAGAGGGGAAAATGCTTATGTACATGCCTGAATGCTTATGAACCAGCTGCTGAAGCTGGTGAACTTTTCTCTTGCTAACTGAAGCAGGTGGGGTTTAACAGTTACAACCCTTTCCCTTCCTTTGCTATTCTGTAAAGATTTGCCCCAGGAAAACTAACATTCTCTCTCTTAGCAAATTATATATGCATAGATACTGGTGTATTCGGGAAAGTGGGTGTACCAAAGATACTCTGCTGCAGATGGTCTTTTCTTACATAGCTCTCACTGCCCTTTGGTTTTGTGGTCTCAGCACAAGTCCCCAGAAAATGCAAGTGCTTCTTATCTACTGTAAGAAAGGTTAAAATCCTTGCACTTGTTCACATTGAACTCTTCATAGAATTTCAGAATCTTTCTGAAAAGACTGTGGGAAGCAAAATTAGTGATGAACATTTTTGCAGTCAGAATAGGGAAAAAACCCAGCACGGGGAAACCATTGTTGCAGTGTTGTAAGAAGACTAAATAATCAATGTTGTTATTGTGAAAACTACATTTTAAATGGGAATTTAAAAATTCAGGTTGTATTGATATGCTCTATAAAATCTATTTAGAAATTTTGAAACATCTATTTAAAAGCTCTTGAAATTTTTGTATTTGTTTCTTCCATGGTCTCCTTCTCTGCTACATACCTCTGAAAGCACAATACTGGAGATTCATACTGTCTCAAATGTTTGTACTTGTGTGCATTTTCTCTCTAGAAATGATTAGTAAAACAAGCATAGGGATTGAATATACTTACTGAAGTGGAGGTGCAAATGAATAACCCAAGTAACCCAAGAAGTTAATAACGTTAATTGAGCCCTGTCCCAAAAGGGGGAAAGTGGTCCTGATCATTACTGATGGCAGAACTGAGAACATGAAGAATGGTGTTTGTCACTTCAGACTCTACTGTGGTACGAGCTGAGAAGCAACCACATGAGACGCTGGTGAAAAGAGACGAAGCTAGACTTCTCTCCTGCTCATTTATTTTTCTAAGGCTGGAAGGTGGCTTGAGCTTGTTTCTTGCTTTATTAAGAATATCTTGGCTGCTCTTCTCCATCCTAAATGCTTTTCTTGTACCTGCCTGTATATGGAAGATTATTTATTGCTTTAATTTCTGTGGTATGTGGTTATCATGTTTTGTTTCAGGCAATATCCTGCGGCTTTTGCCAACTTCCACCTGGGATACCTCCTTGTGTTCATTGTGGCATCTTTATTTTCATATCTGCTGATGAAATATGTTGTCTTGAAGGTTCCTTAGGGAGTTTTCTGTGCCCTCCCCCTCATCTCACTTTTTATTGATGTTTTATATTCCCAATGAGATTTGTTACCCAGAGACTTCTAGTTGTCTGTGTTAATTTATTGTCTCTCAACACTGAGCATCCTAATAGCATCGCACACCATATTAGCGACTTTCAGAGATGTTGGCTTTAAACTTGAATTCTGTGAATTTACATGAGTCTATGATTATATTCTTATCTAACAAGGGAGTGAGAAAATATTTTGCTTTTTAGCAAGACGAAAAAGAACCATCTCCCTCCTGTCTCTTTAATATTGACTTCTAATGGGCTTACATCCCGGTTAGATTGGTTATTTTTGATGCCCTACTGCAGACATTTTTGCCATGACCCAATGGTCCAGTTCTGAGAGTCTTCCATCAGATTGCTGTTGAAATAAGCAGAGGAAAAAATTAAACAAACAAACAAAAAAAAAATTACGGTTTCTTTATTTTGTTATCAATAGAGATCTTTTGCCTTACTCTGGAGCCAATCATGCCAGGCTCACAACTTTTGTTACTAAGCTAGTTGCTATGGAGTATTTAGCGTCTCTGAAAGAGTTTTGGGGCATACTTATCCACTTGAACTGTCTTTTCCAAATTATTTAAAGATTAGTTTTAAGATACAGAGGAAACTTTATATTCCAATATCAGTACCACCTAGCAGGAGATACCACCAAATGTTACTACAGCATTGCAATATAGATGTTCTGAATACTCTAAATATCTTACATTTTGATTTTTAGTTTTGAGTAGTTCCTCACTGTTTCATTTCACTTCCACAAACGAACGCACTCACATCTCTAAAAGAATCTCTATTGTATTCACACTAGCTATAGCTATTTCAGGAACTTCATACTTGAAAACCAGCAAAAACAATTTAGACCTATGCAAAGAGGAAATAAAAATAGAAATCAAGAATAATTTTGTGCTCTGCCCCTGGCAATCAGCCTTTCTTCCCACTTTTCTCTCTTTCTACAAGTGCCTCTAATGGTTGTTCCTCTTGCAGGCCAAGCTTGCTAAGCCTGGTTAACTCTTCAAGTTTGAAATGGCTTGTTGTTCCTCAGAAGCAATGCCACCAAGCAGCTAGCAAAAATGAAGGTCTTCACTTTGTAGAGCGTTCAAGGGACACACATTAATGGCCAGATACTGAAGGGCCACACACCCACGTAGTCTGGCTGAAACTACTGGGAGAGGTGTAGCTGCCCCACGCACCTGAGGAATGCAATTCTCTTTCAGTTCCAAAGACTGCTGTCAAAGTAAACTTCACAGTGCTGTCTAAAGGCACTGTCCGAAGCACAACCCTAAGAGATAGAGATTAGAAAAGAAGGAGGGAGAAAATCACTCCTTTTCTTCTGTTGGCTTCCATTGTTCACATTCAGCAGTACACTGATGAGTGGCAGATTCATTCATTCTTTTGCCTAGCTCATACAGAAGGGGGAAGATATTTCAAAAGTCAGATAATGTGATTATGGAAGCATAAAGAGTATCAAAGAGAGAGTGTAAAGGCAGAAGTAGAACTCAGTGTGGTAACTTTTTCTTTTTTTTTTTTTTTAAGAAGGCTGAATTTTAAACAACTTTTCCTTTTATGTCCACTGCAACTGGAATCACAGTTGCTGTTGAGAATATTGGAAAGAAACTTTTATATGTCTATAAATGTATAAACAACCTACTTTACTTTCTTGAAAGACATCTCAAACAATCATTTGGTCCAAAGTAGGATGATCATCATTATTTGGTGAGAAAAAATGTGACTACTTTTACAGTTTTAACTGCTTCAGAATAGATTTTGTTGAACCAAAAACCCCAACTAGTTCTGGTTTTGTCATCTGCAATTTCAAACAGCAGAGCAGAAACCACATTGATAGATAAAGACTGTGCTGGAGGCTACTGAGAAAAAAGTGCATCTTTACTTGAGATACTACGTGCAGAACTGATGCCTTATCTCAAAAAAGGATATTTCAGACCTCAAATAAATGCAAAGAAGGGTGACAACTCTAATACAGAGTTCTGGGAGATCTCTCTTCTGAAGCAAAACTATGAAGTTTAATAGGATAAAACAATACAAAAATTTTAATGCTCTAGAAGAAGTACATCAAGAGCTTCTGTGTTTTCCCTGTACTTGAACATTTGGACCAAAGCACAGTCAATGAAACTAAATAGTGAGAAGTTAAAATTCAACCAACAAAAATGTTCTTTTCTACACAATTTTTTGATTAAGATGTGCAAACTCCTGAGAACAGCAGTGAAAGTGAATTAGAAAGAGATTAGGTGTTTGTGCATGGATAACAAGACCCTCAGTGATGTTGGTGATAAATGTTTTGAAGTGGATCGTAAATCTTGTGCTTTGGCATCCAGAAGACTGATAAAGATCAGGTGAGATGGATCAAATTCCTCCCTTGTGGGTTTTAAGTGTGTCATCCCTTGAAGCCTCTAATACCAAGGAGATACAACATACTGTAATAAATGGATGACTTCTCTGATCCAGGATGGTAATCTGGGATACCAGACAAAAGTGCCTTAGGCTTTCAGCTAAGAGTTTGAACGTGATTCAGCAAACCATGGAAATTAAGTATGTACTTGAAATTAAACACTTGTCTAAATGTGTTACTGTGTAGGAATATGTTTACTGTCAAGAAAATCTTCTTCTTCATAAAAAGTTACAAGAAGAAACTGTACAAATGAATAAAGTCAGCATGAATTTGAACTTTTCCACTGAATGTTTTAAAGTTTTTTTTAATCCAATGTATATTCAGCCCTAATACTTTTAGAGAATATTACAGGCAAGATTCAAGTTTCTTCTGCTGACCAAAATGCTTTCACTGCTGCAATGGCCTCTCCATCACAACTGGCTGGCCGTATGCTTAAGATTTTTGTTACAATGGTTCACAAATTCAGGAGCTGCATTCTAAATAGATCTGTGCGACATAAGCATGTGTCCGTATTGAAACAAAAAATTTCAAGTGATCTGTGAATAGCTGTTGCTCTTTCAGTTGGAATTAAAAATGTCATATCCTGGCAACATAATCGGAGGGGGAGGGGGTGTGTGTCTAGTTTACTGTCATTAATCCTGCTGATCCACCTGTATTTCTATGTGCTTTGCCTTTATGAAAATATCAATGATCAATGAGAAAGCTTGGGTTTCCAATTAATCTGCTGGGCACACTGTGTTTGGTATTATGTGGAATCCATGGAACAGTAAAGAATAGTTTAAACTCTGCACTTGGTTGATATATGTATTCTGAGAGACACAGGATTCCTTTTCCTGTTCATACAGCATTTAATACAACGCAGTTACAGGCTGAACAATGTACAAGTACTCCTATATCCTTTCTCTAGGAAAGTAAAAGAGGAGGCAAGATGTTATAGGTGTTGTGCTGTTGAAAGTATATTTCTGGATGGACAATGCATTTCTTTGATACTTTAGTGTTTCATTTCAACTTAAAGTAAATATTGTGGACAAGAAAAAATTCTTGATATGGTTTTGCTCAAGAGCAAGGTGTATGCTTGCTTTTTAATGGATTCATAAAGGGAATGGTAGCAGTGTTGTTTCAATGTTTTCCAGCATCTAAATCTGGCAAAATAATTCAATGAAAATAATAACTACAGTGAATAGTAGTTAGGTTTATGAAAGAAAGAACAGTTAATTCAGGTAAAAGAATGAGAGCCCCTATTTCTCATGTTGCCAAGGCAAGCATCCGTTGTTGTTCGTCATCATTGTTCAACATAACTGCAGGTCACACTTGTCTCAGTACAATTCCAGTCTGAGAAAGTTAAAGCCAGAATATAGTCTTGTACTTTTTAGTACAGCTGTTAAGTTTCACCCAGTTAGCCTGTGCTTAGTCCTAAAGCTAGCTGAAGTTTCAACTGCAATTACACTGGGACATGAGGTTTACCACGGCTGGCTCTTAGATGTATCTCTGCCCTATCTCCAGGTGTTAGCCAAACTTTTCCAGCTTAGATGACCAGGGTGTTCAGAACAACTGATTGAGTTTGTCCAACTAGACCACAGCACCTTGTTAAGCATTGAAACACTGATCAAAAATATTTAAAGGAACAAACTTCTCATTGATAGACCCTAGTAAGAGTTTGATATTCAACCATTTACCATTTTTAGATGTTCACCTCAGTAAGATTTCCCTGGTTTATAGTACCTCATATGCCCCCCCAGTTTCTTTGTTTTGAGTACCTCACAAATTTTCAAAGTGTGTGGTGTTCTTGAACACCTGCTGCTGCTGTGGCTGCTTGCTTAGGGGGTCAGAGGAGGTGAACATAGTCAAATAAATTTTTTGTACCCAAATAATTGGATCAATTCTATTTAGTCTGTCTCTTCAGAATCCTTTCTACTGCATTTCAAGGGATAATAGTCCATAAAAATATCCTTTTTTTCCCATTGAAAAGGTTAAATAATAATGAAAGGAATGAGAAATGCTGCACTATATTCTAACATTATGCAACCAGTGTGGCTGACGTGATTTATCAGTCTTTTACAACTCCTTTTGCTGCCAAAGGAACTGTTCCATGAAAAATATTCCGTAGAGTGGGAGAGACAATTTTTTAGGTATGTTTTATTTTTGTAACACACATCAATGTAGATTCACTAAATTTGTAGAAAAAGCCTGCCAGTCACAGACATCTTCCCTTTGCTTCCTTCCATCCGGATTTCCCCGCATGGGGACTATGCCTTCCTGCTTCCCTCCATACCACCAAGCCAGCAGCCCAGAGTTGTATGCCCGCAAGGAACACAACTGTTTTCCTTGCTCTACGCTTAATATTTAATATGTAACATTCAGCTCTGTGTTCTAAGTTAAATCGTTCAATAGACTATGTATTATTCAATAGGGGAAACTTAAAATGTTAAATAAGCAGGAATTTAAGATCCATTTATATGAATGGACGTGATTACATAACATTTCCTTGCTTTATTGTAGGTTCATTATTACTTTTAATCCTTTCATTATTTGATTAAGTTGAAAGCGAAGCAGTTTGCCATCCAGGACACTTCCAGCATTGACCTCCTTTCTTCTAGATAAGTACAAATATGGTTAGTACCTAGCCTGAGTGCGTAATGCATGCAAAATTAATAGATGGGCAAAATCTGCTTGAATGTTACAAAACCAGGACAAATGAATGTGCTGGGATTTTTTTTCCCTTCCATATAGTTTCTTACAGATGCTTAGAGGCATTTTTACAGAGTATTCTTTTATTAAAGAGGGTGGAGGATTCATACTTGCTGGCACATGTAAATTACTTATGCATTCCCAGCTTCTATTGTTATTTATCTCACAATAACAACAGGAGGCCCCACCGGACTGATTTGCTGTGCTGATACAAACTAAGACTAAAGTATCTTCAGTGAACCACAGAGCTCACAACTGAGTCTAGAGAAAGCCCAAAGAACAGTAGCACAGGTTTTCTGTTTTATTTCTTGTTCAAGGATTTAAGTACGAAAAAAAATCTGGGGTCAGTTTTACTAAGGTGTTTGGTTGCCTCACTTGCATTTAAATGAATAGGAATTAAGTGCCAAATTGCCAGTTAAAAAACTGGCTGACAGTAATGTCTAAAAAATTATATCAGGTCTTGGCTAGAGGCACAAATTGCCCTCGAGTTTGCTGATACCCATTCCAAAATAAGTCAATTTTTTTAGCATAACTGCTGGAATCATTTGGTGCTTGATAAATAATACTAACCTCCCCACCCACAGTGTGAAACCTGGAGCTGCTATGATATGATTCCTCAAGAAGTAGGAGACATGGCTGTTAGCACTTATCCTATCTTCCTGCAGCAGGAGAAATTCAATCTAACAAATCCCCTCTGAGATCTGAGGAAGAACATGATGTCTAGTGGTATCAAGAGAAGCAATTTTTTTTCTCTCTTCAGTCCATGACAAACCTTATCAATCTTGCCTGGGCAAAACTACCATTCTTGGATTGTTAGAAATCATCTTATAATTTTCCAATCTAAGTCTATTTCTGAATGTTATATATCCAATTGATCTTGTGACAGTATCATACTTAAACTTAGCTCACTCTTCCACTATCTTGACACTCACCCTTTACAAGCATGAGTCACCATATTCTCCCTCAATTTTTATATTCCTATATCAAGTCAAGCTTTTTGTGTATCCTTGTCCCTACATGTTCTTTGTTGACCTTTTTTGTTCTTCTACCCATTTATTTTATTCTCCCTTGAAAGCAGGTGCTTAGAAATGTAAATACAGTTGCAACTGAGGCCACACCAGGCTTTTTTACAACTGTATGAGTAATTCCTTACCTGCACTAAACCAAATTCAGAATACTTTGCCATTTGTACCTGTACCGTGTTGGCTTTGTCCTTGCTGTGAGGAACTTGCTCATGGGTCTGAGCTCTCACATGCACAGAAACGATGCTCCTTGGAGATGACCAAAGATGAGGTGCTGTCTGTTGGAGATGTGGTAATAAGGGCCATAGTAGATCACAAAGGAAATAAATCAACTTTGAAGGCACAATTTGGTCTTTATTTCCTCTCCAGGGGACACAGTTTTATACTTATAAGCATGTGGTTTAGTATCCCTTCACATTTAAGTCATTTGATGGCATTCTGTTTTTTCCACACAGACATGTCACAATACCATCCCTGCTCAATTCACAGCAAATGAATATATCAGACTATGAGGTGCCCCTGTGCCCCTTTGGGGGAAAGGAGTTGGGAGTGAGGGGGTGGAGGTGGGGCTGGGGGTAAGAGGGTGGAAGAATGGAGGGGTTTTAGTGTTTGTCTTTGTTTCTCGTTATCTGAATCTATTTTAATTGGCAATAAATGAAATTAATATCCCCAATTCAAGTCTGGTTTGTCCATGACAGTGACTGGTAAGCGATTTCTCTGTCTTTATCTCTGCCCATGAGCTTTTTCATCCTATTTTCTGCCCCTGTCTTGTTGAGCAGTGGGAATGAGAGAGCAGCTGGGTGGGAGTTTGACCCTTAGCCAAGGCTAACCCACCACAGAGAAATGCAGGAATGACCCTATTCTCCGGTTCTTACAAGGCTTCTCAGAGTGATTTTTAAAGGATCTCTGTGTTCCTTGTGTTTTACCATGGAGGAAATGGCACCTGTTGTGAGATCAATTGATGTGCCCTTTTCTCTCTGCCTGAGGGTTTATCATGCTCATCTTGCATTTCTTCTTCATTTTTGATGGCCAAGAGAAGTGTCTTGACTCTTCTTCCTGGCCCAGAACAGACTGGAAGCATGAAGGTCATGGTCTGCATTTTTGCATGCTTCTGAGAGCCCACTCTGAGCCAGGGGTCATGTAACGTGGATACGTGCATCTGCACCCAAGTTAGCAAGTCCTTCCAAGAGCCCTTGAGATATATTAGTTCAGGCTTTGAGCCACACTAATGCAGCTGCGTGTCTGCCTATACACCCAGCCAGCAGAGACTAGCTATTTTTGTTTCCTCTGACTGCTTAAATGCACAAGATATACTCTGAATGACCCTGCACTGAGGTTTGCCAGGAAAAATCATGCCAGGAAAAACAGCAGATTTTTTAATTTATTTCAGCATTTAGAAGAAAGCAAGTTCCCAAAACATCTAGGCATGATCTGCATAGCATTAAATGTTATGTGCGTGAGAATCTGCAGAGATACTGCGTTTCTGCTGAGAGTGCAGTGCTGCACAAGGAGGTGTGTTTGTAAATAATACTGAGACATCTCTCAGAAATACAACAGTCTGCTAGGTTCCTGGCGGTGAGAAGAGACATGCTAAGGATGTGCAAAAGAGTTAAGCATGTTTGCTTCACCCCAGGTGTGATTCAGAGCTTTCTGTGAGGCTGTGACTGACTTTTAAAAAAGTATTTGCTCAAGCTGTCCTGAGATACGACGTGAATTGTCTCAAATGTTTACGGGCTGGCTGCTTGTGGCAGCAGGAGGGAAATAAAACCTCCAGTATGCATAAATGTGCATGTAATGTCTGCTGCACATGTGACTGCCTCTCCACCAGAGACCACCAGTGGCTGGGAGGGATAGAAATCTCATCTTTGTCCCCAAAATGCAGGAAACTTACTGTAGAGATGACAGGAGGGGGCACAAATAATTGCATATCAGTGTGTGCAGGGGTGGAAGAAGTGAAGGACCAGACTGGAGTGAAAATGAGTGCCAAGCAAGTGAATCTCATTTTTAAAGTGAAAACATTTAGCCCTGGGTGTTGGTCACTGTCACTCAGCTATGCTTGCAGTACCAGTACGTGTACAAGGGTGTGAGGGATCTTTATGGTTTGATCTGCACCAGAGCTTGCTCTGTGTATGGTCTTATTGCCGTGAGTTATTTTCCATCAGCTGCAGGAGGCCACAGTCCTTCAACCTGGAACTATGAATGAGATTTTTTTTTCTTCTCATGAAGGTTCCTGCTTTTATTCACACAGAAAACTTGAGAGAAAATATAATGCTATGCAATTACGATCATTGGCATAGATATTTAAAGGTAAAATAATCCCAACTGCTTATGGAATACAAGAAGAAAGAGTAAAAATTACTGGAAGAAAATTTTTAATTCATTGCTTGAATGATGAGCAATAAAGACGGTTTCTTTCTAATCTGCCTTCTAGTGTTTGGGACACTTTATCCTCTGGTGTGTGCCCATGTCCAAGGACTTCTTTTGGCATGGGAAATGAACAAGGGACATGCAGAAAAAAAGGAAATAGAATAATGACTGACACAGTGGAAAAAACTTTCTGAGGTCCTTCAGAGTATGAGTTCAAATAATTCAGTTTATTTTATTGATTTGTCAGAGAAAGAGGAGGAAAAAATTACAGTGCAAAACTGATCAACAACTCCAGTCTGATCGCAAATTTCTTAGTATTTTATAAGATTAAGCTGACAAAGTCTTTGTATATATGTAAAATTATGAAAGATTGATATTTTAGAGATTATTTTCCTTATGATTGAAATAGATTTGTTGAACTTCCCTAGAAATACCTTTTGAGTAGCTTAAAATGTAAATTTATGGTAATTTAGAATTTGAGAAATATAAATATGAGACTATTTCAGAAAACAACTTTGTTTTGAAACTAAGCTCATCCTTTAGAACCAGCATTGTATTAGTCATCTTCTCAAAATATTTTTAAAATTTCAAATTCAATAGAAAAAGAAGTTTTGCATAAAAAAGTATTAAGTCATTCTAGAAACATGGATTTAAACTGTATTTATGCTAAATATGCATTAAAAGTATGCATAATTAGCTCAGTTCTGTAAGACCCAAATTTGTCTTTGCGCCTGTATGTAGATAAGCACGCGCGCACACACACACACACACACACGTGTATAATATCTTGTCGATACGTGATTATGGACTAAATCATATTGTGTATGTATGCTTATATATATAATATCTGTCTGCATTTGTATAAATTCATACTTATATACTTACAGAGTGTGTATGTGGATATATGTATGAATATGTTTAGATATATATTTATGTATATTTATGTATGTATGATTCTAGATCATTAAAACATAAGGAACTAGAAAACTGAGACTTCTGGATTGTTTCTGTAGATTCTGGAACAAGATGCTCAGCCTCAGGCCACTCGCTGACTTTCCCGCTATGGTACTTAAACATTATTTAAGACATTTCACTCTTAGCCCTCCTGGAAGCAGAAATGTTCAAGAGTCCTCTTGATGTCCCAGAGGAGACCCTTAAGAGGCTGCACTGCCTCATCCCTCTTGCCTGCAGGCTGACCCACCTTCACTGAATGGGGAGAGAAGTCAGTAGCTTTGGTAAATGGTGGTTCTGGTCTCCAAGAGAATTTCCCAGAAACTGGGAGCTATCCCAGGCCTCCAGTAGGGATTCGGTCTTCTGGCTCCCTAAGATGAAGTAGCTCAAAATGATTGATACCTTGATTCTGATATTTTCCTAGCTACTGCTGAGGGTGGGCTGGAGATAAGCTCAAATGGGTGTCCTTTGAATGGCTCCCTGGAGATCCAGGTGTCCACAGAAGAGAAAGCTGTCCTACCTAAGCAGACGGAATTACCCTACTGGGATTTTCCTTCCCCAGGGCTGCAGTGAAGTGCTCACAGCCAAAGCACACAGTCCTGTTGCTCAGAGTTAGGTCTGACAAATGTCCCATTTCAATCTCTTTATGCCCTGTGCAGAACCACTTCCAACTGCTTGTTGGGTGACACATCATTACTCTGCACCCACTCTGACCCTGTTTGTTCCTTATGTCACAGCTGTAGCTCAGCAGAGGATTTATTAAACTTCACCCTGTAGTGAGTAATGACACTATTTGGTGACAGAACAGAGCAGAATAAAAACGGTCCACTTTTTTCTCCATTTTGAACAAAAATATAGGTGTGAGATATCTGGCCACATTAACAAGTCTGCTTTTGCCTGGAAGGGAAAGGTATAGCTAGTTTCTGAGGACTTAGATCCTGGAGGAGCCTGTAGAGTTCATAGCAAGATAGCCAGGGTTGATATGAGTTTTCTCAAGACTTTTGCCACCTTATGTCCACTGACATGCAAAATGCAATGAATTGTGATTTCTGTTAAGAGGTAGTACTTGTAATGGGTTTGTGGGGTGGCCATTGAAGCTACATGTCCTTCTTATGTTGTGGGCCACAGAGCTGAACACAGTACTACAGGTGGGGTCTCACAAGAGTGGAGAGAGCAGCAGAATCATCTCCCCTGACCTACTGGTCACACTTCTTTTGATGCAGCCCAGGACACGGTTGGCTTTCTGGGCTGCAAGCGCACACTGCTGGCTCATGTTGAGCTTTTCATCCACCAACACACCCAAGTCCTTCTCCTCAGGGGTGCTCTCAATCCATTCTCTGCCCAGCCTGTAGTTGTGCTCGGGACTGCCCCGACCCATGTGCAGCACCTTGCACTTGGCCTTGTTGAACTTCATGCCATTTGCACAAGTCCACCTCTCAAGCCTGTCAAGGTCCCTCTGGATGGCATCCCTTCCCTCCAGCGTGTCAACCGCAGCACACAGCTTGGTGTCATCAGCAAACTTGCTGAGGGTGCACTCAATCCCACTGTCCATGTCTCCGATGAAGATGTTGAACAGTACCGATCCCAATAACGACCCCTGAGGAACATCACTCATCATTGTATCTCATGATGCTTACGCCTAATTTAAGCATAGAGAGGCTGTTACTACCCTTTGTTCCATGAAGCAGGGCAAACAAGGGCATAGTTTGTGATGGGAACTGGACAAAACAATAGATATAGGTTCATCATTTCTCAATAGGCAGGCTACGAGAAGATTCTCTACTGCTTTTCACCTGGATCTATCCCTCCTTTCTCTTTCATATATCTTTCATATCTGGGTGTTGGCAGGGAACTGGGTCATGCAGGCTTTCAAGGCAGAGGGAAATGTTTACTTTTCCCTTTGTGTTGAATAGATTGAGTCTCTCTCTTGCCCCATTTAATTTCAGAGCTGGGTAATGAAGCCAATGCTATTGCTGTGTTTGTGACTGGAGAAGAAAGAAAAAAAAAAAAGAATGTGATGCAATGCTCTGATAAATTCAGTGATTATCTTTAGCATTCTTTAGTTTTCCTTTTTATTGGTTTGACATATACCTGCTGTGCCAATCTGTTAGCCAGAATGTCATCACTGAGAAGTAGGCATGCATATAATCTCTGTTTTTCCTTTCACAGACTGAGTGCAAGGCAGACTACTAAGGGAAGATTTGGAAAACTGGGAAAGTGGCTTCTATAATGATCCAAGACGCAGGTATCATAGCATAATTCAGGAGGTCTTTAGCTCAGCTCCCTGATCAAAGCAGAGACAGCTGTGGGGTCAGTTAAGACTGCTCAGGGCTTTATCCAGTTCAGTCTTGAAAAATGCCAAGGATGGAGACTGCATGACCTCTCTTGGCAATGTGTTCCACTGCTGGACTGTCCTCATGGGGCAAAGGTTTGAATCTCCCTTATTTAAGCTTATGCCTATTGTCTCTTGTCCCCTGCCATGCACTGCTGTAAAGAACCTTTTTCCATCTTCTTGATGACCTCTCTCCATAGGTAGTGGGGGTGCTACTGACCCATCAACAGTCCCTCCAAAGCAGTCTCCTATCCAGGCTGAAGAAGCCTTTATCTCTCACCCTCTCCTTACTGGATAAGTGCTTCAGATCCTACCATGCCAGTGGCCCTGTGCTGAACTTGCTCAGGTTTATCCATGTTCTTCTACAGGGGTGGCTACAACTGGACATGGTATTAGTGCTGAGGAGAGGAAGGATAATCCCTTCCTTTGGTCTACAGGCTCTGGCCCAGTTGTTGCAGCCGAGGAGGCTGTTGTTCTTTACTACCAAGGTTCATATTCAGCTCAGTGCCCACCAGGACCCCCTGAGCCTTTTCTGCAGTCCATCAGCTACAGTCTCTGTTGTTTCCAGTGCTTCTTCCTTCCCAATCCCCTACACCGAATCAGGGATTCCAAAGATAGAGCAGTGTTTGTAACAGCCATGTTTTGCAGTTCTCCTCATTGGTTGCTGGATCTATATATAACAATATTCTTGATGTTATGCCATGATATTGCTGTGGACAGAGTAGTGCCAGGTGTCTCATGCTCCCACCTACACCATCTGCTGTGGTGTTTGCGCACACAGAGTTTTCTACTTGCACTTATGTGGCAGGGAAGACCATAAAATATACTGACGATGGAGCTGTGCCCAGGGCTTTGGCTCTGATTAAGGCTCTGTTGCCGTTAGTGCAGGTGGAGATTTTTCCTGCTGGGGTGGAATGGGACACAGGGAACAAAACCATGTTTTTTTCCCCCTACGATCTGGGAAGCAGAGAAGGAAAAGGAAAGTGCCTTTCCTTCCATCCACGTATGTCCAGCCTTTGCAGTCATCCCTTGGACTCTGACCATGCTAAATTCTCTAAGGTGCACTGCAGCCGTTCCTCAAGAAAAACAGGGACAATCTGCAGGGAAAATCCTCAACAATTTTCTTTTTCCTTCCTTTGGAGCTGGATGATGTCTTTTCCTAATCAGTATTTTCTATAATAGCATGAAGAAGGATATTCTGCTTTAATTGAATGCTGAACACGAGTTCTGCTGGGGCGTTCAGTTTACTGGGAAACCAAATCCCTCCCTGTTCATGTCCAGCCTCCAGGTGACATGAAGGCTCAAGTCCTTCCATCTCTAGTAATTCCTAATATTTTTAGGTGTCAATATCCAGGCTGTATGGTCTCACTGTTAAATGCATGCCTACGTGGCTGGGACATGTAGTGAGAGGGTGGTATGTTGTCATCATCCCAGATTAGCTCTGTCTCCACATCTATGCAGTCTTTGTCCTCCCCATTGAGATAAACCATTTAATGGCATGTATTATCACTGACTCGTGTTGCCATGTGCTCAGTAGAAGCATGCTGATAAATGAAGAGAAGGAAATGTGTTTGAATCGTGTACATGTGGACTTCAAGATAAATCCTATGGTACGGCAAATCCCTGAAGCCCTCCAGTTGCTCTCTGTGCTTTACCTTTTGCTTTAGACTTGTGGTAGTTCTCATTCTCTCATATAATAATAATAATAATAATAATACCACCACCAACAACAACAATAATCATCATCATAATCTATAAGAACAGCAGATGCCTACACAGATATTAATACATGGTTCTGTGATTTCTTATGCAAGATAATATCTTTCACCTTTCTTTGAACTACCACGGACTGAACAGCATCATATAACTTGCATAGCCCCCTTTAAGAAAACCCATAATGTTTAGCTTAGCTTAAAGTTACAACACATATGTGTTTCATAACCACTGTTTGGCCATGCATGCAAAGAGAGGAGTCTTTTCAGCATTAGCTCTACAAAGCAGGTAGGTTTAGTTTTGTCCAATTAATTTTTCCAGCCACCCAGAAGACCGGTGCGAACTAGTCCTTTAGCACTATGTAGCCATGGTCTATGGGATTTCAGACGTTAGTAAGACTGAGACTCAGACACCATGCTCTTAATGGCAAGCAATTTTCTGTCTCCAATCCTCAAATTATATAGGCAAGCTCAAAAATTGTAAGGCATTTTCTTTGATTTTCTAGTTCATTCCTTCCCTGAAAATAACAAAGAAAATGAAAGCAGGCATCAAAGGAAAAACTCCCCTGAAATGAGCCAGCGGCTGCTCTACAAAATGATCAGAGAAGGTTGCTGGAATCTTGTCCCCAGCACCTGAGTGTTCCTTAGGCTTGTGTAGTGCCTGCACTTGATATAATGCACAGCAATTACACAGTAGCTGTATTGTCATGGCTGTGGCAGGATAACCATGGGATGGACACTTGTCTGAGTTCATTCAGGGACAGGAAGAGCAGAAATGAAATTTACTTTAACACCAGAAATCCTCTGTTATTTTTATTTTTTAAAGTGACACTGTGAAATTTTAGCCTTTTACAGAATGAAAGAAGGAAGTCAACGTCTTTCAACCATTAATGGTTGTGAGTGGGTTACTTTGATCTGTCCTTCAACCTGCGCTGCTGACTTGCCAGAACACAGGAACTCGGCTTTAGGGTATATATCATTTTCATGGCCTTTTGGTTATAGATTCATTGCTCCTCTCTGCCATCCCCTAGCCTATTGTAGCTGTTACAAACTTTCCAACTGGGCTTGCTTTACTGAGGGAGGATCTGAACTTTCATGTCTACTAGTAACTCAAGAGAGGAGAATGGACACAAGGTAGTGAGAGAGGGATTCAATGGGTGTGTATCTCTACTTGTAGCAGATTCACTTAAGCAATGTACTGCTGCATTTACGTTGCATCCAATAGCTCTGTAAGTCCTTCCAAAGCAGTCTGCAATGTAGATATGCTTCAAAAGTTGCTACACTGATCTTCCACCTCATGGTGCTATGAATGACCCATTTGCTGGAATTCATTTTGAATAAGAGATCAGGAAGTGTCCACTATCAACTTCTATCATTAACAGGGTTGGTTGGAAAACTGAGAAATATCCTATTCTGTTTTTGTTGCAACGGAGTCTACAGAGCTGTGGTAGAAAGGTGGGACTCATCAATCTGCATAATGACATCTTAAATTGCTTTGCCTAAACTTGTCAGAACTGTTTAGAGTTTGACTTTTCCCTGATCTTACTCCTCCATACTGTTGCACTTCCACCTTGAGCCAGGGAAGACAATAATGTCTCTAGTGGTTTCCATCTTACCACTGTTTAAATGGGCTTTGGAGTGTTGTTGACCTAGAAAGCAATATGGCTGTTGGAAGTTACAGGTCAACACTTAAATCAACTTAAACTAGGTGTTCGTATCTCAAATACTAACCTTCACCACTGCTGAAAGTGCTGGTTTGACACTCGCTTGGGTTTTGTACAACAGATTGCCATCCAGTGGCTGAACAGCATGTTGCATGCAAGCGTATCTTGGAGTAAGCTGTTTGCTACCCTGTCCCTTTCCTACCTGGAACAGACATTTCCTCAAGCACATTTAGCTTATCTGTACCATGCTTTACCTAGACACAAATGAGGATGATGTTCCTCCTGTACTTGCAAGGCTGCAGCGTGAAGCTGATTGGAAGTCATGTTAGACAAGTGTTTCTTTCCGATTATTTTTTAAAATCTTTATATGCAAACTCCATTTAATAGGAAGGTACTACTAGTACTGCCTGCCAACTGGTATTTTGCATTATAAAAGACGCATATAGAAAAGAAGCTGAAAACCATTAGGGAATAGTCTTAAGCAAACAAGCCCATCTGGCTGTTTAGTGAATTAATATGTATTTTAGGCGGGAGTGATACCAATGAGTGTTGTTAAGGTTGCCCAGCATTTCCTATAGTAATACTCCAGCTTTTATTGCTTATCATTTTGCTGTATCTTAATTGCTTGGGCTGAAACTCTTTATGCAGGGGCATCTGCCTTGCACTGAATTAATTTTGGAAAACTGCAGCCAAAATAGTTTAGCTGTTTGCATAAAAGAATCTAGAAGAAATAGTCAGTTCTGCCCATATTAGAAATAGATCATATAGTTTTCTTTGGAAGACTTGCACTCATGCTTGGGAGCAGATACTCCAAAAAGAAAAGAGAAGAAGAAATGGCCTTTCTGTTGCATCTATCCCTCAGAAATTCTATCTTATGACAGCCCGTAAACCCTTGAATAAACACACTTTTCTGGTATTCAGCAGCAACTAGTCGTAAACAGCTAAGTTCCTCCGATGTATTGACTGCACTGGCTATTTTACAGTCTGCATCAAACAAGAATTTCTCTGCAACTTTCCTTCCTTTTTCTGGGATGCTCTGTGTTAGACTAGGTCTAAGCTGAGACACAAAGTGGGAGGGAGGACACCCACAGTGGGAGGAAGGGTCCCTGCACTGTGCCCAAGCTAAATAATCCCTATTATTTACAGCACAAAATTGGCAGAGGAAGGTCTAGAAGGTAACAAGAGACCTAGGAAGAAACCAAGTGATTTGAGTTTGGGGTATCGTAGGTTGACTGGGATGTGTAAGGTGTGACTATACGTGTATGGCAATATGTGTGTGTGGTGGAAAAATGAGGCTATGTGTAAAACTAAGGGAGAAATTAGCAGTAGGTGAACTAAGAGGGCAGGGATCAGGCATCTGTGGAATGCGTGCTAGGAGCAGCGGGCTATGGGACTGGTTCATGATTTCACAGAATGGTTAATGTAGGAAGGCACCTCTTGAGATCATGTTGTCCACAGCCCTGCTCAAAGTAGGATCAGCTGGAGCAGGTTGCTCAGGACAATGTTCAACCAATTTTTTAATATTTCCAATGATGAAGACTCTACAACCAGTCTGGGAAACTTGTTCCAGTGTTCAGAGAGTTCAGCACTGACCTTCAGAAAGTCTCAGCTTCTTCTGTGGGTGTCTATGAGAAAGTCCATGTCTTTTCCATGCACAAATTAATGGCAATGACAGCCCTTTTTCCATAGGGATGTTTAGAAAAATAATGATTTTTTGTGATTCTGTGAGGTACAGCAGTGGTGAGCGAAGTGCTCTGTAGCTCCTGAGGCTGATGGTAACAGGATCTTTCAGGCCTGGGCTGAATTATCCACAAAATCCTCCCTCCCTGCCCCCCACTGGTGGGCAGAAAGATGAGGATGGAGGATGATAATCTTGTGTGCTTGGATTCACTTTTTGCTTCAGTCATTGCTAAGACAAGAAACATACCTCTAAATTGAACTACTGGGTTTTGCAGAGGACCCTAGAAAGATGTGCTTCAGTAGATATCTGATATTGATCACTCTTTAAAGATGTCCAGAATGTGTTTATCCCTCATTCCTATAGTTCACTGTCAGTAGATGTGTTATTTTTCCAGAACTTTGTTCTATGGTACACAAAGACACTTCAGAAATAGTTTTTGAACTCCTAATAGCTCTTTCAAGTCCTATCAGATGTTTGCATCACGTTAAGCATTTGAAATATGCATAGTTTATTTACTCTGGGTTTTCTGTCTAGTATGTGATCTTCCAGAGTCCTGAATGAGAAGACCATATCCTGAGATTTCCAGCTGTCTTCCAGGTAAGGGAAACACTGGTGGGTAAATGTAGATTTTTCTTATTTAAAGCAAGGCTGTTTACTTGGCAGGTAGGCTGTAGCAAATAAACTGCTGGGCTACAAAGTGAATGGCAAAGTAAAACAAAGTATTAAATGGATAGCAGCTGAATGAGGATTCTGTGGCTTGAGGACGGGATAAGTGTAAGGACTTGTAAGGAGAAGTATAAGCTTATGCCCTTGAAGCTTTTCTTGGATACAACTACTAAAGCAAGCCAAGTCTTTGTGATCCTTGTATATATTATACTATGTGGTTTTTGTTTGAAATGCATACATACTTAGTAAGATGATAAATTATACTTTATACTGCAAGGGATTATTCTTTTTCTAGTGCTGTAGTCTTTACCTTTAATTCTCCTGTTTGATATATGAAAATGCTACATGATTTTAAATGCTGTATGATTTTACAAATGCTGCATGATTTATAAAACAATTTTATACTGTTGTACTCCCCAAGAATGTGTTGTGTTTATTAGAATCACAGAATCATAGAATGGTTTGAGTTGGAAGGGACATTTCGGCATGGGCAGGGACATCTTTCTCTACGTCAAGTTGCTCAAAGCCCCATCCAACCTGACTTTGAACACTTCCAGTTAAGGGATAGGAATGATGGAACTCAGACTATCACTAGCTACATCAAAATGGATATATTTTAGTTAATCATTCTTTACCAAATAGCTGCATGAAAGGCATGCATCTAATCCCCTCTCCTATTTTTCTGCTTCTTTCTTTGCTTAACTGCTCCCTTGTTGCATAGCTTGAAACTGGATTGTGTGACTGTGTTGCCTGTTGCATCAGAGGGTGTTTCAAACTCTGCTATAGCAAAATATTGCAATGCTTCCTAAAAGGGTCTTAGCCATCCAAATGGTCCTAGAGGGTACAGAGGATCCAAAGGAAAGCAAAGCCCCAAGTGCTGCTTGTTCTTGTGGGCCAGACACTTTCCCTCTGGAACCTACCTTTTCCAGAAACTATAAAGACTTTGGAAACTCTACATCACAACCAAGAGGTAAATTCAGCTTCTCAGTTCATCAAAACAGAAGCTTAACTTTCTCTGTGCATTAACTTCAGAGCTGTTGAGTCTCCTGCTGCTAGTCTGAAGCACGCATTTGGCTCTACCTTCTGCTCCCTAGTCACGCTGTTGGTTACACATCCACAGCACGCTGTCCCAGGGCTTTCATGCTGCAGGCTGTGTCCCAGAGCTTGAAGAAAGCTGTTGCAGCCAGGATATGGTATCTGCCTGTGACCACTCATTGAGTGCTCCAGGTGGAAGCTTAGTGTTGTGGTCTTTCCCTGCCATGTGAAACAGCTTGCCTGAGACACATTCACTTCCCCACTCTGTATGTGTGTTTAATTCACATGCTTGCAGCTCATCGTGTAAGGTTTTAAAGTTTTATGTACTGACATTCAGGTACCTGGGGAAGTTTTGAGTTCTGAGCTTATGTCAATTAATTTAAAACTTTTTTTTTTTTTTTTTTTTTTTCAATCCTGCTCTTAGTAGAATTGGTAGACTGACTATTACACTACAGCTCAAGTGATGTAGGGTAGCAGAGTGAAAAGTAGTCCGCAGCCTGTAGAAATGACTCCAACATGGCCCTGCAGGATTGACTGCTCCACTGAACATCTATTAGGTATCCTGTTCCCTAATAGGAATATCTGCTCCGGATTATTATTAAATAACCCAAGGAGTTGACACAAAGAATCTGGAATATGACAGTTGCTGACTATGCTGGGCTCTGGGACACCAAGTATGTCCAAGGATTTCTGTGCTGTTGAGATTTCAGCCAGTCTGGGAACATTTAGCAGCTAAACAGACACACAAGTATCTTCATTGCTGAAAGCTCAGGCTCCTGTGGAGCTAAGGTGGCAGCTAAGAAGGCATTTCCAGAAGGTGTGTTTTGGTTTTTTAATCTTTGTTGACAGGCATCAGAGCTCAGATGTCTGATTTGGTGGGATAGCTCTTCCAAACAAGAGTTATGGATGGGATTTGCCTTTACCTCAGGGTGTTGTAGACAAGTACAGCTAAGTTAGTCAACATAACAGCAGGGGAGAGGAAAGGAGACATAAGAGAAAAATTAACTGATTTTTTTTTTAGAAGTCTGTGTTAGGCTAAGTTGATTTACCTCTCTTCAGTATTTAAAGCAAGAAAATAATCTAGACATGACTAAGGTGCATAATCATAGGTGTCTAACACCATCTGAGATATCCTAAGAGGTCTATAATTCCTAAGCAGGGCTGGAAGATATGTCGTAGGTTCTACTCTTAAAAATGAAAACTATGATTGAAAATGCAGCTTTTCCTCTGTCAAATATGGCTTTGACATGTCCTTTCTTTATAGAATCATATCTATTTATGAAATCAGCATGCTTTACATACTGTACATGACTTGTTTCCCTAGTGAACTGGTAGAGGTCATTGATCCCACCACGCAGGACCTCCTTGAACGACTGAGGTCAAATGAAATTTTTTGTCCCCCCCCCCCTTTTTTTTTTTTTGGGGGGGGGGGGGTTGGTTGCTTTCTGAGTTTTGTTAGAACTTTATATCTACTTTGTACTGCCTTGGCACAGTTGAAGATGTGCACTCTGCAGAGTTCAGACAGGGAGGTATAAGAGCCATTGTTTTTAGTGGTCTCTGCATGTCCTCAGGGGTGGATTTTTTCTCAGTGTTTCAGACCAGTGCCAACAAGAGAATTAAGGTGGGAAGATCCTTGGTGGTGTAACACAGCCATGCTGAGCTGAAGCACCTGAAGTCAAAGGGGCCAACTATCTTCTGCTATTCTTATGTGTGTTCTTGAAATCTGAGATGCAGCTCTCAAAAAATAGCCCTAATAAGAAAATGTTGGAAAATATAAGCTTGCAAGCTGATTACATGTACCTCAGCGGATACATTTTGCAGTATTGTCCCTGATTTAGCAGAAATAAGATCTGCCTGTGGTTTCAGTGATCTATTCAGAATAACCATGGGTTTTGCTGTCAGCTAGTTACTAATGCAATGGCTGATTTGGATTCACTCATAATCATTAATACAATGAGATATTGTCCCCCTGCACCCAGAATTACAGCAGGGAAGTCCCTGGGCCGTACATGCACCCAATATTATTTTTTAGTTCTTGAGAAAGGGTTCAGAGTACTGTATAATTTTACATGCATGACATTTTTAGAGATTAAAATAGATAACATGTTTCTTATTTCTTTTCTGAGTGATAGAAAGGCCCTTTAAGTCAACTATTCCATATAGTCCCTGAGTGAACATCAGAATTGTTGTCTAAAAGGATATTAATTAAAAAACCTATAGGGGTAATGATTTATATGATGACTAGTTTTACAAGATACATGGAGACTGGGAAATGGGAAGCTACTCCAAGGAACTCTGATGATGTATGCTGGCTGGCACATTTTGCTCCTCAGTTAGGTGGTTTCAGGTTATCCCATAGTAATGAGATATATAGAAAATGCCTTTATATGAACCACATTATGACTTCAAATGAAGATAGTGTGGAGACACCATCTTCTAGAATACCTTGAGAAGAGGTGCTGTCAACACATCTACAACTGTTTCTCCAGGTCTGATACTTTAATAGGAAACACCACTCAATGCATCTTCTCGGTGCCTCAAGCTCATAGATTCATATCATCTGCAGCACTCAGGCTGCAAGCAGAGCTCCGGCAGTAGGAAGCAAATCCCTTTAGAAAGTTTCCACCAGTGATTTTTCTTTTTCAGTAGGTTTTAGACAGGGTTTCACAAGGTCCTGCAAACAGTACCAGCTCTTGAAAGAACTGTCATGGCTTATGAGTGTTATGCAGCTTTGCACTGACATTTTTGGATGGAAGTGACATTTGATTGTTGTGACCTTGCTGTGTCTTGTGATGTTCTAGTGCAAAATGAGAGCCTCATGACATGCGTATTTGATAGATAAATGGCAACTGAATGCCTTGATTACACATGTCTCTCTCCATTAGGACTCCACATTTTGATCATGTGGCAGTCCATCCACCTGAGGTCTTTTTCCTTGCTTATTTTCAGATCCCTAGAGAAAGGCAAATTTCAGATTGTTTGTTTCATGCAATTAGGTGTGAAAATGTTAGTGTCCCGGACTGTGTAAGAGCATTCCTTTCAGAAAGGTTTTTTCTCACTGTTTCGTGGTAAAAGGCAGTTCTCTCTCCCAAGGAACTCACTTATAAGGGGATTTGTCTATGCAAAAACCACATTTACACACAGACAGTAAAATCCCACTTTTAAGTCCTCTTTTAAGGAGAGTTGACCTTCAGTTTAAAAGAGAAAAAGTTTAAAATTGCATCAAAACAGGAACTTTGAAAATGATTCCACTCCTCAGCTTTGCTGTTTTGTTCACTTCCTTATAAAAATGCAAGGCACCCCCAAATAATGAAACTCTGGCCTCCTAGAAGCTGGTGCTTGACCTTTGCAGGGCAGCGAGCTCTTTACCCAGAAGTGTAGAATGCAAACATTTCGCATGCATCGCTCCATCTGTTTTCCCAGAGCCCCAGTGCCACGCAAGGAGTGACCTCCATCCTCCCCACTGTCACCGTCCCTCTGGAAGGGCTCTGGGGTGAAATCCCCATGCCTGTACGTCGAGGGCCGTTTGGCCGTGACGGGTGCTGAGCAGATCTGGGTGCTGGGGCAGCTGTTGCACTGAGCGGTGCCGCCGCCACCACTGAGTTGGGTAACCATAGCAACAGCATCACCGCCAGCATCCTCCTCCTCCTCACTCGGCTCTCCTCCTCCTCGGCATCATCAGGAGCAGCAGCAGCGGCAGCAGCAGCCCTGGCAGGAGCCAGAGCCCGGCAGCCGAGGCTGCAGCCAGCTGCCTGCTGTCCCCTACCTGCACCGTCACCCAGACACAGCACCGGCACCAGCCCCGCTGCTCCCCACGGCAGGGAAAAATAGGGGAGAGGGAGCTGAGGAAGGTGCACTGCAGAGGGATCCCAGACAACCCAGGTAAGAGCTGTGGGGCTGCTCGCAAACTCCCCGCGATCGATGTGGTGTGTGCCTGGCGTGTGTTTGCGTGCAAGTGTTTGTTGCTAGTTTTCCGGCTCGCTCCTTCCAACGGCAGGGTGATGAAAATTCAAGGCAAGCATGTTTTCCGGCTCATGTTTCCCATCTCTGCCATACTGTCCCTCTCCCTCTCCTTCACCCAGATACATAAAGAATAATAAATAATATTCAAAAGGGTTGGTAGAAAATGGGGTGGTCAGGGAACCCAGTGTGATCAGAGTGCCAAATGACTGTGCTTCCAAAATAAAAGTGGACAGAAGCAGCAGAGCAAAGGTTGACATGGTAATTAATAACCCTTAAAAAAATAATAACCATGCGACAACGCACTTCTGTCTCTGCCCACTCCACAAATAAATCTCTCTCATCATATTCAGCAGAGAGCTGTAAACCAGAGAGGTGTATGAATAGCCAAGACTAGAAACCTCACTGTAGTCCACAACTGGCACATTTACCTTAAGTACTTTAAAGCCAGACTAAATCATTGCAATAACAATACAGTCATACCTGTGAATATATGTCTATATATATTTGTAAAAATACTGCTCTTAAACCTTTACACCTTCTAAGAAGAAAAAAAAAAAAAAAAATCTTCTTAGAGATGTGGGTGTGATGGCCAGACAGTAAGAGATGCTCACTTCGTCTGTGTGTGAGAAAGCATGTACTGGGTACGTGTAAAAGGGTAGGAAGAATAGCTCTAATCCAAAGGCATATGGGGACAGTCCTTGTCATTTTAAAACCAGAAGAGATCCAAAGCTGTGGAGTGTCCTTGTGGAGGCAAATATACGTGGATGAGTGTGTACATGGCTGAGGAGCATGAAGGGGGAGAGAATAAGAAGTAAGTTTAAGCCAAGCGATAAGTGTTTGCTATGTAATGACTGCAGAGAGCTCTTTCCACTTCCACATAACTATTTCTATCTATTTATTTATTTATTTAGTCAGCGGTAAGGAGAAAGAGAGCTGCTGCTGCTGTCTCTGCCTCCTTCTCTAAACCCCTGTTCTCCCTGTCTGGTGTCCTGATCTTCCCCGTCCTCCGCAAATCATCCTTGTCTGTGTGACTGGAAATGCTGCTGGCTTTAGTGATAAGCATTTTAACACAGGGCTTTTGAGCCCATCCCATGATACCATACAGTTGTAATTCTGCTTCTTCATTACACCGTGGGGACAGTCTGGGTATGACCCAATACCAAGTAATATAGTAAAGGCTAAGAGGTCTTTCGTGTTGAACCTGATTTGAAAATCACAGGGCTTTTTGGTCCCAACCCTGTGTTTTGCTATTTGTCTGCAGATCCTCCTAAAATCAGCAGGAGCTGGAAGATAATTTGAGATTATTGATATAGAACAGAAGGCAGAATTGGGCCCACGTTTTCTCTCTGACTATAAACATCCTCCTCCTGCAAGCTACAGGAGAACAAGGAATTCGTGTAGGCACGACCTCATGCCCAGTTCTTATGCAGAAGTGTTGTAAAAATTACCTGATAATTGTGTTCCGTACCAAGGGAAGTTGATAGGATGAGGGACAGAAAAAGAAAACACGGACAAGTATTTAGAATCAGTGCTTTGATTTACAAAACAATTTCCTTAGGAACCTGACCTTATCATCACAACAGGTCTTCTCTACAAGGGGCTGTTTGATCCATGTTAATAACAGTGCTCAGGGACACTAAGTTTAACTGAAGAGGATGATTTTGGATGCTTATATTAATTAAACCGAGGCACTGTAAGGCTACAGCCCTCAGGACACTAGACTAGCATGGCCACATTGCACAGTGCATTTCTGCGTAAGATTTGGTGTCTGCTTCAAATCTAGAGAATATTTCAATCTTGCAACTTCTCCTTTGTGATAACAGAGAGGAAATAAAAGTGCCTGTAAAAATGCCTGTAAAAAACAGCGCAAACCTGATCACGCTTCCGGCACTGGGACACCAGTATCACAATCAAAATCCTGTTTATACATGTTGCAGAGATGCAAAGTGCGTAACGAGGGGACATCTCGGTAAGGCGTGGAGCAGTCATCCTCTCATCAGCGCGAGCAAATGACTGAAGGTCAAAGGGCTTCGGGGATTGCACGTTAACACCCTGCAAGTGTTCTTACGTAGTCTGGCTTTGCTGCTACCTGCGGGCAAATGATTACAGGGAAGCCAGAACTCATACATGGAATTTTGATTACTATGGGGATGTAAAACTTCTCTTAGAAATGGCTCTGGGAAAGGTGGGAAAGGTTGATGTTTTCATGAGCACTGCTTTGCCATAAAACCCCTGGTTTAGGGAAAGTCAGGGCACTAGGTCTGATACCAGTGTAAACAGCAAAGATGTTCCCCACCTCAGATAAGTGATATTTTATGCTCAGTGCCCTCTACCCCTCCATCTCTCCCTTGCTTAAACTGGAAAGCTTAGGAGACCTTTTTTTTTTTTCTTTTCATTTTGCCTTATGGCTTTTTCTATTGTATTTTATTTGTGTAGTAATGGAAGGGAATACAGTCTTTCTTTTGCTTTGTGCATGGCTGTTAAGAGCTGGTCTTTTGATGCCCACTTAGTGTTGTTCACTAGCACTGTTCTAGGGAAAAAAGCTTTTTTTTGTATCTAATCATATTACTAAGCATCTTTTAAAATCCCAATCCTTATTTTCATTAGTCACCCACTGTGTCTCTTGGAGCTGAGAACAGAGAAAGACTTATACAATAGTTGCTGTTCAAAAGTCAGCGTTTGCCAACAGGTTGAAACAGGGATTTCTGAAATGCTGCAGCCAGGGTTGGTTTTGTTTTATGTCGGTTTGTTTTTTGGTTGGTTTTTGTTTTTTTTTTTTGTTGTTTTGTTTTGTTTTGTTTTGTTTTGTTTTGTTTTGTTTTAAATAAGGAAGATCCTACTCTCTACTAACCTGAGGCAAGAGACGATTTGATGATGAATGTTGTACCTTGCATTTAGTTTAACAATGCAATTCATTTTATTTTGAGACTGTGTTTAAACCGCTGTTTATTACTCCCTTCAATAATCACACCTTGTGATTTTTCCTGTTGCAATATCGCAATTTTATCCATTTACACTGTATGGTCATTGGCTAGATTTGCTGCTTAATGAGACAGACACATAACCATGGAAAATAAAAGTTTTTTTCCCAGTGAGTAGGAGAAGGGTGAGGTCTTTACATTAGGGATTGGACACTCCCTGTCTGTTTGGCCCCTTTCATATTAGCAGGAATTGTGGCCCATCCATACCTGATAAGGAAATAACCTTTTTTAGACAATATTCATCTTCCTGAGGAGTCAGACTGGTCTTGGCAGGTTCTCCTCAAGTCTGAATCATACCCAGGCTCACTCAATATGGACCTTTGTGTCCACCTAGCTGATACCCTCACTAGCACTTGGAAAGGTTACAGATCCTTTCTAGTCTATTGGCTCAGGTAGTGGAAGCTCTTGCTCTCTTTGTTCCCCATCTCCTTCCTTGCTCATCCATTAAAACCTTCCCCACCAGTCGGTGAGACAGACTGTGAGTCTGTGCTTCCCAGCAGCACAGCGTTGAGAAAAGGGTGCCCAAGAGCCTGAATAGAGCAGGTGTCTCACTTTGTGTGGATTTCTTCTGATTTTTCCCTGTACTCGGTTCCCTTCCTTGCACGCTGGCAACGCCTGACAGGCTGCAAACAATCCAGGACCTGCGATGTAGCACGACCTGTGCTAACACTGCTCCGGGAGGTAATGGGCTGAAACTACCTGGAGCGGTTGTGGCTGCTGGGCTGATCGGAGTCCTTCTTCAGAAGGTCAACACCATGACATGCCTGATCTCAACTTGTCGGGCGAAAGAGTCAGAAGTTGACTTCTTCCAAATCCAAGAAGATATGATTTTATTCTCTCTCTAATGCTATGATTAGTGACTACAATGTTAAGATCTCTGTTATTCAGCAGTTTTACTTCTTCCCTGTTTCACTGCAGCAGATGGAGCATCCAAACAAAGTGTAAAATGGAGAATTTCTTTCTTTTCTACGCTCAGATGCTGGTGACACCCATGTGCTGTCCCAGATCAAAAGAGAATCGCTTTGAAGGGGAGGGTGAGGTACTCTCTCTGATTCTCCTACAAAGCTTCCAAAAATCTGATGGCATTTCTGCTTCTCTCTCAGGTTCGGATGTGCCTTGGTGTGGTTTCTTTGTGTCTGGAGCCCCCACACCTCGAATGTGGCTATGTTTCAGTACTGAAGTAACTCATTTTTATGGCTGTGTCAGGTAAAGAGTGATTCTGGTCCTGCTGGTAACCACAGAGAAACCTAAATTCATCTTCAGTCAACACTGAGGGAGCCAGAAAGTTTACTTCTCTTACTGCATGTGAGGCATTGTAGGTGGACACAATATCCTGACATGTTCTTTATACCTGTTGTGTTTTCTCATCCTTAGGATCATAGGTATGAGACAGCCCAAGCAGTAGCTTGGCCTTCTGCTGGTATATATACTTACCAAATTGTTGCTTTTATACTTTCTGATCTGTCTCTAGTAGATATATTTATCTACATTTGTTCTCAGCTATGTGGTGTTGTCATGGATAGGTCAGACCTTATGCATCCTATTGGACATTAAAGGCGGAATTGCAGACATTACTCATTATACGACAGACTTGTATTGATAATGCATAGCTGTGGTGCTACAGTAAGTTGGTGTCTGTCTCTCTTGCATGGAAATTTCAAATTCTGACCTCCTGGTAACAGTGCGGCTTTTAAGGATTCACAGCATGCAGCACAATGACAAGCGGGACTTTCTCAATGTAACATGGCTCGGTAGGGACTACTTGTGCTATAGGGACCCTGATGCCACCATTTAGCAGCCTGAGGAGCAGCAGGATCTTTCTTTGTCCATCTAGTTGGCCAAACAAATCTCTCCTGTTGTATTATTATCCAGATCTGTGTGACTGGGAAGGAATCTGGCTCTGACAGAATCTTCTAATGTGTTATTTTAGTTCCTAACGTGCTGCTAACTTTGCATTTATTTCTGAGGCTAGAAAGCAGTGTTCCATTACTTTTTTATGGCCCCAAAAAACATGAGTATTACTTGGAGGATGTGGCTTGAGTGAAACATTGTTTGTATCTCTGTCAATTTGTCAGTCCATACTGCCAAAACCACTGCGGCAGTAGGAAAAGCAATCGTATTTGCTGAGAGTGATTTCATAAAGGACAGAGCAAAAGGGCCAAAGTTTCCCTTCACGGAGTCCTCTACAAGCGGGTTGTTTCAGTATGAAAATTTACATCTCTCTCATATTATCTCCTCCTTTCCACTCATAGCCCTTTCTTCTTCTCAGTGGCTGTGAGCTGACCCTACTGTGGGCAGATGATGCTTGTAGATGGTATAACCTCATGGTCTAGCTAAATAGGCCCTTGGCTTGTGAGTGTCAATGTTGAGGATGTCTACACAAAACAACTACAGAAATTATTTTGTTTGCATAAGAAAGTCTCCCATTTGTTTTAGAGGTGATGGGGAAGCATGGGACAACACACAATTATGGAAAATTATGTCCCTTTGTATGCCACTTTTCTGGATTTGCGTGATCAAACAAAATTTTGGTTCTTACTTGTGTTTTGGCTTCTGTAGAGGAGTAAGACTCTGAGCTACAGGCTTTGAGCCTATGATGCAGACTTGCTAGCTCTGCCAATACCTGTATCAACTGCTCACCCTCTGTGTGCTTGAGTATCTGAGTTCGGCAGGTACCGGCTTACATCTGCACAGCTCTTCTGCGCTATTAGGACCCATCTATCCCACGTCTTAAGACATGAGGATCTCTGTGGGACAAGGCAGATGGATTTCATTAGAGCTGAGCAGCATCTGCTACCGCAAGTGACTTCTTAGAGGCGCTTACAGAGTACACTATACTGTATAAATCTATTCTACACCATGCAGCAGCACAGCCCTATTTATTTTCTTTGCCTGCCTGTCTTGGTTTAAAATCTCAGCTGAAAACTTCTCTTTTCTGTCCATGCCTCCTCATTGTTTTGTCTGTCTCCCTCTCCCTTTGCAGCTGTGTTTAAGCTGAGCTGTGTGAGGGTACATTTTTCCAGGGTAGATGTTAGAGAAAATAAAGTTTCATTGTGTTATGTTCTAGAGCCACCCAGCCCTTTCACCACTGGAGGCTATAGGATGCTTGCCACTGACCTCAGAGACAGCAGGGTTCATCCCCATGCACAAAAGTCTTTTCAGAAGGAAAGATAATGCACAAGGCTGTGAAGAGAATGCTGTTTGAGAAAGATGTGGAAGCCTGAACCCCGTCAGTTGAAAAGCTTTTGTTGGCTGCCATAGATGGGTCAAAGTTATGTTGCTGTTTTAGCCTGGGGCATCACGACCACCAGAAAGTTCCTTGCCTTTGTGTGGGGAACTGAGCAGAAAAGTCAGGGACACTGAGAGGCAGAAGAGAGACAAGGTAGAGAGACATTATTTCAGCACGTCTACTCTTTTCTCGCAAGAAGTCAACATCTGCAGGTTGGTCCAAAACAGAAAGGAATAATAATTCCAGAAAAGCCCTTAGATATGTTCTGTCTTTCATGGTGGGACTGGGAAGAATAGATTTTGGATTGCATAAATCCTTGTGTCTGCAGAGGAAAGAAAGGTTGTTGGGAAAACAAAACAAAACAAAACAAAACAAAACAAAACAAAACAAAACAACAAACAGCAAAAAACCTAGTGAGGAATGATCAGCAGACTCTTGCTAATTTTTAGTAGCACTGTAAATTAGGCCTTGTTTTCTTGAGGTGACTTGCGTTGGTAGTGGGTGACATTAGTGCTTTATTAAACTTGCCGTGCTGAGAAGCTCATCGGTTTAGTGTAGCTAATAATAATACCTTAATCGAGAAACAGAAGGTGGGATAACTCGGCATCAGAAATTGGAATGCAGAAATAGTTGCTGCTAGTTGAACTAAAAATACACAACAGCATAACCCTCTGACTACAGCAGCACATGCTGAACACGCAATGGGCTCTGGCGGCGGGGGAATGGGAATGGCTTTCCTTTGTTTTCAGCAGCTGCTACATCAGCAGTGGTCTGTGGTGACCCGATTGTGTGACCGTCAAACTCTACCTCAGATGTTCAAGGGCCCTCATAGCAAGTTAATTAGTATCTCTGGCAAGTTAATCATTCTCCAGAGCCATAAACAGACTATACAGGGTGAAACAGACTATGTAGGATGACTTGGGAAGCCAGTTTGTCATAGGGTGGGACTATGTGATCATGGTAGCACCTGACGAGGTGGGAGTGACCTGCAGCAGGGACAGGGATGTAACCATGGCTACTCTGTGCCTCTGCTCCATGCTCCTGCTTGGGGATAAACAACAGATGTCAAGATCCCTGATGAATTATGATCCTTGGAGTTATCTCTGCACAAGGGTTGTTTGTGCTCAGAGATTTATCCGTTTTTCTCTACCTTTTTCTAAGGTATACCCAACCTCTTAACCTGGGTGTTACAAGGATGAAATTTGATTTCGTATGTACATGTTTTTTCTGCTCTGAAATCTGAAGCCTCTGTGACAATAAGTTAAGAGTGGCCCAGATGTGGTGGTAATGGGGGACCCTGAAATAGTTTAGTTAGATTAAATTACAACACATCTAATGCCAGAATCACTAGTGCAACATGGAGCATCTGATGCATTGTGAGATGGTCGATCAAAGGTGAGGGACACACTGTAGATGAAGAAAGGGAGTTAACTGATTGTGTTAGGCAGAAATGATGAGACATTGTCTCCAGATAAAGGACACAAACACAAAATAGTGCTGAAAAACTGAAGATAAGAAGCAAAGGCTGAATGCTCTAATTTGAAATTTCTGCATTATGTGTAATACAACCCTGGCCGTGGTGTGAATCCTTCACGGGTTTGAATACAGAGACAACTGGCTGGGATAGAACTGGGATATGGCTGGGATAGAACTGGAATATGACTGTAGCTACCTTGGTCACCACACCTGCAGGCAGGAGGAATACAGGTGGCTGCATCAGCACTCCTGTCTCGCTTCCCCTCCCAAAGTTGGTTGTCTGCTTACCGTACCAGCAAAGGTGCTTCCCTCAGAGAAGAAAATGACAATATATTGTATGAAGAAATTTAGCTAATAGAACTGTTTTTAAAAGATTGAACCTAGACATAAGACCTTTCCTCAATGCACCTGAGCTTTTCTTCTGCCTATTTTCCTTCTGTGCTATATTACAACCGGTAAATCCAAGGACATCAGTCTCCCTTGCGTCTCATCTGAGACTCTGTGGAGTCATGGGGATCAGCTGTAGACAGGCTGGGTAAAGCACAGAGGTTATTTCTCTTGCGCTAGGTGCCTCTTGTGTGGATTTCTCCGGGCCGAGATTACTCTAGATAAAGGGAGCACCAGGAATGACAAGCCTGCTTGCCTGTCCTTCTTAGCCAGTCCTAGCTTCTTTCTGGGACCACCATTCTACTTACTCTTTGATGAAGTGAATAGCAAAAAGCCATTTTTGTTCATAGGATAATTCAAGTCGGAAGGGACCTCTATTCTAATCACCTGATCAAATCAGGGTCACCTGTGAGGTCAGACCAGCTTTCTCAGGGTTTTATCCATTCCAGCTTTTTACCCATCTATAATGAAAAGTAGGTGGCTTGTAAAAGCTTTTGAATTGTCAGGACTAGAGTCAGCAGGACCTTTCAGAGGGAGATTGTTTTGAGAGAGAGGAGATCTGACAGCACGTGCAAAGAGCATTTCCATGAAGGCTTCTGACCATGGAGATACCCAGAGGAAGCTGGCAGTGACTCTGAAAGGAGAGCCGCATGCAGAGCGTGACAGAGGTGAAGATGAACTTATCAAAAGCATCCTTGGGCTGTCAAGGGCACATTTATTCCTAGGCATAAATGGCTTCCTCTGGGGACTTGTGGAATACGTGTTGCCGGGGGGGAAAGTGCTGACGTTTATAGTGAAATGGGTCTGGCTTGCCCTGCTTCTGTACATGGCAGATTACTGTTCTGGGAGACAAGGCCTCAGGTCAGTGATTTAATTATGTCTGGTTTGGAGACCTTTTACTGTACCTGAGATAACTCAAGGCTTAAAGGATGGCTTTTGGAAGAATCATCTGTTCCGCAGCAATAATCACCAATTACTAAGAAAAGATCACCTTACTTAGTCATTTTCCACTTATCCCGTCTTCCCACCAAAAGCTCAGTTTATAAAAGCTTTGCTTTCAGGACTAGTGCACTGATAATCAGAAATCTCTCATTGTAAGAACATTCAAAAAAGAGTTTGAGGACCTGTTATATAAACGTTTCTTCCTTTGTAAAACAGCTTGGGACTTGTAAACATACTGGGTCCACGTCTCTCTAAATAATTCATTATGATGAATTATTTAGTGTGTAAGCTGTGTTTTACGCAAGGAAATGCTTTTCTTAATGTGAAGGAAATATAGATATTTTAGATAAATTTGAAAGAAGTAGCTGCCATTTCACTATTTTGCTTCTGTCCACATTGCAATTGATTTTTGTCGTGAGTGTGTTCTTTGGGAGTTGCTGATACAGGATCTATAGCATGATAACGTCACTTCCTCAGTGGCAAAAATCACAAAGCCTTTCAGCAGAATAAGTCTTATCAGAAGTCTAGGAGTCCACTTCCTACTGTAGATGTGCAAAGGGCATATTTTAGAATCATTGTTTATTTTCCAGGTGAAATTGGGGATGACAACTTCAATCCATGGGAGAGGAGTAAAAGCGAATGCTGTTACTGATGGAGTCTTTTGTACAATGCTTTCATTTTTGAGCCTCATTTGTGAGATTAACTTGAATTTTGTTCTCTTTTTTTATATTTGGATAATTCTCTTGCATTTTCTTTTCTCTCCCCTTCCTTTTCCTCCTTTAACAACAGATAGTTTTGAAGACAGCATGAATGAAACAAAATGTTGGCATGGTCTAGCTGGATTTCCTGACAAGATAAACATTTAGTTAAATGTGAGACATATGCCTTAGTGTGTGACTGTAATTTTATAAGTTCTTTTATGTGTTATGGTTGGCAACAGAATCCCTGTAGCCTATTCTGGCTAGAAAGAACAGTATTGCTTAGTCTTAAGACAGACACACGATCTAAAATCGGTATATACCACTAGCTATACCGTGTGAGTGGTGAAGTGAATCTTGGTTATGAGTAGTTTCCATTCCAATACATGTTATAAATGGAGATGGTTATTCAGTCATGGCACATTTGTGATAGGGATGATTGTCTCATTATCAGCAGTCCTCTTTTCTGCTTTCATCCCACCTTTGGTGTTAAATTGACTGTCTGGAGGAAATGCAGCTCTGTTTGCTCCCCATATAGAGTACAGACTTGCATTGGGTGAGAATATTTCCTCTGATGGTTGCACAGGTACAAAATTGGAGGGATATTGGCTCCAGCTCATCCTGTGAGACGTTAGTATGTGCAGCCAGACCACTGGAGACAGGATGAATGCCAATGCCCCTCCTCACACACCTCGATTTTGGAGACCAGTCACACAATCTAGAGGCTCTTTGAACTGCAATGAAGTTTGCTCATCGCCTCTCACCTTTTTATGCAAGGATCTCCATGCAGAAAAGCTGTTGCTAGATCATGAGTGGGAAGATACAGACCCATGAGTGTTTGCATTTTATAGGAGATCCTGATCACAGGTGGACTTTAATGCACTTTAGTGATCTGTAGCGGAGTCAAATTCATCCAAAATAACTGCCAGGGTTTTTTTTGTTGTTGTTGTTGACAGGGCAGAGAAACAGATATTTCTAAGGCACTACACAGACAACTTTTTAAAAATGCCTACTTTAGGATAGAAAGGTCATGCTCAAACTTTGTCTCCACTGTCTAAAAGGGAACCTGAACAAATAGTTGAGGAACAGCCACTTACACAGTAGATGTCTGCCATTTTACCAAGTGCTTCCAATCTTATTTAATTTAAAAATACGGATCAGAGTATGGACATCCTGAGCCTTACCCCTCTTCTCCAAGCACCATTGTCACTTGTTTGTATGTTTCCTGAGATGTGTGGCACAGTGACCTTTTTTGTATGGTCATATGCAGGCCTCCGGCCACTGCCATTCAGATTTCCAGTCTGATGTGGTATTTGGCATGGCAAGACTAATTTTCCTCTGATCCACCTTCGTCTTGCTCTGTATGATGTCCCACTTTGGACTCTTGGCTGGTTGTTGCACTACCACAGTGAAAGAATGGTGAAGCAGTCCCTAGCATTGTTTCATATAGTATATACTGAAGGATTTTAGTCGTAAAATGTAGTCAGGGAACAAATGGCATATTTGACAAAAATGTAACATGTTTGGAAAGTGCATTTGAGCTTCAAGAATGCAAAACCCAAGAGCCAGCTTGGATAACAGAAGCATTATAACTGCCTTAGCCTGGTGCCCAGCCGCACCAGGACCTCACTGGGATCCACACCTGTTTGTTTGGTAGAGTGCTTTATCCCAAGCAGAGCAGCATCCTTCACGTTTTGGGCCCCTCCCTACAAGAAGGACATTGAGGTGCTGGAGCGTGACCAAAGAAGGGCAACAAAGCTGGTGAAGGGTCTGGAGCACAAGTCTTATGAGGAGCAGCTGAGGGAACTGGGGTTGTTTAGCCTGGAGAAAAGGGGCTGAGGGGAGGCCTTATTGCTCTCTACAACTACCTGAAAGGAGGTTGTAGCCAGGTGGGTGTCAGTCTCTCTTGTCCTATCAGCAAATGATAGGACAAGAGGAAATGGCCTCAAGCTGCTCCAGGGGAGGTTTAGATTGGATATTGGGAAAAAATTCTTCACCAAAAGGGTTGTCAATCATTGGAACAGGCTGCCCAGGGAAGTGGTTGAGTGACCATCCCTGGAGGTATTTAAAACATGTGTAGATGTGGTGCTAAGCAATGTGGTTTAGTGTTTGAACTTGGCAGTGCTACGTTAATGGTTGGACTTGATGATCTTAAAGTCTTTTCCAACCAAAATGATTCTATGATTCTATGATCCTTTCCTTGCCCCTGAGAGAGCTTGTTCAGAGATAGCTTAAGCACACCTCTGCAGTGGTTCAGATATGGAGTACCCTTTGTTTGGAGGAGTAATTTAGTGCTTTGTGTGGGTGCATTTATGGGAACACAGAGCTTCTCTTAAAGAAATATGCATGTTTCTGATATTTGCAGATGTTATGGCTGCAAATCAAGAGGAGATTAAAAAAAAAAAGGACATTTTGGTGGGTGAAATCTCCATTATTTACTAGCAGTTCTTTGCAGACAACACTTTTATTGATAATATCTTATTTGTACCTTGATATCTTTTACTGTGGGGGGAGAGAAGAAGGGTTGGAATTTGATTCCCAAAGACATGAAGTATGTCTGGTAGTAAGCAAATCAACAACCTTATGAAAAGAACTGCACCTTAAGGCCTTGTCCTACAACTGCTATCAGAGCAACAATGAGCCATGCTGAGGCTTGGCCCTTGTTGCCTTCTTCAGGACTCCCACCTGGACTTTTCCTTTTGTCACTCTGGAGCCTAAACTTCTAATGTGGTCATAGATTTTTCCTGGATTATTCACCACAAGTCTTTCTGACTCTGGTTGAAGTTAAGGAGAGCAGTAGTATGATGCCGGATGCGTACCTAAAGCCTGAGGTGTACAGAATTGAGAAAAACCTGAAAAATCCAGACAGCAAACTAGACCCCAGACCCATGGCACAGACTTGTCAACCTGCACGATGTTTGTAAAGTACAGTCAGTGTGCCTCCATCTCCATCTCCCCTGGTGGTGAGTGCCATACTTCATACACCAGCTGCTCATTAGCTGGGGGATGCACTGTGCCGGTCCAACCTGTGGTGCCCTCACCAACTGTGGCTGGTGGTATGGGAAGGCTGAGATGCTTTGCTGCTGCAGTTGCTGGTGTGAGTGGCTATAGCTGCTGGTGAAAGTTGTGTCCCAGACACTGCTGACGGTATGTCAAGAAGACAACTTAAATGCTTGTTTTCTTCTCTCTCCACCATTGTGCAATGTAGTACACGATCTTGCAAAACTACTCTTCACTTGTCTTCTGTGGTTGCTCTGGTAGGATTTGCAGGTCAGATGGGTGGGTTCTCAAAAGGAACCTAAACTATTCATTTAAAAATTTTGTCTGTTCCAGTCTGTAGCAATGGAACTGCTGAGAAAGAATGTGAACTCCTTCCTTTTAATTTTAAGAACAATATTTATCTCATTTTGTTTATGAATATTTGTCAAATCTCTGCAAATCTACTATATGCCCCAAATCTGTGTTGAATACAGAGTTTTTCTCCAGATCATTCATTTAATGATCAACAAAGTAATAAAGACAGTAGAAAATGCAAAATTATTATGCTTAGGTGAGACTTGTGGAAACTTAACAAAGCTGTATGAAGGAAAATGAAATTCTCTGTTGATGAATACAAAGTAATGTACAATGGAAAGAAGTAACTTGAATGTTTCATTGCCCTTGCTGGGTTCTAAATAAATTTTCATCACTTGAGGAGAGATCCCTCAGAAGGCCTTTCTACATGTATGGTAATCTTGGGAAATAAAATCCTCTGTGAGTAAACAGAATATTTAGTGCATAAGAACTAGGATGAGGATTATTTCTGAATGTAAGAATTCTTTTTTTTTTTTTTTTCCCCTGCAGTGAAATATTTGTCAATTAAAAATATTTTCACTTAAATTAACATCAACTTGTGGGAAGTATTGATCTTCTAAAATTTGTTTTGGGAAAAAGCTGGAAATTAAGTATTCTGTAATCCTATTGGAAAGCTCAGGGTTTGTTTTGTTTTCAAATGCCTTTTTTAAATTTCAAATTGCAATTGTTTGAGAACAAAAAGCTACTTAGGTTCAAAAAAACCCAAAACCTCAAAATGAAATGTTCTGATTTACTGAAACATAGTGTTTCAGATCCATCAAAATATTTTTATTTCTGTCAAAAAATGCTATTTTGTGGGAAATATAGGGTTTTCATTTTGAGTCTGAACAGAAATACTCACCAACTCAGTCAGAGAATTGCTTGCTATAGGTCCCATGGGTGTGCTCTCCAAAACATTGCAATGCCTTACCAGAAGCATGGTATCTCCTAAAATAGTGCATTTTTATCTGGCCATGTCTCCTATGGAGTCCATATCATAAGTAGGAAGCTTCAGAAGCAGGTGACCAGAATTATTATTAATAGGAAGACTTTTCTATGCTTTGGATTTGAGTAGAAAGGATATGTTATTTCAGCGTGAATGTAAAAAATCCCTTAGCTGAAGGGCCAGGAACTGATGTTCTCAGTTCCTATGAAGTTAAAGGAAAAACTTCCCCTTGGATGGGGAAGGGTCTTCACCCCTGGTTTTGATATCAGCAAGGTAGCTCATATGCCAGGCTAGGTGCAGTACTGTTCTACAGAACTAACTGGTGAGCACCTAGAATAATGAAAAGTGAAACAATTTACATTTGTCTCTGTTATTTTCCAAAATGTAAGAGAAAGAAAGCATTGTGTGCAAGTGAAAGCCAATATATTGAATGTAGATTAAAAAAACATTTTTAAACCATGAAGCTTGCAAAAAACCAAGCCAACTAACAAAAACAGAGGCCAAGGATTAGAAGAATTTAAAGAAAATGGTGTGTGTGTGTGTGTGTGTGTGTAGAGTACTACTCATTTTTACAGCCAATGAAAACATTTGCAGTTACAGGATGAGTTTAAAATCTCCCAGGTGCTGACACAGAGGCTGAAAAAATGGAAAGATTCTCTTCAGATCCATGTTTGCATCAAGCAATATCTGAGAGATATTATGACAAAACCTGCCCACTAGGAAATAAACTCTATATCCTTTCATCATCATAGAATCACAGAACAGCCCAGATTAAAAGGGACCTCAAAAGATCATCCAGTCCCACCTTTTGTGGGAAAGAGAGCTGAGATGAGATCATCTAGCAGCCTCTCCGGTTGCATCATGAAAACCTGTAGCAATAGGGAGTCTACCACATCCATGNTGGGCTTAAGCTGAAGGTGGGTCAATTTAGATTAGATGTTAGGAAGAAATTCTTTACTGTGAGGGTGGTGAGGCACTGGCACAGGTTGTCCAGAGAGGTTGTGGAGGCCTCATCCCTGGAAGTGTTCAAGGCCAGGCTGGATGGGGCTTTGGGCAACCTGGTCTAGTGGAGGGTGTCCCTGCTCATGGCAGGGGGGTTGGAACTAGATGGTGTTTGAGGTCCTTTCCAATCCAAACCATTCTATGATTCTATGGGGAGGTTGTTCCAGCAATTGATTTTTCTCACAGTAAAAAAAATTTCTTTGCTATACAGAAATGAAACCAGTGCAAATTGTAATGGTTGCTCCTTGTCTTCTCTGTGTGGTTCCTTGTGAAGAGGAACCTCTTTGTAGCTTCCCTTTAAGCACTGCAGTACTGTGATGAGGTCTCCTCTGACCCTGCTCTGATTGAAGGTCTTTTCTCCATTGAGAAGAAGAGACCTCCTTCAGTCTTTCCTCACAGGGCAGGTGATCCAGCCCTGCTTTGATCATTTTCAAAGCAGGGTCCTCTTTTGGACCCTCTCTCCAGTCTGTCGATGTCTTTCTTGAATTGTGGGGACCAGAACTGGACACAGTACTCCAGCTGTGGCCTGACAAATGCTGATTAGAGTGGGCCAATCCCGTTGCCGTCTTTGATGGTAATACTCCTGCAGATGCAGCCCAGAATCCAGGTTGCCTTTGTTGCTGCAGCAGCACACTCCTGACTCCTGTTCAGCTGCTTGTCCACCAGGACCCCCAGGTCCCTTTCAGCAAGGCTGCTCCCCAGCCAAACAGGTCCAGCCTGTACTGGGCTCTTTGGTTCTGTCATGCCAGGTGCAGGACTTTGCACTTGTCTTTGTTAAGCATCAGATAGTTTTTGCTAGCCCACTCCTCCAGCCTGTCCAGGTCTCTCTGTAAGATGGCTTTCCCTTCTGACGTGTCCACCTCACCACCCAATTTAGTGTCATTGGCAAACTTGGTGAGGATGCTGTCAATCTGATTGTCCAGGTCATTTATGGAGATGTTGAACAGCGTGGGACCCAGTATGAATCTCTGGGGGACTTCACATGGGACAGGCTGCTGGCCTGAGAAAAGCCATTGATCACCACCCTCTGAGTGTGGCCTGTTAGCCAATTTCCTACCCATCTTGCAGACCACCCATCCAGTCTGTATCTTGCCAGTTTGTCTCATATATAAGGTTTTTCTAGTTTGTCATTACAGGATTATTTTTACTTTTCATTGAAACCTCTATGATTGGTCTTACTATTGCATATCTGCGTGCCAGATTTTCTCCAGTACTCTGAAGTCAAAAGGTGAACTCTGACATCTATTTCTTGGTTCATAAATCCCTATCCATATGTAGAGATGTTTGTGGTTTATTTTTTTTTTCCAGTGCTGAAACTGCTAGGTCATTGTGCACATAACACTAGACTTTAGTACATAGAATGTTATCTGTATTTTGCTTTGCTTTTTAAATGTCACAGTGCCTTCCTTGCTAAAAGCATTCAGAAAGCTTCATTTTGCTGCTGCATACTGTGTTATGCAAGATTTCTTTTTAAAAAAACAACAAACCCAAACCTGTTAATTAACTTTCTCAGCACTTTTTTTTTTTAAAAATGAGAATTCCATTTGTTCAATATGTAGAAAACAAGAATAGAGAACTCTATACTGAAAATGGAGGGGAGGAAATATAAAGGCACTGCCGAATACCAACGCTCAGTATATACACAGAGAAATAAGATGCTTGTAACAACAGCAAACAAAACTGAAAACAATTTTTTGTCTTCGACCTGCATGGTGAAGTTGTCCTATAATAAATTATTAGCAATCTCTTCAGGGCTCAAAGGAGACTCATCTGCTTTACCACAGTAGATTAAAACATTCAGTCTCTTTCTCAAGAAAAATCCCCATTGTGCCATAGTAGGATTTAATATTTGCCATTATCGTGTAGCTGTGATTGTAAAAGGCAGTTGTTAAAAACCGCAGTGTTCATGATGGCACGTTTAAAACAGGAAGGCTAAAGGTAGCAAAACTCCATATGCATTTTTCTTTCTTTTTTTCCCCCTTCACAGCTTGTCCCTTCTCTTTTCCTTCTTTGCCAGCACCTTCTTTTACCTCCTCTACGTCACATGTAGGATGGAGGCAGAGTTATGTAAAATAGCTCGCAATATAATTGACTTCTCGTAATGCTTGGGTCTCCTCTTATCTCTGTGTCCCCAAATGGCAGATTGCCGCAGAAACAAGGGATGTTGTCACATAACCACTTCCCTGCAATTGTGTTGTGCCATTACTGCTTCGTACTAATCTGTGCAGGCATAATTCCCTGAGTGGAACAGGTCCCAACTTCAGTGGTGCTTCTGCACATAATAGGGTTGTCCTCCTCATCTCCAGTTTTATGGACATGTGCTGACCATTGCCGCCTACTGACTTGTCCTCAGCTCCTCTGTCCTCGTCACCATTGTCCCTGCATGGGAACTTGCCACATTTCTGTTTCATCACAGAGTTAAGCCCAGAAAACCACCACACTGACTGCTAGGGCATGGCTCCCAGGCTTTCCCTTTTGTCCTTCTCCCCATTAGCCAAGGTAGAGAGCTGTGCTGACCTGTCTGATTTTGGAGGGTAGCTCCTCCCTTACCCTCAAAATTCAATCTCTTTCTTCTCCCCTTTTGTCCTGTTTGGGAAGGACGATCTTGAGATGAGTCTATCCTTGTGCTTCTTTGTCTAATAAGAGATAATCAACTCCTTCCCTCCTTTGGCTTGGTGTGTCTGTCTTCGGGAAGCAGAATGTGAGTTATGCATCCTGGAAGCTTGTTCAGCTCTTAGGAAGGAACAGGTCCCTGAAAGCAATTGAAGTGATGCAGAATTAATTACCATATTTTTACTGGTATCTGTAGCCCCTTCGTCTTAGGTGGGCTTGAGATTACTGTGTTTTCTGGTAAAATATGCTAGATCATCCATGTTCTTCATTTCATTCACTGGCTTCCCTATCCATACCTTCATTCCCTTTCCTTCCAAACTATAACCAGTCTCTGTGTCTCAAAAATTTCAGCATCTTTCCATAGGAAGGGGGTTTTCTTTCCCATCTCTCTCTTCTATAGAGTTCTAACCATCCAGACCCCCTGTACCAGGGAGGTGACCAGTTTTCCCAGGTAGGACCATATTCTTATCTCTGCTGCCATCTGTCTTCTGAAAGGACCCCATGCTCTTCTAACTCAGGGAAAGAAAAGAAAGAAAATGGCAATCTGTAAAATTGTTCCTCTCTAAATGGTTGCAACTGGTTACGAAGACTACATCTACTGTGAGATCAGCTAATAAACTCCTTGAACGGGTCTCTGAAGTCTGTATTAGAAGTGGATGAGTCATAGCTGCACCAGCTGATTGCAAATAAGTGGGTGGGAGGGGAATCAGCCCTGTACTTTGTGCTGGCAAGGTATGAATAAAGAGCTATCAGTAGGCCTAGGAAATGGGAGGGGTGAGTTTGGACTGACAGCTCTGCAGCAGGGATATGGAGGCAACCGAGTGCTTGTCAAAGAAGGAAAGCCTGAGCTTTTAGGTTAAATCACACCTTGAAAGGACCCATCTGAATGATGGAAGTGGGAGATCAGCAGAGGATCGGTGAGGCTGTGAGGCTATGTGTTTTAGAGCAAGAGGTGTAGGATTTGGTGGTGTTGAGTTGATGGTTGGACTTGATCCTAGATGTCTTTTCCAACCTTAAAGATTCTATGATTTAGTTTCTGCACCTTGGTCTGATTACTTGTATGTAGCTCCTTCAACACCAATGTTTGGAATAGCAACACTCTGTGATTTAAGTCAAATCAGAAAACCTGTTCACGTGTTTAGGATCAATGTGATTAAATTATCTTCATCTGTGGCTTGTTACAAAGACTCCAGATGCAAAAGTCAGTTCTGAACCCGGGTCTGAGCCTAAGATTTGGTGAAATTATGGCAGAGGGTCCTTGCTTGCCTTCAAGTTCTTGCAGAGACTAGAGTGTGTTCTGTTTGATTTGCAGCAAAACTCTGCAGCTTTTTTTTTTGTGTAAGGAAAACCCAGAATGAAGGAAAACTGGGAAAGTTATTTTGCATACCCCACTGCAGCAAAACACCCTGCCTTTCCACATATCGCTGCTCAGCCTCACTGCTGTTTGTGTGTTACAGCACGAGGTCAGAGGAGGTTTGTCAGCCTGTGAAGATAAGTCTTGGCTGCAGTTGCTTTCCGAGACTCAGTGGGAATTACCATCTGTGTGGGCAACGTCTGCAAACACTGCCCCACTGCTGGATGAAGCTTCTTGTGGGTCATAAAAGCATGCATCCGTTTGCCATGTTCCACTGAAAATGGCTGTTTGTGTGATTTGTATTTTTTAAAGATAAATGCAGCCAAAAGGATTTACGGGATTAGTGCTTACAGATGGTAATATTCAAGAATGAAGGGGAGGGTGAGGCACAGGGCTCAGAAGATACAGATATTTTGTCATTGAATGTAGTCTTAAGCAAGTCAGTTCTGTTTATCTAGGAAAATTCACCAAGCCTAGACCAGGTACGGTGTTTTCCGCTCTCTCTGAGGAGATAAGGCAGGAGATAACGTTTTGGGGCCCATCTTGCTTATGTTTTTGAGTTGTCATCTGACTTTTTGAGGTGTGTATATTGGCTTGCTGCTTTCAGCATGTCATAGGATAGACAAAGCAGGATACAGTCTTGCAGGTGGATAGTGGCGGATGGAGAGTCATGAGTTAGGTTTAACATGCATTTCATACTGGGAAAATAAGAAACTATGAACAACCCATTCCTGGAGGATGAAGACAGTATGAGAATGTGGTCTCCTTGCAGTATGAAAAAACAATCCACACTGGCAAATCTAGTTAAAAACCCAACATTCTAGGGCAGGTTAAAACAATTCAGCCAGACACATCATCAATAACTGATTATTTGCAGCTAAAATTAGACCTGGAATTGGCGTTTTGTATCTTAATTAAAACAAAGCTATCTTTATCAATAAGCTATGACAACTTTGAGCAGACATTTCCTAGTGAATGTTAATCCCTCAGTCTCTTTTGATTAGTAGATGGGATTACATTAAAATCGATCCTCCTCCCGAGGTCCATTTGTGCACTCGCTCTCAGTATTGAATTACGTATCTGGCCTCACGCCAGGCACAGGTCCCCCATCGGGACAATGAAATCACAGCCGCAGTGATGCTCATTTGTGTTTTACAGTATGCCATTTATTTATTACAAAAGGCTCAGGAGGCTTAACGCCTTGGTGAGATATTATCTTAGGCTTCAGATCTCTGTCAAACATTATTACTCTCTTTTCAGTTCGGTTTGCACATAACTGGCTTTTGAAGATAGAAAGGGAAAGGGTAAGGAAGAAAAACAATGTCTTCTTTAAAATTTAGCTTTAGTGAGATTTCCCCAGTTATACAGGCTAATCTGAGGGAATTGTGGAGTTTCAGCCTGGGACAAAGTGTCACTGGAGGAGCTCAGAGAAACAGGGATCGATTTGGAAGTGTGTGGATCTTGTAAAAAAGATGGGCCCCTCTGGCTCATAATTGAGCTTTGAAGAGCAGAGCCCTTAAAGAAGTTGTCCCTAAATTGTGCTGACCTGTTTTAATTCTTCTCTGAGGCTCCCTGTGAAGCCGGTGGGAGTCAATGACATGGTCCTTACTGAATTCAGGAGCAGAGAAGTCATCCAGCATCTTTGTTTTCTTTTTCAATGTTGTTTCTTAGAAATTCAGAGTAATTAAAGTTATGAACAATTCTTCCTAGGAAAACTGAAAAAGCTTCATAAAAAGTAACAGAGAAGAGCTGTTGACAGTCTGGAAAGTGTAAGAGCTGGACAGCTTTCCATTTAACTCCCTCCCACCTTTTCCATCTGTAGTTGTTGTCATCAGTCAGCAAGCCAGCCAGGAGACGGTGATAGCTAAACGGTGTGCATTCCCTTAAGATTTGAGATTACATCTTTCCTTTCCTCTCTGATATCCTTTAATAGTCAGCTTTTACAAAGCATGCTGTGTTCCTTGACTGGTGCAGTTGTGATCTGGAAGCTGTCTTCCAACACCTGACTGGTTCACTTGGATTTATACGAGCACCTTGTGAGAGGTCGAACTGATCTCTTAACTGAGCCACTAAGCATAATTCTGAGCCTGCCAAGGCTCAAATGTGAAGTGGAAACATATATATGATTTAGGCAGGAAATATAAAAAAAGTGGGATTCCTCACACTGTTGTAAACAATATTCTGTATCACTTTGCTTATGTGAGTTGGCATTTCTCACAGAATTAATGCTCTGTGATAGCACTGAGAAGGATGCTGTGCCTGAGTTGAATGGAAGTACTGTGGGTTGTGAGTGACGTTCCTTGAAATGAGGAATATAAGAGACTCCGGATAGCAGACTAATTATGTAGCTTGTTTATTTTTCAAGGAAGGTGTCATTGTCACAATTAGTGTCAAATGGAGAAAAGGAACCAGTTATTCACTGTCTTGGATCTGTTTATTCTTAGATTTGCAGGTTTGTCTTTGAATACCTGGAGATGTGGTGGTAAGAGTTTCAGAGGAAGAAAGATGGACACAATACCTTGTTGTATTTTGTAGCAGTGAATCTCTGGTGAAGAGTCACCTTGAATCCATGTTAAATTTTATTTATTTATTTATTTATTTATTTATTGTGGTAACAGTACCCAGGGTTCAGGGTAGTTTACCATCTTTGCTTCTGCTTCAGCCAGTATTTCACCTGTAACCACCCCAAGTTGTCCAAATATTTGAACTGCTACAGCATTGTGTGTTTCTCAAAACTGTACCAAAATTTGGGAGGTGGGACGTAGGTGCTAAATGTTTATTTTTTTACTGTGATCTTTTCACTCCTGAAATAGCTGTCTTAATTAGACTGGTTAAGACACAGAAATGCTAACAAGCTTTGCCAAGTGAAGTTGATGATGATAATTCTGTCTTGGAATGACAACATGAACACGAACATGTGTAGCTTTAAAACAGCCTACTGCCTTTGTAGTGTGCTGAGGCAAGAAACTTCCAGTGCAAAATTGAAAAAGAAACGTAGTATACCTTCGGTAGTATGAGACTGAATAAAAAAAAAACAAACAACTGATTGCTTTCTATACTTCAGAAGTCTTCGTAAAGATGTGGGGAACCTGCATAATCCAGTTTCTTCTATTTTGTTTGGGCATCTGCAGTGTAAAGAAGGCTTCACCATGCTGCTGTTTTCCTGCAGAATCAGGGCCTTTGCACTCTGTGTCTCCAAAGATGCTGTAGTGTAGGTTTGAGTTATGCTTTCTTGAGAACTGCATCATCTGAATCTGTTCAGGGTAGTCTATTTCATCGTGATAGCTGATCAAAAAATGAGAAATGATGAATATTCCTTTGTATTTCAGAGTGTTTCTTTGGTCTCGTGGCTGAATCTCTTTGTGCAAAGGATTGTTTTGTTTCATTTAATTTTCCCAGATTTTAGTGGCTTTCTCCCAACACAAAGAAAGTTTGTGCTAAGAAAACCATTTTTATTTTTTGCCTACCTAACTGCATGCAAGCTCGAAGCTTCTTATGCAACAAGCTCCCTACTGTTGTAATGAGCCTTGGAGACACTTGGGTTTCCATGTACCCAAGCTCTACGGCTGCACTCCACATGCTTGTACCACCAGAAGTGGCTGTTTACCCATAATGCTTCAAATACTGTTTTTCAGCTCAATGATTTATTTTGGGGATTGGGGAGAGGCTGTGGATCTTTTTGACTGCCACAAAATCAAATAAACTAGTAGATGTATGCATATTTCTGAAAGCAAACTGAGCTGTTGCTTAAATTTGTTTAATTTTACTAGAAATGTGAGGAAACGTGTTTTGGGAGAAATCAATCCAGTGGTGCCAACTCAGTATTTGACAGACAACATGAAGAAATACCACAAAACAAAGAGAGTGATTTGGAGTGTAGTGTGGGTAGAAAAATCTAATCCCCTGAAGATTTGCTTGCTTGGGTTTAGGCACAGGTTTGTACCGTTAATCTGGACTCTCTGCCCTGTGTCTAAAATCAGGCTAGACTGCAAGTGAACTTGAGCTGCTGGGCATTCAGGTTGACCTCAGTATCAAGCTTTGTCTGGAAAAGCTGATTTTCTTTTCTTAGGTGTTGCAACAAGTTCCCAGTACCAATCCTCTGTACGCAACCAGTGAGACCAGTTTTTGCACATTGTACTGGAAGAGAACAAATAAGGCAAGTCATATTGCCTTTAATCGGTATTTTTTCATTAGTAGAAGGATGATTTTACTTGATTTCTTGTCTGGAGAGACAACATTTTAGTTGAGCTCTCTGGTTAGATGTAAAGAATAGACGAATCTCTTTGGGATTTCTCAACCCAGTAGACCACAGTATATAATTCCCTTATACCTTTTTTACAGAGTAGGAGCTACAGTAATGCTGTTCTTCCTCCATCAGTGATGCAAATCATTAATGACTCTGTGGTGAGCCAGGCTGATCCCTGCCCAAGTCACTCCTTGCTGCAGGTCACTGTCCTCTGTTGATCGATGCAGAACGAGGTGGTAGCACTTTGTGGTCAATTAATTGTCAAAGTGACTCTAATGATATTGGTGAATATGAGACAAAGTAAAGAGTTCAGGGCCTGCTTTGAAGCAAAAATTAAGTCTGATTTGCAACATGAGTATATTCACTGCCACCTATGATCATGGAAAAAATTTAAAGAGTTTCCACTAGTTACAGCTATTTTAAGCTATTGAAACTGATCTCCAGGCATGGAAGCAGAGAAGCTGCTGCAGAGAAGCTTCACACCTGCCTTCCCCCTGCAATATTGCTAAAGCACCTGAGATGGACACGGCCAATGATTCCAGTCATTCATTGTGTGTAGATAAGGTGACTTCTTGAAAAATAAATCTGCTTTCCTAGAATGACCTGCTGGTGCCCAAAGTAGAAAAATATCAACATGAAACTTAGTTTCTCAAGACAGGGACCCTCTGAAGTCAGGGCAAGGTGTTTATTGGCTTGAAAAAGATCAGCATTTCACCTGCTAATTTTTCAGAATTAAGCCTTCTCAAGCTTACTGCTGTGCAATCAATAGCTGCTGCAAGAACAGTATCCACAGATGGAGGATGAATAGCTCTGTAGCGATTTCAGATATGAAATTCTGTTTTTCAGTTTATCTGCATCTAGCAATTTCTTAATTATAGTACCCAGCACTTACAGCTATTTACCTCTTCAAAGCACTGCACAATTATTAACAAATTAATTACTGCTTCATTGCCCTGTGAAATATCCTGATAGTTATCTGATTATCTGGTCCTCCAGTAAATGAGAATAACCATACTGGTTATAAGACTAGGTCACACATGGTGGAAAATTCAAAGAAATTTTTGCTAAGTGGGGACACCAAGAGCACCCATTATGAATATTTGTACTGTAAAGTTTATGCAGTACTGCAGTACGATACCTGCATTGTGGCAGATGACTTGGGGGGGACAGGAAAAGCGAAGGGAAGTTTGTTCAGTCATGGGAGCAAAGAAGTTTCTTCTGCTCATATGGGAATTGACCGTGGTGGGAGTGTGGCTTAACAGGCAGAGGACTATCATCTTTGCAAGCTCCTCCTGAGAAATGGGAAAGGAAATGCTACGGATAAAAGGAATAATGTCTGAAGTATTGCAATTAGAGGGGCTATAGGTGGACAGAAAATCTGAACTGCCTTTTTCCATTTTGTTGATATTCTTTCTTTGCCTTCTACATATTTAAGTACTTCCTTCTAAGAAAATATGTTCTAACGTGAGGATTAATTAGACTGTTAACTACATTTATCTCCTTTACACAAGAGATCATTCCCTGATGAGGGGGAAAAAGGGATGTTTTATAACGAGAAATGAAAATATGGCAATTTAGGGAATTAACATAGTGTAGTGGCTGACGCAAATGTTTTTCTATTTATAAGACTAAATATGTTCGGCTGTCAGAGCCTCGAGAGCTAAATGCTGGGAATGATGGACCCCTAGTGCCAAGGCTGTACAAACAGGCAAGAGGAAGAGTTGTTAGCTGAGGGCAAAGAAGAGATCTAAACAACATGGGAATTGTTCAGTGCCTAATAAAGCTCTGATTTCTGTACCCCCATTACAAAGTCTACAAGTTTTAAAATGCAGCTGAACCTATTTAAGTGTATTGATCATATTTAGGCATCTTTAGGGCTTCCCATGATAAATTTGCTTAGATTTTTTGGGATTGAGGTATGTGTTTAGCCTTTGTGAGTGATGATGGGAGGATATTTAGACTGTTGGCATGAAAAGGCAGCTTATCTAATAGCTTTCTTATGTGTCCTTCCCATGTTGTATAATGGGTCCATGCTGATTTGGGTTAATAAAACGAAATTAGAAATCACCAGTTGCCTTGTGAAGAATGCAACCATATACTTGAAAGAAATAGACTTCCTTTATTTCTGTTTGGCCTCTGAGGCACTAGGACAAAGCTATAAATTCCTGTTTGAAAATGGCCCTCCCTTGTTTTTGGACTGTTGCCAATGTGTTGTGTGAATCGCAGCTTTGAATTACAAAGGTTCCTAAGGCAAGTGGGTTTAGATGGTGTCCTGTCAATTTGATGCTGTGCACACAGTTAAATTCTTCCTGGTGATACAGTCCTGCAATGTGATACTTTTAGACTGCAGCTTCATTTGAGTTTTCTCCATAGCTTATTTGTGCTCATCTCAGAATCACTTTTCAACCTTTTTGGAGCCTCAGAGAAACTGAAGATCCAAAGTTTGCAAAGGAACAAGGGATGAGCGGTCTTCGCTGACAGAAAGGTACCTGGAGGATAGAGACTAACAAATGCCTGCTTAGTCTTCATTGCTTTTGAAAACTTTTGAGGTTTTGAGTAACCTGGTCTAGTGGAGGGTGTCCCTGCCCATGGCAGGGGGGGTTGGAACTAGATGATCTTTGGGGTCCCTTCCAACCCAAACCATTCTATGATTCTGTGATGGGTTCTCTGTGTGAGAGTATGGGTCCTCCTGTAAAGAACACTTTTCCTCCTTAGCCCTTTTTCTTTTGTTCACTGCTCTCATGTCTTAATGGATTTGTTCCCCTTCTTTGGAATTTTTGTGTTATTTTTATTTTAAAAACAGGTTATGCATCTGTGTTTTCCAATACCATGTCTTTTCTCCAGCTTTGACCTGGAGTTTTTTTGCTAGAGAGACTGAGTCTATGATTTGGCCCCTAGATGCTCTTACTGGATTTGTTCCTTGCCATTACAATAAGACCAACAGCATGTGTCTGAGTGAGTGGGTTTTTTTGTTTTGTTTTGTTTTGTTTTTTTCATTTAAACGAATGAATCGTCCCAGCTGACAAAACCCTCTAGCAAAAAAAGATGGTTAACTTGTGAACAATGTATATGCATATGAAAATATCTCATTCTGAAGATGTAATTAAAATTCTGCTTCATGGGGTTAGGAATAAAGTCCTCGAGTTTTTAGTTTATTCTAGCACTTTAAAATTTAGCATTTAGAACCTTCTTTTAAAAGATTAGTGCAAAGTTGTTGGCTAAATGGTTCAGTACATCCTCTTTATATAACCCTTTTGCTGGGCTGGATTCCAGATTGTCTTGATTTCATATGTTTTATATCTCCTCAAGAGAGATTAATTCTATGTTAATTACCATATTAGGGTCAGCTAAGTTAACAAATATGATTTGTGTTTTATATAACTTTAGAAGCACTTTACCTGCTAACATTTTTATGTGATGTTTGAATACATTCAGGAAATAAGTTAATAATAATAATAATAATAATCCAAATATTTTCACATATGAATATGAAGATCTAGGCTTTAATAAGTGGCTTTGTATCCTGTTGAACTTTGTGTGAGGGGGGCTACCAATCCCATGGGAAGGAAATATTAGGTCTATACTGAGGGTCAGTGACTAATACTGGAATACTTTATTCTGATTTCAGATATGTTACTGGAAAAATGAAGGGGTTTAAAAAGAGTTTTGAAACTATTAAACTTCTTGGAAATCCTGAGAGACTTAAAGAGAGTCTACTCATCTGACTGGCTGCAATTCTGATTTTCCTATTTTAAACTGCACTGGAAATGCTCCAGGCTCCACCAATTCTATTGACTGAAATGAAGAGAGTACCTAGGTGCACATGTAGTCACCTAAATTTGTATGTCCGAATATGGAACTGAATCCCATATGAAGAGGTTCTTTAAATATTCTCCATCATTGCATGGTACGATGTGCCTGACATTCAGCTCTTGCTCTTTGTCTCAATGAGTTGTTGAACGTGTCTTCCACATTCACTTTCAACACCATTTTGTGGGTATTCCTTGTAACCTTAATACTATAATACTTAGTAAGGGTGTGACAAGTAGTCATATCATGACTACTTTGTCCTGCATCTCCACGTCCCATTGTGTTGCTGTTTTTCAGCAGTGTTGGCAATCTGTAGTACCTATGGTTTGCATCATTTGATCCAAAGCCCAGTAATGATCCTGTGACTCTCTGTCTACCAAAGCCTCCTTGACCTGTGACACTTAGAAGTTATAAAGAAAGCAAGTTCCTGAAGTCCTCACATGACTTGGCTGTACCCCACTGGAGAACCATAGCTTTCCTGAGACAGGGACTCTATTTTAATGTAGATCATACTCTGTTACACGTGAAGATCACCACAAACTCAGCACTGCATGTGCATGTACAGATTTTTTTTGAGAGACTGATGTATTTTTATAGCTGAAAACACTTAACAGGAATGTAGATTGTGACCCTTCTTTGAAACTACTGCTGCTCAAATTCATTGTGTATTGTTACCAGAGATACAGACCCTGGAGGAACCTGCCTTCTTCATAAGGCACTCTCAGTTCCATATCTTTCAAAAAATCATTCTGCTCTTTGTCCCCTCCCACCAGAGTTGGACAGGTTGTATACATATAAACCAGTGAAGAGTTAAATCCATTCTGTGCTGATCATTCTCAATTAAAATTTACCACATTTAACCTTTAAAATTATCTTCCACTGTTTTATTTCAATTTTTTTCTTTTTTTTCAAAATTTCTTGCTGTTAGCTGCTCTGTCAGACAGAAGCTATTTAAAAACTACAATTGCAGCAGAGGATAGCATGAAGATCCCAGTGTGGGTCTGTCTCTGAAGTGATAAACTGACCAGGTCCTAGCTGATCCCCAAAGCAGTCATGCTGTGTGCGATGTTTTGTATGTATTTAACCAAGGCTTAGAAAAGAGATGGTACTTGATTGAAGCATTAAAGATTTTGAAAGACTCCCATTGTCTGCCTGTAATCAGTGCTATGAAAAAGAGTTTCAAAAGTATTCATGGAGAGATTGCAGGTCTAGGAAAAAAAAACCCTGTGAGAATGCAGTAGGGATAAATGCAGGTTGGTATTCATTGTCCAAGCCTTTCAGATAGGTTTCCACTTTGCCACTTCCAAAGCTGTCTTGTTAAATATGAGCTAAAGAAAGCAGTTATGACATGAAGTAGGAATGGTTGGTGGGCATTTGTGGAAAGAGGTTCAACATCAGCAAGGTGCTAGAGCACAAGTTACCTGGTGTGCTAGAAGAAGAAGAAAGTGTTTGGAATAGTATGAAAAAAACCACTATCTGAAGTACTTTCCTGGGAGGAAAGTACTCATGCCTCAGGATTTCATTGTAGCCTTTGAGCCAAGTGAGAGCTATTTATTCTGTGGGGTTTTTTTTGTTTGTTTGTTTGTTTGTTTTGCTTCCCCCCCCGCCCCTCATAAAGGGAGTAGATATATAAAGAAACTGAATGATTCATCCAAAGGCAGCTATAAAATGTGTCACACCACAGAAAGAAATTCAGATGTCTTGTATCACAAGGTTGCATGGCGTTCATTGAATCATTCTTCCACCTTGAGGTGAGAGCAGGGTGCCAGGCTATTTTGTACTGAACAAATATCTATGCAAGAGTGGGACTGTGAAATGAGGTTTTGGAAAGGATACAGGGATCACAGCAAGCATAGATTTGAAGAGTTGATCATGTTTGCTGTGGATCCAGCCAAGAAACAAATGGTGGGTGGAGAGATCCAAGAGCTAAATAAATCAGGTAATTTCACCAAATGTTTAGTGAACAGAAGATTCACTACTGTTTAATGAATAAAAATGATGCTTACAGTGATTCGCTGTCTCTTGACCAGCTACACCGGCTGAAATGACTATGAGGTAAACAGAGGCAAAACTCATACACAGAGGAAAATTCTTTTAGAGTTTGTAGGAGTTTTAAGCCTTTAAGTAGTTTCCTTTGGTTGGAAATTTGGTTATTTAATTCCTTCTGACTTCTTAGCAACATCCAAGAGTGCCAGCAGTTAGCTCTGGCTATATATGAAAATCTACTCTATACTGGCAGGCAATGGACTGATATTAATTTCATTTCTTCTCAGCTGACTTATGAAAATGTGGTATTTTTGTACATAAACCTTAGAAAGTCCAAATTATACAGAATAGTGTAACATGTATCTTCAGAGAAATCAGGCAACCAACCCCATGTATATGTATTTTATCTTCTGTCCAAGAATTTGTGACACATTTTTGTCTTCAATAGTATCAGACAACTACACGACACCTTGGAGATCATCTAATGATGATGAAAAACATTGTTTGTTAGACAGCTCTTCTGATCTGTTTGAACTCGATGGAATAAAAGCTCTTATGTGTGTAAGAGAGGAATTTTTCAGTGGAAAATCACAGTGGCCTTCCAGAAGCAGCAAAGGGCTGACATAAACCTCACTGTTGTGTCTGTAAGAAATATTTTCTTTTAATGTTCTTTCTCTAATTCAGATAGTGACATGAATGCCCATTAACAGCAACTAAACTGAAATTTTTTTTAAAAAAATCCAAAGCTAGAATATTCCTCTGTGATTCTGGAACAATAATCACAACTGATGTGAGATTTCTTCTGTTCCTGAGCAATTCTTTTAAGAAAGGCAGCGAATCCAGCTCTGATTGCTTGCTGCAGAAGCCCATCTTTAGTAGAGATGTAGTTTGATTTCTGAATGGGTTTGCTTCTGTAACTTGTTTCAACATTGTTCATCTTTGTCAGGATCATTAAAGTTGAGGGTGCCCTTTTTGGATTTGGATTTGAGCCAGCAATTTAAAAGGGTGCTCCCTCAGCGGCAAGCACTGAAGCTCGGTGAAGTGAGAAATGAGACAACAGCATAGTGACTGGCTGCAATCTGAAGCATTTTCAGCACAAATGACAAAAAACCCCACTCTTAACAATGCAGGGCCTGCTTTTCAGGGTTGACATGTACTTGGCATGTTTGTACAAGTCTTCATTCACCATGTCTCTATGCTTGGAATAAGCACTGGGGATATTTTTAGACACTGTAGCCAAGGATGTGCTCAGGTATGGAACAAACCCCTACTATTATCAGGCCTGATGTGGGGATTGCTAGCCATGCTCACAAACAAGAGGAATATGGTCTTACACACATTGAGATTTTCCCATTAGATATCATCATCCAAGCAACAAGCATGGAAATGATGTAAAGAATTGTCCTATATTCAAATAACTTCATGCATGTGTCTTTGTGTATGCATGCACATGTATTGGTAGGCATATGTCTTCTTGCAGTCTATAACAAACATATTTTGAATAAGCACCAGTCTCATCTGTGGGGTTTCTTGTCTTCCAGTGCCTGTGGTTTGTTGACTAAGGAAATCCTTCAATGGTAATATACCTTCATGTCTTACTTGTAATCTTTAAATACCCAGCTATTCCCTCTCCCTCTTGAGGGCTGAAAAAGAAAATACTGTTTCTTATTAAAACGTTTAGCCACCTTTTTGTAGTGACAAAATGTTCTGAGCTGTTGACAGGCAGAGAGGAATGAAGACAGACTTCACAAAGTACAGTGTGTAGATACCTCCCGTGTGCACTTCTTGCTGCAGTAAAGTGTAATAATCCACTCACTCCACTCAGCTGGAATTTTATAGATTTCAAAATACAAGAACTTTATGTATTTTAATGTGAAAATCCCTGGGAAGAAGGGACGGGAGTTGCTTCATTGCTTTCAGCTGTTCACTGCGTATAGCAAGATTAAGAATTTAATTATGATTTTACCTTAAAACTGAATTACATTGAGTACTTCAAATTGAAGACAGGTCCCTGGTATTTCAGCTCTCGTCTTTGCTGGTTAAATGTGTAGATGTACATCATTATATTTGTATGCCAGGTTGATACAGTACCTGGTGTTTGGGCTAAACCTGAAATTTCTTTACTGAAGTCTTGATTGAAGCATCAATAGTGGGTTATTGGGTTTGAGGTTGCTAGATCAGATGCAATCTATGGCTGAATATTGATTTCTCGTGTCCAGAATAATGCACTGGAAAGGAAGAATTCACTTTATTTTTTATTTCTTTTTCTTTTCTGACTCATCAAACCAAGAGGCAGCATTTCCTCAGGGTGGAGGGACGGTTTTAGCATGGGGAAAGAGGGAAACAACAGTTTTCTCATCCTGTAAAGAATCTCGTTCACCTAGATTGTGCCATATGTATGCAGGCCAACAAAATACACCTCCTAACATCAAGTTTCATTTATACCATAATTGAAGTAGGATGATATCTTTCATATCTTGCTCGTGCAGCTCAGGCTGGGCCAATATTCACATTTCCTGTAGTCCACTGTTGTGGCAAATTGGTTTTGAGATTTTGAAGTAGATGACTAGTAATTTTTCTGTCATTTGAAAGATCATGTTCATATGTAAGGGAAAGGTTGAAAGGACTTGAATCGCTTTCTCTAGAATCTTCATTTTTGGTGTCGTACCTTTCTTGTGTGATACATTTGTCTAGGCTGGATGTGCAGCCTCCTGTCTCTCTTGTTCTGGCACTGTCCTTGCCCTCTGAAGTCTACGTCTTCCTGAGAATATTTCCAACATGGTTGTAAGAAAAGTATAAAAAAACTCTGAGCTGAAAGTCAAGAAGGGAAGAAAAATCAATTTCCTCAAGTCTGATCACATCATGTGTTTTTTTTTTTTACATATAGTTTTAGTATGTTGTGTTTCTAGTCAGTGAAGTGGTTGCTTATTTCAATCTTTCATGTAGCAACAGGAAAAATGAATTATGACTTAAAAGCTGGAATGCTTTTATTGCAAATCCTCCAACATTTTTCCCAGGCATGGTGTTGACCATGGAAATATTTTCTTGTCTTTCTTTTTGATTTTTTTTCCCATTATACCACATGTTATTAAACCTTCAGTTGGCAATTAAACAATAAAGAAACAGTAACAGCAGACCCAGCATCTCAGAACAAGGAAACAAAAAGATGATCCTGTAAACCTGTTTGTAGTAATTTTCTTATAATGGAAGACTTTGAGACTGTACATTCCCAGCTTCATAGCCTACTCTGACTTGCATAGCTCCTATTTGAGCTCAGTGGTAACATTATTCAATAGGTGGCTTCAGACTGTAGATCTAAGTTCACGGATGGGGGAGTCATCCACATGTCAGATGACACTTTGTGCATTTTCGGTTTTTCTTTTATCCTTCTCTACTTTTAATAAAAGAAAGAAATTCCTCTTTGTCCTTTTTCTATTCTATATATATATATATATATAAAAAAATCCCTATTTCTATATAAATGCTGCCCAACTAGGGTGCAATGTAAGTAATTTACTAAGCAGAAAGTTTTTATATCATAGATCATGACTATATTAAAAGAGAAGCTTTCACATATCAGCAAGCCACATGATGTTCACTTTGTGCAAGAAAAGGCAAGTTCAACACTTTGCAGTCTACAGCTCTTAGAACTTTAATGTCCAGTGATTACTGTTGATAGGACAGCACCAGTATGCTTAAAAATCCCGGGGGAAGGTTATTGCCTCCTGCCCACGTCACAAATGCTTTCAACTTAGGTAAATGAATATATACTTCACTGTACAAATCTGAAGTTGCAGAGTGTTCCAGTATCAAAATGCATTGCTGAATGGCATGGGCAGCTGGGGATACTCGCAACAAGTAAGTTTACACGATGAAATTTTGAAAATTTGTCATGTGCAGGTACACACTCTTTGGAATGGAAATTTATGCACCATACTGTTCCTCTGCACACATAGTAGTCTTGTGTATGTTAGAGTTTATGTGATCACACATTTGTTAGGCAGGTAGTTATGTGCCTGTTATAATGAACATGAGTGGTTGTGTTCTGTTTTGAAAATCATGTTTTATCTCCTAAATGAGACTAATGGTAATATATCGACTGCACTAAACCAGCTCATTGGTGGATGTGTTTAGAACAAATGCCACTTCAACTGACTAAATGACTTTGAATTGCTAATGGAAAAATTTTACAATAAAGGAAAATAGCTTCTATTGTTCCCTTGATTTAGTCTATGAAGCTAGACAAAAATCCATTGAAATGTTAATCTCTACCATGACTGCTGCTGGCTAACAGTTGTGTTGATGTCCTCTTAGCAACAGTGAATAGCTCCTAAAATGGTTATATTGGTATTTCAATCTCTTCCTGGCACAAAAATTATACAGAGGGGTGGGAGTGAGTTCTGAACTGGTGGGTTGCTTAAAAAAAAAAAAAAGTACCACAATATAATTTATTTAATAGCCATTTGAAAAAGCAGATGTGCAGATAGTGTATTGAGCTAAATGAGGTGTTGAAAGGGTTAGGGATTTGCTTGCTTAGCAGATGCATGCTCAGTAATAGAAGACTTTCAGGTGGGCTGTATACAGGTGGTTTTCAGTAATTATTACTTACTTAGATTATTAATGACTTGCTGATGTTAAAGTACCAGTGTGCTTCATTTTAATGTACTTTGTGGTGTGGGCATAGGGGCTGATTTCTAGACTAGCTGGGCTTCCACAAATTGCGGTTAATGTGAGCTGCAGGTGTTCAGAAGCTCTTTAAAGGAGAGGTGAGCAAAGAGATTTCAGAAAAACTCTGATTTGCCTGCAGTGCTGCTGCAGCTGCAGCCCCCGTGCCTCCCTTCACATTTAGAATTAAGTAACATCAAAGCTCAAGTGCCATCCATGTGATATTAGGAATTTTAAATCCTCTGTTCAGGTGGTTTGATCACTATAGAAGACTACCTGAAGCAGAAATTAAGCTCCCATTTCCCAGGAGAGAGGTTTGCCAGTGTTGTAGAGCATTTTCAATTTTAGAACGGGTCTTTCCTGATCTATTTTAATTGTCCTATTTTGTATTTTTAAAAAAATAAACATTAATGACAGTGTGATTGGAACCAATGTCTCTTGCACCCTCTCTAAATTCTTTAGCCCCCACCTGAAGACAAATTTTCTCTGACTAATCAAGTTTTTAATCATCTGTACACATTGGAACACTTCCACTGGGCAAAAGCTGGGATGAACCATCCTAGAATTTCCCCCTGATTACAGGACTGTGAGGACAGTGAGTACCAGGCTCCCTGTACTGGTTTGGGAAGATGGAGGATATAAAGGTTAGCGCTCTGCTTCTTGGGAGTGACCTAGCCACTGGGATAAGGAGTGACACTGACCTAGTTTTATTGTCTCCCCTCTTTTATGAAATAAGGCTCTTGCTTTTAGTGAAACTGCCCTGGAGAAAAGAAAAAAAGTATCATTTAGTATTTCTAAAATATTGATATATGTTTTGTATTTATTCCTATATGCATTTGGAGTGGGGAAGGATAGGGTGATTAGAGGAACAACATTTTGATTTAGGTAAATCTTTATATTAGCCAGCCAGTAAACTTTCATCCTCTCCCAGTCTTCTCATTCATCTTTCTTTAGAATCTTTCTAGTTGTTCAGCTCTTTCACAACACAAACATTAGGGAGAACCCAGGAAAAAGGTGTTGATCTTTCTGTTGCAAAAGCCAGCCTACGTATGTTAGCAGTGGAGAAAACAGTAAATTTACAATTAACACATTTACTCTTTGTTCTAATTTCAGAGTTAATGCTCTCCTACAGTCTTAAAGTTCTGTTGAGTAAGGAGATGACAGCTACTATTCAATATTTTCAGGTTCCACCTTCTCTCAATATTTTTCAAATTAGGCTCAAAACGTAAAATGTAGAAAGTGATTTAATACTATGGAGAAGTTTTTCAGACAGGGCTGACCCTGTCTGACTATTAATTGCTCCACATATTGCTGTGGTGTATGAGCACAAATATGCATTTCAGTTTGCAAACCTGACAGTCTTTTTCTCTAGTCTAGTACATACCAATGTCATCAGGTCTTTCAGTCTCATTTCTTCCACTCCTCTTACACCTAACTTTGTTACATGGTTGACATGGGCAATGAGGCAAGGAATGAGAAGGGTACCTTGGCTTGAGCATCCTCCAATTCATCACCTTTATATCTTGACACCTGGGCCTCCCATCCAAAGACCCCTGTGCTTATGGTACCATCAGCCTACAGTGCCCATTTCCATCCTGGGCTCCTCTCCTCTCTTCCCTCTGCTCTCCATGAGTGCACTGCTTCATTTACCCTTCTGCACTCAGGCCTGCAGGATTGAGAAGCACGCAAAGATTCAAGTGGGTTGGTATAAACTGTGAGTCTCACAGTTGTGAGCAACTCTGTGTAGGTGTTTGCCAGGGGCCTGCTATGAAAGCTCAGAGAGCTGCAGAGCTTCCACCTACTTCCCTCTTGAGATAGTACCTACAGCCAGTCTTGTTTGTCTGATTGTTCTCAAGTTGTAATCTTGACGTTGCAGAGTCCTGGGGCATAAGGAAAGGACATCAAGGAGGTGGACCTGATAGCCTTTCTGTAACACTTGAAGATTTTTTTCTTACAGTTATGACTGCTGAGTTATGCATTGAATTTTTGCTCTGAAATATTCTTGCTCTTGGAGAAAGGTTTCTGTTGATGACTTTCTCTACAGTTGATGTCATTTCTCTACGCATGCCAGCAAATATGGCACTTCATGGTGCCCTTTCCCCTTTTATTCTTCCTGTTGTAACAGCACAGATGTGTAGTCTTGTCGTAGTTTATCCCCAGCTGGCAGCTCAGCACCACATGGCTGCTCACTCACTCCTTACCCCCCTGGTGTGATGGGGAGGAGAATCGGAAGAAAAAGGTAAAACTCATGGGTTGGGATAAGGACAGTTTACTGGAACAACAAAGGGAGAGGAAAATAACAACAACAGTACTTATAACAGAATATACAAAGCAAGTGTTACACAATGCAATTTGCTTACCAATCGGAGGCTCAGCCCCTCCTGGAGCTGCCACTCCTCCCCAGCCAGCCACCTTTATATACCGAGCATGACATCATATGATATGGAATGCCCCTTTGTCTAGTTTGGGTCCTGGCTGTGTCCCATCCCAGCTTCTTGTGAAAACCTAGCCAAAAACCAGGACAAGTCTTAAATGCCCTGGTTTAGCTATGCCTCTTGAAAAAGGATCGTCCTTACACTGTAGACTTGCAGTCAGTCTAAACAGGCATCACGATTAGATTAAGCTGACTGTCAGCATGGCATGGCTGCAAAGAACTGCAAAACTTGGTCATATAATTAAAGACTAATTTGGGTTGGAAGGGACCTCTGGAGATGATCTGGTCCAACTCCTGCCCAAAGCAGGGACACGTCTGAAGGTATACCAAGTTGCACAGGGCCATGTCCTGCTGAATCTTAAATATCTCCAGGGATGAAGATTCCATCATGTCTCTGGGCAGGTTCACTGTCTGCAACCACCTGGAAAGTGAAAAATATTTCCCTTACCTCTGATCATAATTTCCTCTGCTGCAACTTATGCCAGTTGTCATCTAAGCTAAATATTTTGGCTACCGTAATCAACTCTGCCTCGTATCTGCCAGGTCTTTGCCCTACTGTCCGATCCCTAACAGATTGGCCAAGGTGATCCTTAGTTATATGCAAATTTCTCTGTGGATAGAGAATATTGTTGTAGAAAGGTTTCTTTTTTGCAAAAAAAGAGGATAGAACTTTGATGTCAAAGATTTAACTCGCTTTTTGTGTAAATCCTGGGTGCTCTGAGTGACACTTTTGTTAGGCTAAAATTGAACTGGACCCATAGGTTCTGGCAGCAGGTGCAAGTCTTTGGCTTTGCACATATCAATCAGGATAACACAGAGGCTAGCACCGTGAAGGATCACTTCAACTATTGAATGCTCAATCCTACCAGACCCACCTAATTCCTCACCTGTGAACAAAGAACGCCCAATAAATTAGCTTGAGGATGCTGATGTTAAAATAGCATATGAACAGAAACACTTAGATAAGCAGAGAGGGAAATAAGTGAGGAATAACTCTGCAGAGCTGAGTAAGAAGATGAGAAGTCTTTCCTGCAAACAGTCAAGATGGGAGTTCTTTAATATATAAAAGTGACTCCTTTTGAGGTGTCGCTACAAATCATGTACATTACATTGCAGGTTTGGCCCTTCATATGTGTAATTGAGCATAGCTCTATTGACTTCCCTCCATCTCTACTGCCTGAGGCTAGATGAGCATTTTGTCCTTAGTTTATTTTAATTTTTATTTAGTGCCCATGGCGCAGTGATATCACAGTTACTGTGCAGGGAATAGAATGTGCTGAACAAGTATCACTGATCAAGCTGGAGGAAAAAATTGTGATGAAATATTTTCCTATCAGAAAATGCTGCCAAAAAAAAAAAAAAGTAGTAAAAAAAATATAAAAAAAGGTAGTAATTTTACAAGAGGGTGTTGATTGTGATGAAATTTTGGTTTTTAGCGGGAAAAACAAAACAACAGCACTGAAACAAGATTGTTCTACTGGAAGTCTGCCATAGGAAACTTCAAAATTCAGCATTGGTTCTGATTCAAAATCCAAATCTAACCCCTGTCTCTGAAGAATGACTTAATGTCACTTGCCTGGATCTAGTCTGTGAATAATACAGTCAGGAGGACTGCTCAGGGTCCTTATTCAGCCTTGTGCTTGCATCTGTTGCTTTCTCTACTTGCATCTCTAAATATACATAGAAATTTGGGCCTACAGGAAGGACTGACCAAATGGGTCTCCTTCCTGGGGATTTAGTCCATTCTTTGTAATTTCACTGAAGGTCCTCCAAAATAATTTATCATTTCTATGCATAGAATCATAGACTGACTTAAGATGACTTCTATAAGTCACCTAGACAAAACCCCTGCTTACAGCAGAGCCACCTTCATAGTTAGGTCAGGCTGCTTAGGGCCTTGTCCAGGTGGACTTTGAGTATCTCCATGGATGGAGATCCCACAGCCTCTCTAGGCACCTGTTCAAATGTTTGACTGAAGTATAAGCATATGAATATGCATACATTTCTGGTATTTGTCAACTTGCTTTTGAACTTCAGAATTAAATAATTCTGTTTTTCATAATTTTCCTTTAAAACTTTGAAAATTATTTTTTTTTCCCCTGTTTTGCCTTTGTGTAACAGAAGATAAACATTTCTGTATCCAGTTGCATCTGAGACCGGGAATTTCAAGAAAAGAGCGAAATATTTTGAAATAAATCACATTTTCACTATTTCCTCTTTCTGTCTTTGTCCTCTCCCTTCTCTTAATCCAGGGTGTGGAATTTATCACTGAAAGAATTAAGTCTTTTGCAGAAAATGTCTCCAAGTTAAGTGTGTAAATGGAACAAATAGGAAAAAAAAACACATCACAAACTCTTTCAGGCTGGAGAGTTATTACCAATTAAGACAGGTTAATATTTCCCTTAAGTTTTAGAGTTTGGCTGAATGATAAAACAAGTAGAACTTTGCTACAAACAGTTGAATCCTTCCTATTGATAAGAAGGGTGTTGGCATCTCATTGCAGGTTCTTAACAACTTCGGTAAATATTTAAAGCATACTATTTAAAAATTAATACAGCAGCCATCCCTGGTGAAATGAAATAATTGAGCCTCCAGGCACCACCATCATAATAGAGCTAATTAGAATAATATCAGAGAAATGCAGACCAAAGAATAAACTTCTAATACCGGCTCCACAGGACGTTATAATCCATTGGTCTGTTTGGGGTCCTTTGATCTTTCCTCAGTTGCTGGAAGTACTCAAGCACCAAAGGAGACACTGAAAACGACAGGACTGATGTTTTACACTGCAGTCACCTTCCGTGTATTTTTTTTCTGTTGGAAATTTCAGGAATTTGCCCCATTTCACTTCCTTATACAAAAGATACAACCTCTGCAGATGTGGAGGATGCAATAGGTGTGGGTGCTGCCCAGATGGGTGCTATGGGTGTTACTTAGTGTCTCTGGGAGATGACTTGGGACAGATTTGCCTCATAATCACCACATGCATGCAGTGGCACTCTGCGAGGAGGGCAGGTTGTGCCTCTCGTGCAGATGGCACGTATACCTGGCAATCACAAATACCTGGTGATTGGAGTGAGTTGCAATGAGTGAGGTACCCAACCTCACTGATGCTGGATCTGTCCTCTGATGGCAATATTTTCCCTATCATTCTCAAGTGACCATCAGGATATCTTTCCATCTCTTCTCCAAAACACCCTCAGTGTTGTAGTACATATTTTGTGTTGCTGGCTGCGGACACGCTTGCTCCAGTGCCATGCAGGGAGGAGGAGAACTTTGTCCTGCTCCACCATAGCAGTGCTCCCCATAGCCCTGTGCCTCCAAGCAATTAATTCATCGCAGCAGAGAGAGCTCAAGCTGGCAGCACTGTCAGCCTGCATTAACCAGAGGGGGACACATAGCAAGTTGCTACAAGTTTTGTGTTTATCCTTTTGGCCATAAAAATCCCATTGGTGTGGAGGCTTCCAATCCACTCTCATACCAGATTCCTCCCCTGCATCCCCCCCAATTCTTTTTTGATTGCAAAGCCCTGCTGTATAAGACCACCTTGCCTAAGCAAATAACGTCTTGGAGTAAATAAAGGCATAAATACTTCATTTCAACAGACCAAGTGACTTGACCCATGATGACTTCTTCTGGCTGCCCTATGGCATTTTGTGGAGATGTAGGTCTCTGCTCTACCTGTAGCTGGGACAGAGCAAGGAGACACTCCATCAGCAGAAAGGACCCTCCACTTCCCCAAGCCTGTTGAAGCAGGATTTCTGCTTAAATTAATCAGCTTTTCTTGTGTAAGATGGGTGCAATTCTCTGGAAAGCTGTTGTCTCTCCCACCACCTGAACTTCCAGTCTCATCTCTTGGCTATTTTCTACCGTGGCAACATTCCCGCTGCACAGTCTGTTAAATATAGGCTGGGTTGTTGGAAGATAACTGAACGTTTGTTATAGTAAATGAGGCAATAAACGTCTGAGGTTATGACGGGCAGAAAAGTCAAGGTATTTATCAAATTGCCATGGGAAATAGCTTTGCCAAGCGTTAAGTAATAAACTTTCAATTATCATTTTTATACTCCTACTGCAGAATGCTTCTCAGATCAGATTTGCTTTTGTTGGTTCAAATAAGGTGAGAGGTGAAGTCGTTTTGCTCTGTGAGCAGAGTGGAGATGCACGTCCCTGTGTGTGCTTATGTACTCACAGCTGTGCCTCTACAGTTCTCTGTTACTCTCTTTTATTTTTTCCCTTTTTGTTTGTTTGTTTGTTTGGGTTTTTTTTGTTGTTTTTTTTTTTGCCTGGGGACTTTCCCCAACCCTGGATTAACAGACCTACATGCTGATATTGAGGATTTTAGGGTAATCTACTAGCTCTTAGAAAGGTACTTGCCTTTAGATTCAAAAAGACGATTATACTTTGTTACTGTTGTTATCACTGTAGTATCATCCTCTGCCTGATACGAGCTTCCCAGCTGTATATTGGCTGCTTTGTCATATTCCTTGTGCTATTAGAGAAGGATTTTCTCTCCTGCTGACACCTGGTTTGATGCTAACCATCAAAACACAAGCTGTGTTTAACATTCAACCTGTCCTTGAGTTCCGGGAAAGTCAAGTTAAGCCCAGATGAACTTTTCTGTAGACACAGAATTTCTGTGTCAGTTGATGAGGAAAAATACCCAAGGAAGAAAATCTTCAAATCCTCAATAGTTTAATGAAACTGGGACTCTGAAGTGGTTGCTTCGAGCACAAAGACATATCGGAAAGACAGTGAAAAATTCTTGCAAGCAGCTCACTACTGAGCAATCAAAAAGGCAAATCAGAGGTAGGAAGTAGTAGGAAATTAGTAGTGAACAAGCTCAGAAATTCATTGTACCATTTCATTGTATGCCACCAACAGTGATCACACACTTTAAATAGTTTGTATTTCTGTCTCTTTAAATAGTTTATATTTCTGTCTGTGTTTCTGAAAATGTGGACAGTGGAGCAGAAGTCATCACAGACCAGAATAGTTTCTGTAATGAAAGAGGCAAATAGACTGGTGTATTCAGCTTGGAGAGGAATTGCCTGGGAGCCAGGGCGTTACTGCAGAGCTCTGGAAGGACTGTGAGGAGGATGGCTCCTTGCTTTTTCTGACTCTCTTGGTCTCTAAAAATATGGTGCAGGCCGAGAGGGACCTTTAGTTTGATCTTTTATGAATGTGCTTATGGCACTCTGTTCAGCACTTTTCTCCTGATCTGCTCTTAGCAAACATCTCACTACCTACACATAGTTATAGAATAAGGATGATAATGTATGTTTGCTTCCCAGGGGAACATGGAGATGAAGCACTACTGAAGTTCCCCTATGATGGGTTTTGTAGAACCACTAAGTTTTGCCACTGATATATTTTCTCTACCATCAGGAATAGTAATGAAATATAGTGTTTTACAGCAGACTCTTTATGCATAAATACTCATAAGTTTGCGCAGAAGAGGCCACACATGGTCAGTTGCTGCTGTCATATCCCAGAATCCTTTTAGCCAAGCCCCACAATTTTCTGAAGCGTGGAAACAAATTTTTCTCCTTTTCAGAGTTTATACTCTCCCCAACTTATTTTTATACAGCGCTGTTGTAATTTTTAAGACCTGCTATATCTGGAATCAGCTCCAGCACCTGGCTGCTTAGCCAGCAGTTCACAAACTAGCCTTGTAAAAGCAGTCTCTTTGAAAACGTGCTTGTCAAAAAGCAGGCTTCCTCACAAGCTTTCTAGAGTACTGAATTCCCACCGAAATCCAATGCATTCTTTTATACCTCTGAAATAGCTGGTGATTTCAGAGGGAGTCTATGATGTGCTGGTTCTGTAGAATTACAACCTTAACAGCTGAAACTTCACTAAAAGTCTTATTCCGGTGAAAGAGCATGTCGTAAATGAGGTGTTCAAAGACTGAAAGTTCCAGCTGCAGCTTGCGAACTGTGCCTGCTGCCAAAAATGATACTCCCCAGGAAAGTCCTACTCTCTCCACATTTATGGTTTCTCTTTTAAAATACTCAAATTTTAGAAATTATGAAAATAAAGTGCATTAGTAAGGATTTTTGTTGGCTTCTAAAGTGATGGAGTTTCAGATGATGAGGTCCCTGACAGATGAATGACTATAGTTGTACCTCTGAAGGTTAAGGACAGTGTCATATTTATGTCTCCTCTATCCCTCTACGGGAATTTTTTGCCCCACCAGCCAAGGACAGTAAGGGTGGGAGGTATCTGGGGTTCACCTCAGAGTTCAGCTCATTAGATGAAATATTGATGAAAGTGGTCTCTTGCTAAAGAAACATGTTGGAAAATCACAGCACACATATCTTCTGCAGCCTGTGCTCCAGCAGACAGACTTTTATTGGAAGGCTGAGAGTGACAGACAAGGACTGCTTTAGTCTTAGAGCATCAAGACTAAAAGCGTCAAAGCCAAAGCCAGGAATTTAAATGCAGGAGTTACCAGGCAAAGCATAAGTTGGGGACATACAGTAGTGAATGAGTGTTGACTATGTTCAAGCCATGTATCTCTACTCTGATCCATAGTGTGCTTCCTTCAGTCACCAAATCCTCTCCCTTCACAGCTTTTGCAACCAGAATTTTGGGTTTGGGGTGAAAGCACTCTTGGACACTGTGTTTGGGGTACCAAGAGCTCTGCCAATAAAAACTTAGCTAAGGCACTGGATGGGATGGAAGAAGGGCAGTGAGAAGACTGGTTCCTGATCTTAATTTTGGCATAGTAGGGCTATAAATACCCTAGCCATTTTGTGCTTCTGGATTTTAAATATTTGATAAATTTGGGCATTTTGTTTTGCCTAAAAAAACCCATAAAAAACAAATTGGAGTTATGTTTTTGTGCAGAAGGTTCTACGGGCACAGCAATCTGGATGGAAGAGAAGTTGAATTGTGTTGATTTTCTTTCAAAAGGGATTGTTTTAGATTTAAAGCAGTGTTTTTTTCAGGTTCCAAGGGTTAATTACGTATTGTTACTCTGCCTCCATAAGGCCTATTAAAATGGGTCTCCCATCTCAGTCTGGTGCTCTCAGGACACAGATTACAATCCTATCAGAGAAATACAAACCAAAAGGAAGAAAATGCAAGTTTTACAAGTTTTTCTGCAAAAGGAATTCCTGCCTTTTTTTTTTTTTCATCTATATGTCTAATGATGAATCCATAAAATATTTTAAAAAACAGTGGTTAATTTTAGAGATATTTTGATCTTTTTCTTAATGCTGCTGTAAGGATTTGCCTAAGGAAAGTGTATTGTTTGTTTTAGAGCACAATTTCAAATTTGCATCAAGCTGAAAGGATCAATAATAAGTTCCAGCTCAAACTGTGAATCTTCTGATGCTTTTCTAAATGAAATCCAGCATTGTGTCAGGGATATTTTTATCCCTCTGACACAGAAATCTTGTTTTTCAGAAGCCTCGGCTGCAGAAATAATGGCTTATTATACAAGAACAGAAAAGGACAAGATATTTTAAACATATAGTGGGAAATATCCTCCCATGGTATAAGTAGGCAAACCCCCCCTTGATCTCAGTCAAACTGTACTGATATTCACTGGCTGAGCTCCTTACTGTGGTGAGAAATATTCCAGTTATCATATTGTTCAGATTCCATGCTGTTTGATAATTAACGTTCTTTGTTCAGTATCAGCCCACAAACCCATTCAGCTTGACAGGTTCGTGAGAATACTTTTTGTAATTTTCAGAGTTGTTTGTATCTCCTGATCTTAATAGTAACAGGTAGCCATGTGCAAATATTTTGAAAATAGCCATTTTACTGCTTTGGATGGGAGTTGGGACCTTTTCTGGAAAAAGTTTTATTGATGGCCAAATTTGGAATGTTTCATAAATGAGATGCAGAATTTAAGTTATTTTTACTTCTACAGACACAGACATTTTTCTTCTGGCTTAGCATGTGCATGAAATAAGATTATGTGCTATAAGCAGATTTCAGTAGTGTCACATCTTATGACTTAGTATATCCTTACTTTGGCCATGCAAGTAGAAACAAGCTTCTTTCACTATCCTGAAAACAAAGAAAAAAGCAATTCCCACACAAGTTATTGCAAGTTGTTCTATCTACAGGAGAGAGATCTGGAAAGAGGGGTAAATGTCAGTCTACGCTGTGCCAGAATGGTGTACAATGTTAAATGTGTTATTTAGCCTGCAAAGATTTTACTTCTACAATACTGAAGCTGCTTTTGAATTTAACAGATAAGGTATCCAAGTTTACTTGATGTTTCAGATGCTCAACATCAAATTTGTGTGAGAATCTACATCACTAAAATTATAGTCTTTTGCTCTCTCTAGTGCACAGTGTTGCTGTTGACAAAGTTTTAACAGTGACCTCAGATGTAACTTCGGCATAAGAAGACAGATACAGTGGTTTCTATTTTCTCATTTTTCTGATATCCCCGAATGGGTGTTTAACACTCATAGACAGAGTACAAAGTAATTCTGTTGACGCCAGCACGACCAGAATTTTACCCAACATTGTTACTCTTACTGCAATCAGTATATTCCAGGAATCACTGGGCTATTACTCAGTGTGTGATGTTGTCTTTGCTGCCAAGATTTTGTCTCAGAAGACACACAGATGGCATGTTTCTGCATATAAACACGAAGTAAAAAGTGCTAGAGCAGCCTAAAACACGTTCATCCTGCTACAGTTAGGTCCAGCAAACAGGAATCCGACCCAGGAAACACTGACTCTCCTTTGTAGGATCAGGGTGAGATTCTAGACCATGTGAAAGTATGTCCTGGCCCATGTGTGATTTTATTACCCAGCAGCCTGTGTGTTGCTCGGCTGCTGTAAAGCATGAAACGCACGCTCAGGAAATGCTCTGCCATCTTCTGTCTCTGCTGTCAGGGCATTATGGAAACAGAACTCACGACAGAAGTTGTAAATAGCTTGGGTCGCCTGTCTTCATCTGCTTCATAGTGATATATATTCAAATGCAGAAGAATAGAACATTTCACAACTTGCTATTTATGGCCTGATGCAATCATGTGCCTTGCCATAGCCGTGTGTTCTGTCTGTTTTCCTAATTTTCAGCGCTGTGTGAGAATTAAATTTCATGGATGTCTGGCTGCTAATAATGTTTATTCAATATAACAAGTTCAAGATTGTGATTAAAACTCTGAAGACTTGATGAGACTTTCCCGCGATATCACACTTTTTTTTTTTTTTTCAGGTTTTAAGCTTTTTTTAATAGAAGGATCTTGTGAGGCACTGAAAACTGATGCTGATGATAATAACATGAGTTGGAGAAAATAAGCCTTTGTATTTTCTTGCCCAGAATGACAGGCCATCACTCCTGGGGAAGAAGTGGCTTGCTGCTTTGTTACTTTGTTCTAACAAATAATTCACTTTTCTTTAACCCAGAGGAGCACCAAAGTGCTCTCCAGCATACATATATTTCATTTCTTTCTATAGCTGAAGAAAGCAGCTAGTTTATAGCATCAAAACTGGAAATTGGTTTGAAACAGACAATATGGTAGTGGAAAATTTATTAGCCAGAAAATGTAAGTCACTATACTGGGAGGTAAGGGAAAGACAATGGAACTTCTACCTGTGAGTGGGCAGGACTTAATTTCATAGTATAATTCCTGTTGCATCTGGGATCTTTTTTGCTATGACTTAATCTTATCTTTCCTTTCCATGGAGTCATTAGAAATTAAGAAAATATAAAGAAGATAAACAAACAAAATTCCATTCAAAATTACTGATAGTGATTAGTCTGATACATGAAGTCCCCACATCAAAGTTTTGGATCTATTTTTAAATCTTGTGATTTATTTTTCTGTTTGAGGTATACAGTCTGTAGGTCAAAGTTGCATTTAGATGCCTAGCAATAGGTTTTTGTCTGATAAATAGATAATTGAAAATCCTGTTTCCTTTAAGGGGAATATTTTGAGTCGTGTTTTGCAGAGTGGTGAAATCTAGCAATTTAAAATTTAGAGCTTCAAATGCATCTTAGGTATCTAAAGATACGTGTGGATGTCTAGTGGTTTTCCTGAGGGGCAGATAGCCAGCTCTCGATCAATACCCGCTTTTCCGGAAGTGAGATTTCTCATCTGTCTTTAATGAGCCTACATCAGGGATAAGCATTGAGATTCCCCTGCTAATCTGTGGAGAGAGAGGGTGTGACTCATTTTAGTGTAAAATGGATGTAGAAAAATGGGTCAGAGGAGCCTCTTCCTGAAGGTGCCTACTTTTTTTATCTTTGCTAGACAAGCAGCCCATATGTAGAGATAGACAATGTATATACCTAAAATAAGTGAAGTGAATTTCCGTTTGAGAATGGGAGGCATTCCCACATTAAGATGCTTACATTTAGTTGTTAATGCATACATCACATGTAGAGATCCGTGTTTAAGCTTCCATTACAGCCAAAAGAGATGCAGTCACTAGAGGCTGAATTAGTTCAGCTGGGTGACTGTTTCAGGCTAAGATCAATCACTTTCTAGGCTTTATTCATTTGTAGACTTTAGAGGAAAGATTCAGTTGCCTAACCATAAGTGCCATTTGAGAGGCTTCAGGGTGCCTCGTCTGGTATTTAGCTGCTGCTTCAAAAAGGAACAGGACTCCCCTACGTCGTGGGTAAACTGCCAGTTGTGAATAGATATTTTATACCTTAGGGGGTATAAAATAGCACTAGATGTCTATATTTAGGCATTGGAATTTCTCCTCAGGTGTCTGACTGCTATTGAAAATAGAGCTTTAATAATTTTTTATCTAGTGTCATGGGTGAAAATAGTAGCGGTTTGGCATTCTGGCTATGTATTTGAATCTGCAAGGTGTCCAAAATTACCCTTTTCCTAAAGTATCTTACATAGATGTAAACAATCACAGGGGCCAAAATAAGAGGAAAAAAAATAACTTTTCCTCTAAGGCAGCAATAAAAAGACCTTGGAGGCCCTCTGTTCATTGCATCTTGTTGATTTTCAGATCGAATCTGAAATGTTTGCTTGCACAACAAGCTAGTGTCTAAAATCCAGAATGAAATGCGAATATGAAGCTAGTTTCAACCCTGCAGGCCCATCATCACTTCTGTAAGGTTTGGAAATAAAACTATGCTTCTGACAGAAGCCATACAGAATTTTTAAATCAGCTAGACCCTCTACAACAGAGGTAAAATGAGGTCATAAGAAATAAATTTGCTGGGGTTTGTTAAGCTGCATATAGCACTGAATGCACTGTAAGCTTTCCTGATGTTCTACATATTGATTATATTTATAATACAAAAATCAAAACCAATGGGGGTTAAGCATTTGATTATGGGACACCAAGAATGATTAATTTCTTCCCAAGAATTAGGCTTTGAAAACCCCACAGGAACAGAGCAGACATTTGTGTTAAATACACCTACTCTGAACAGGGATGTTCACATGCCGGGGACTTTTATTTAGATGTTGATGTACCTGGTTTTGCTTATAGCTTTATGGTTAATTATGTTCTCTTGACTTCAATTTCACATGCACCTCACTTTCTTGTTTGGAGACTAAGGAAAAGCCCTCTGCTTCTTTCAATATAGATGGTTGATCTGTGCCTGACAGTCACGTCACATCTTGCTTTAGAAGCTGTTAGTGCTTGTCCTGAGTCTTCATTCTTAAGAGATCTTGAACGGTCTCTGTGAGGTATGTAAATATAAGGAGCTCAAAAATTTAGCAGGGTCAGGATTTGGGGGCTGGTTCTCTAGAGAAAATTCAGTTACTTAGGAAATACTATCAATAATTTTTGAGACAACACTGTTTCAAACTAGTAATAAGCAAATGATCTGATAAGTTCCAATGTGACAGTGGAAATCTAAACAGTATTGTCTTTCAGGTTGGCATAAAACTAAAAAATTGGGCTGCATCTCATCCTTGTTTGCTAAAGATTCTTGCTTTCAATAAGAAGAGTTTAATCCAACATGATGTCCCAGTTTCTGCTAGGGCGATGAAATTTTCTCTGCTCGTAGACAATCTCTCTGCTTCTGACTAGGTGATTTATTCTTATTGAATTCCTGACCTGGAGTACCTGAAGTTGTTTTGGCTTGTGGATTTGTTTTTTTTTTAGCTTAGCACCTTGGTGGGTGATTGTGCAATTGCAGTGTTGTACAAGATATTTTTGGTGATATATATTTTCATCAAGATATCCTTGTTCCTGAAATTGCATTGTATTAGTGAAATGGGAGCAAAATAGTCAAAATGACACCTTTTATGGCTGCAAATTCGTCACAAGGAGTACACGGTTTTGGGTGCACCACTTGCTGAGATTATCCCACACACTATGAAAGGTCTAGCAGGAAACATTTTCATTTCATTTTTTTCAGGCAGGGTTACACTTTTCCATGTGTTTTTTTTAGGAAACTTTATGAAAATACCCCGTTCAACCAGCAGATACCAAGTAGTATCTTCATACAGTGTATTTTTATTGGCTGCATATCTAATATTTTAAAGACATGAGAAAAAGTGGTAGTAAACTTTATGTCCTTACTGAAATGACAAAGCAGGACTTTAGGGTATCAAAGCCAAGTAGCTGGGACAATTCCTCCGTAATTTGCAATATTTTGCCTTGGAAAGAGTTCCCATGTGACAGTTTCCTAGAATCTTTCTTATGTTAAGTCTCTTTGAGTATAAATATTTATATGGGAAGTGTTGGAATTTCTACAAAATTACAGTATTTGGTGTGTTCACATTCTGGTTCTGGCTGTCGATTGAAATTGTATGTCTGCAGTACCTAAAGCATCAAAAAATTAAACAGAGCTCCAAGATAACTAGCTGTAAGCCATGGCAAACTAGTAAAAGAAGTCATCACTGCTATATTGTAAATAGTCCAGTACTCAAAACACACTTAGTACCACCATATGGCAATGATCAAGAACAGCAATGAAATGTTCCTGAGTTTTTTAAAGTATTTCTGCAATATGGCATACAGTGTCCCTGTGGACACTGAGCTTTGACAAAGGAGGTTTACAAAATAAACCACAATAAAAACAGGCAAAAAAATTACCCTTTTTTTCATTTTGATTGTCATAAACAGTAGTCTGACAAGAAAATTAGGAAGGACGGTTGAGTGGATCTAAGAGGGAGAACTTCACCACAGTATTTTGGAGATGTGATGTCTGTACAGCCTTGTCCTCACAAAATCTCCAGATTTCTGTACCTGATGGGGTTTCTCACATGAATGACCATATGAAATTTCTTCTACCAACTATATTCTTTCCCTAAATTTCTTCTGTGACTTGCTAGATGGGATACTGAATGAGGAGGAACCAAGTATGGTTTTGCTATGGATGTTTCTGTATCGCCTTCACTCCGCAATGACTCTTACTGGAACTGCTGCCCATATTTTTCATATTTTGCAACAGTGTGCTGTTGTAATGAAAAGATTATAAAGCCTTTGATGTAATTCCTCACTGCCTCAGCTTTTGGAGTGATCGTGAGGTTAAAACTCTGCTGCTTCCAGTTTTGCTATTGGCACCTTCTGACAGGATTGTGCTGTGCATAGAGTCTGTGAAAGAGGAATGAGGAGAGAGCTTAGCCGATTACCTAGACCAAGAAAATATTGAAGAAACCTTCAACATGTTGCTTATAAGGAACTTAGTTATTGACAGAAGGAGGAGGTTTGCACATAACAGGCCTTTCCATTCATGGTAGATGGTCACTTCCCACAAAAGGCCCCAGTGACCACTTGGATCCAAAATCAAATTCCTTCCATTACGTCATTATGAACCCCACTGCAAACCATGACGGAGGACAGTGCTCGTGAGATTTCAGGCCTGGGCTTACAATGACAGAATAACAGCTCTGGTATCTGGGAGGAGCCAGCCACGAGTGCAGTCAAACTCCATTAGAAAGCAGCATGGCCTCAGAAGCCCCATTTGGAAGAGGAAGGTTTCTCTCCTGCCCACGCCTCAGCAGGCAATTCTCTCCTGGGTGTAGAGATGTTAGCAACACAGTTCTGTCTGATTTTGGCAAGAAGCATCTCCTGCTGCCATCTGCTTAGACTTTACAAATTGAGGGCTATGTCTAAACAGTGGTCTCCGTAACTTCAGGGTATGGGTACCCTGCTTGCCTCAAACCAGCCTGCTTGGGCCCTGCTGCCAGTGTAAATTGTGGCAGCATGTAGTTCGTTACAGGCTGCAAAGCGACTGCAGAAAGAAGGCGTTTTCCTGCTGTGCATATAGTGGTGCTACCTCCAGAATGTTATCTGCATCAGAAATATGCAGTTTATTGCTGGTTTATGTACGTCTGCAGCACACCATGGACATAGAGTCTGCTCACGCTTAATCACTGCTAGGAAAGCAGAACTTCAAGGGACATGGAGGTGGTGTGGCAGGATGGTGGTACTGGTGTCTCAGCAGCTGCCTTTCTAGAAAGCTCCCTGTCTGTGCTGCCCGTGTTTGCTTGGCTGAAAGTATTTGGGCATGAGCAAAGAGCATTTCAGGGAAATAGCTCTGAGGTGGACATCTTTATCTTAGCATATCTCCTTCCTCTTCAGGCAATGTTTGCTTTGCAACTCAAGTAAGTGTGTTAAGAACACCAAAGCCAACCCTTAGATGCTTCAGAGAATCAGTAATATGTGATGTGTAATGAGTTGCCAGTGCCCCCAGCTCTCCAGAGGGAAATCCAGCTCCCTCTCCAACTGAACCTCAAGGGCTCAACACCATCCTGCACGCCCGTACTCATTTGAGAAGGGTCATTAGCTCCATGGCATGACCAAGCAGCGTGCTTGCAGCGTGACAGGTTGGTCAGGCAAAGCTTGAGGGAGAGCTCTTCTGAGGCTGGAATAAGAGCCAAGGCCTCAGGGAAAATTACAGCCTTTCTCTGAGTCAAACTTCGTAGCTGTGCTAAGCCGTTCTTCTGGTGAAGTGTACCAAGATGCTGGCCTGAATTTGAGGAAAAAATATTTTTCTTGTTGTTTTGATAGACTCTGCTAGCCTTGTTTTATTCAGCAGCTGTACCTCAGGCCCTGTTGTGTTGGTTCCATGTCTAGCAGTGGCTCACTTGGCCCTCTCCTGTTTTGTCACAGATCAAGCAATGCCATGACAAATAAGTCAGCCTTTCCCTCTGTTTGTAAACCACTTAATTTAGCTCTAGCTCTACAGCAAAACCTGGTGCAGTTATTTATATCAACATGCCCCCAAACACTTAAAACAAGTCAACATTCTGATTATGGCTCTGCATATTTTATTGCCTATATTTAAATCATGCTGCTCTAAACCAGCACCTGTTCCTCTCTCACTGTGTTCCAGCTTATTAGTTACTGCCTGTCCAAAGAACCATCATGATGGAAAATGATCTACAGTTTCTTTACTTTCTATAGTAGTCAATGCCCCTTGGAATAAACATTTGTTTCAAATTTTGTGTGCAATTTGTTAAATATTTTGCAGTTGAGGTTGGCTTTTTTTTTTTTTTTTTTTTTTTTTTTGTGAGCCTGTAAGTAATACATCATACTATATTAATTGCTGTATTGCAAATATTCCCTCTTCCAGTAGTACCAAGATCCTAGTTCTGCTGATGCTGCTCTGATGGTCCCTCTCTGTCAAATTCTTTCCCCATCGTCCTTATCTTCTTCCCCAACTGTCCCAGCCTCTCAGTATTTTTGGTGATAATAATCCAACCCATAACTGCCTGTCAAGCTTTCAATGCCCTAAGCTCTTGTCTTGCTCAGTGTGTGAGTACAACACTGCTTGCTCTGCTGTTCTTTTTTTGCCCCAGCACTGCAAACGCAAAACAACAGCTCCTTAGGAGAGTGAGTAGCTCCACTGATTCCACATGAAACTTTAACGCAGCTGCTGACAATGTTTACTTTGTTAGCAATTTCAGATAATTTTATTAAATAAAAAGGGCTGTGTTAGAGTCTTTAACTTGCTCAAAACTTGGATCAAGCAATCAAGACATCAGAGAACCTGACTTGCTAAATATGCACATTCTTGAACCAGCAGAGCCCTCTCTTTTTTTTTTTTTCCTGGGATCCCTTATCTCCCTGTATTGGATTTGCATGGCAAGGTTTTGGTAGCAGAGGGGCTACAGGGGTGACTTTGTCAAGAAGCTTCCCCCATGTCCAATAGAGCCAAGGCTAGCTGGCTGCAAGACACTGGACCTTCTTCTGGCCAAGGCCAAGCCCATCAGTAGAGGCTCTGGGATAATGTATTTAAGAAGGAAAAAAAAAAAAAAAAAAAAAAAAACCACAAAAAAGAATTNCCAGAGAGAGGAGTGAGAATATGTGAGAGAAACAACTCTGCAGACACACAGATCAGTGAAGAAGGGTCCAGGTGCCAGAGCAGAGAATCCCGTGCAGCCCATGGAGAAGACCATAGTGGAGCAGATATCCACCTGCAGCCTGTGGAAGACCCCACACCAGAGCAGGTGGATGCACCCAAAGGAGGCTGTGATCCCATGGGAAACCCAAACTGGAGCAGGCTCCTGGCAGGACCTGTGGCCCCATGGAGAGAGGAGCCCACGCTGGAGCTGGCTTGCTGGCAGGACTTGTGACCCCATGGGGGACCCACGCTGGCGCAGTCTGTTCCTGAAGGACTGCACCCTGTGGAAGGGACCCATGCTGGAGCAGTTTGTGAAGAACTGCAGCCCATGGGAAGGACTCATGTTGGAGCAGTTTGTGGAGGACTGTCTGCCATGGGTTAGATCGCATGCTGGAGCAGGGGAATCATAGAATTATGAAATCATTTAGGTTGGAGAGGCAGAGACAATGTGTGATGAACTGACCACAACCTCCATTCCCTGCACCACTCAGGGGGAGGAGGTAGAGAAATCAGAAGTGAAGTTAAGCCTGGAAAGAAGGGAGGGGTGGGGGAAAGGTATTTTTAAGATTTGGTTTTATTTCTTGTTACTTGACTCTGAATTAGATTAATTATCCCAAGTGGAGTCTGTTTTGCCCATGATGGTAATTGGTGAATGATCTCTCCCCGACCTTATCTTGACCTACAAGCCTTTCATTATATTTTCTCTCTCCTTCCAGCTGAGGATGGGGCTCATAGAGTGGCTTTGGTGGGCCAAACCCACCACACTCCCTTATAACACATCTTCTGAAAAAACAAAGGAAGAGACTCTTCTAAAAAATCAAGATTCATTCCCAAAACTTATGTGTTCTGAGCACTGTAAAAGGCAGAAGTGGTCTTTGTAGATCAATGTCTGATCAGAACATTATGCATGTGTATTAAGTAAGAAGAGAATGGAGGCTCCACGGCCAGCCTCATCTTTGGCATTTCCTATCTTGTGAGTGCTGAACACCTTTCAATCCAGTGATACTCTGAATGTTGATTCCAGCTAGATGTCTACATTTGTATCATAAAAAGCAAAATGTTGTAGAGAAAAAAAGGGCAAAATGTAGTATCACTAAGTTTTGAGGATTCACTAGTTTATTTCCCTTTATCCTTTTTAAACATATAAGGCAATAATATTTATACAGACACACACATTCTACCTCTCTCACTCTTTTCATGTGTGATTCTGCAGATACATTCAAAATCCTGTTTATATGTGTAATTTTGCTATGAATGACATTCATCTAAATAGATGTGGACTTGGCTCATATGGCTACACCCGAGCAAGTTACCTTCAGCTCCCTGGGTGGTCAGAGTAGAAGTAGATGTCAACAGCTGCATGAATCTTGTTGAGTGTATTTGCTAGTTCTCAATTGACTACAGAGTGACTCTAAACACCTTGCACATATGAAGGCATTTCTAATTAGTGAGATGAATCTCATGGGCAAGTGCCTGTGCTTTAAACTTTTCACAAACAAGGATAATCAGCGCGATTAATGTAAACTATGTGCTTACTTAGAATGTCCTCAGAACATCTGAAGGAGACTATAACTTGTCTGCATGAAACTCTGTAGTGAATTTGATCAGGCAAAATGCAGAATAAGCATTTAAAATCTGACAAGGACAACTGAGTTTACAGTGGAGTTAGACAGTGCCATGAAATTTTTCATGACCAGAAATGGGAATGCAGTCCGAACAATGCCAAAAACCATATAATCCGTTAGCCTTTCACTGTCTTAGCTGTCACTAGTTCACTAGCTGTCACTAGTTAGTAGCATCACGGTGATGTTCAAGTCCCTCTGTTATGTACTTGTTGTCTTTGGTGGTGTCTCTATTGACATGACAGTTTGTGCTCAAAAGCAGATAGCTCCTTTACTCATGCATCAGACAGCCACGTGGCTCATACAAGACGATGCATCTTACCCATCTTATATCTCCTTTCCAGCCCTACGGCACCCGACTCCTCTTTCCAAGGAGGATCTTGGTCAACTAACTGGCTGTCACGCCCAGATGTGGCCTATTCAGAAGACAGACAGAATTGACCTTTAGGTGTTGCTAAAGATTTGAATGAGGTCAAAGATCCTGATACACTTCCAAGGAATTAGTATAGACTGATGTCCATGCAGTTTAGAGATCAGTCATATATGAACTTGAGTAGAACTCTTTCTTTTGAAGGTCATAAAGAAGAAATACAAGTTGGGGAAGGAAGAGGTAGGGAAGGTGTGAAGAAGAGAGGATTATGTAGCAGTGGGAAGCTAGTCCAGGTGAAAGTTGGTATTATCTCCTTTTTCCTTCTGTTTTGCTCTCCTTCCTCTTCTGTCTGAATTTTCCCTGCTGTTTTATTTTGCGCACAATAGCACCAGCAGGTTGTTATTAACTGGTGTAAGCAGACAGTGATTTGTGCTGAGCTCAACTCAGAACTGGTGTCCTGACAGGCACGTGCTAACAGAGGACAAATTGAGGTTGGTCTTCTTTCTTTTTTTCGAGTGTTCTGACCTAAATTTGCACAGCTGTGTTCACATTTAATCCTGCCTAATAGCTCAAAGGCTTTATATCTCGTAAGAGCAGCCTACTGGCACCTGACATTTGTTCTGGCCCTCGTTCAGTTCTGCCATCTACAAATCCTCTGGCACAAACTGGTATTTTTGGGTTTTTCCCTAGTAGGTTTATTCCTCCATCTAAATACCCTTGAAATTATCAGTCTATGAAGGGTGTAATTTAGACCATTGGTTTTCAGCCTTCTTGGATATGGTAAAGTGCAAATTCTCCAATGTGGACTGATCCCACAAAAAGAACATGAGAGGAATTGAAGTTGTTGACTTGTTTTCCAAAGTGACTTTCTTTGGATTCCTTATGTACACTCTGTTTTCACATGTGACTATGTGGACAGTTTATTTGAAGCTATTGATCTAGAGTGAAGGTTCTCAACTGTGAGGTGCAAGTGGTTTTACTCATAACACTAATTTTCTTGCTGGAGGTTGAATGGATATCTGTCCCTAGTGAACTAGGTACCGGCGATACTTTGTGAATTTCAGTTGTGTTGGCAAATGACAAACCACACTGGAGTTAGTAAGTGCAAAAAACCCCCCCCAAAAACATCCAACTATAAAATAATCCAGCTCTTTTCTTATTTGCTCTACTCTGAATACTCTTATGTTATGAGTAATTTTTTAAAGGATCATTTATTGTTTGTCCTCTGTGTCTCTCACTCATAACATTTTGGTAGCAACCATCAATGAACCTTGGAAAAAATGTTTCATGGTGTTGCACTTGTTATAAACATGTGCCTAATGCTTCTGACAAAATTGTGGATATTGATTTTCCAAAGAATATTAAACAGCAAACCTTTTTTTTTTTTTTTTTTTTTTCCTCTTTT
>VXBL01008485.1:0-13520 GCA_013400195.1 Aramus guarauna | reverse complement strand
TTTTTTTTTTTTTAATATCAGAAGATTATTTTCAGGGCTTGCATCCAAACTGAGTTAGCTCTTTAGAGTAAAAAAATAAATAAATTAGTCTTTAACATTTTGAACTAAGCTAAATGTTTAAAAAACATTGTAAAAAACCCATGTGTTGTGGTTTAACATGACGGGCAGCTAAACCAACTACACAGCTGTTCACTTACTCCCCCCTCCTCCCAGTGGTATGGAGGAGAGAATTGAAAAAGGAAAAGGAAAAAACCAATGAGTTGAGATAAAGACATTTTAACAGGAATAAATAAATAAAAATAATAATTATTATTATTGTTATTATTATATACAAAACAAGTGATGAACATTACAATTTCTCCCCACCCAAAGCTGATCCTTTGAAAGATCCTCAGCTGCCCCACCTCCCAGCCTGCCTCCCAGTTAGATACGGAGCATGATGTCATATGGTATGGAATATCCCTTTGGCCAGTTGGGGTCAGCTGTCCTGGCTGTGTCCCCTCCCAGCTTCTTGTGCACTCCCTGCCTTCTCATTGACAGGGCAGTATGAGAAGCTGAAAAGTCCTTGACTACTTGGCAACAACTAAAAACATCAGTGTGTTATCAACATTATTCTCATCCTAAAATCCGAAATACAGCACTACACCAGCTGCTAGGAATAAAATTAACGCTATCCCTGCCCAAACCAGGACACCATGTTTAATAGATATGCTTGAACAAGACTATGATGTGCCTTACATTTGTTTTTACCTGTATCACAAGTCTTTATTTTGGCTTACATACCGAAGAAAAAAATTCAAAGGAATACAGCAGACTGGAAACCTAAAAATATTATTGAAATAGCGGCAAGGGATTATTACTATCTTGTGCTGTGATACTATCTCATATTGTAAACCGTACTGGGTGATGTTAGCTGATTGTAAAGACTAGAAATCTTACAAAGTAATCCCTGATACTTCCGTGACTAAACAGAGCATTAGAAGGTTTCTATGGCTAATAGTAATGTGATTTCTGAGGAAGACTTGAGACTGAGGTCTTTAATGGTAATACTTATTAAAACAAACAGAAAAATCACAAACAAGCAGTGACCCAAAAGTTGTGGGTTTTGAAAGTGCATTTAGAAAACTAACAAGACTTCTGGCTAAGTTCTAAATTGCATATGGGCATCATCTATGCAAATTTTATGGTATATATTTTTTGCTTGCAACTTCACTGCATATTGTTGAGTGAGATGATACCTCTTTTTCACTGAGTGTAGGTATTTTATCAATCTGCTGCCGTGCTTGTACTTGAATGTCAAAAACTGAATACCAGGCAGTGTTTTTCTGTTACTGTTAAAGCTGTGGCAAAAGGCGAGTCTTCTGGGATCACATACTTCATTGGCTTTCCATGACTCAGGGTAAATGCTCTAGCTTGTTGACTGTGCTATCGTAAGATGAAAGGTCTAATTCAACAAGTCAAAGGGACATAAACTCACACTTGAATCACTTAGCTGAAGTAAAACCACAGTCTTTAGTAGTTTCCCCAGGGTTGACACATGTCTCAGGAAAAAGGAAATTTTGTAATAATTTAAGTAAAAGCTTTACGTTCCTGTAATTCTTTAGCCTCAACAGTGCTGAGCAAACAAAGAAACAAACAAAACCCCTAAACCCCCCACCAAACCTGGTTTAGGAACAGTATTCTGAATAAAATTCAATGCCACCTCTACCCTAGAATAGTCTAAAAATATATTACTTATGGGAGATCCAAGTTCTAGGCCCTGTCAGCAATTTGTACCAAGAAAAGGTAAAATATAAACTGTTATAGCTACTTGTGTAATAGTTTTGATAAACAACCTTGTAATTATTTTGTATCTTTAGTACTGTATTTAGAATGGCTCCTTTTAAAAGTGTAAAAGAGATATCTTACCATCACTCAAAATCTTAGGCAAGAACTACTGGCTTGATTTATTTTAACAGAATGAGGTGTTAAATTTTGAAATCATTGTTTTGCTGAAGACCTCATCTCTCACATTTTACTAATGCGCTGGCAGAAAAAATGACAAGTTCTGTAAACTGGGAACAGTTAATGACAATGTTGTAGTGAAAGGACTTACTGACATTGTGACTGCTTTGACTCCAACAATTGATATAGGCTCAGAAAAGGCTACTGAGGTGCAATCACTGCCGTAAGAACTGGGGTCCGGTTCAGTTTCATGAAGATGAACATTGGAGTAATTTAATTAATAAAGAAAAACAACAAAAACAACGACAACAAAAGATACTTGGTCTAATGAATGTGCTTATTCTCCTAATGCTTCGGTCTCAGAGCATATTAGTATGTGTTTTTCATACTTCTTCTATGGTGTTCCTTTGTTCCTTACTTAAAATTTTACAGTAGGTGAAGGCATTTGTGGAGAGAATAAGATTATCTCGCTGTGACTTTATTCTGCATGCTTAACCAAGGAATTCTTAAGAAATAAATAAATAAACAGACAAATAAAAATGCCCAGCTAGCAACAAACACCAGAAGAAATTCCCAGTAAAATAAAAGACGCTTTAAAAGCAGTAAGGACAGTGGTGCTATCCTGGAGATAGTATGTGCTGTGATTCCTGAGAGGCAGCTTTATTCTCCTAAATAAATGTTTCTAGCTTTATGAGTCATTGCCCTTTATCACATGGTGTTTTGTTCTTTTGTCCTTGGTGTTTGGTTTTTTGTTAGTTGGCTTTTTTTTTTTTCCCTGTCTCCTGTGATGGAGATGGACAAGAATGGTGAAAGCACTGAATAAATGTATGGCTTATTTTTCATTCAGATGTAATTGCACAAATGCTAGAAAGTTCATGGACTGTGAGGGTATGCAGTGTCCTGTCCTTATTTCCACCCTGCGCTGTCCCCATCTCACCTTCCTCCACTCCCTTTAGCTGGGTTGATGCTGATTGCTATCTCAGCAGGGAATGTCGGACTCGTTTTTAGCTTCAAGGTGTTTAACAGAAGTGTGTGTGTGGGACCTAAGCAACTAATCACCCGCTGTCAGAGGGCTGGGTCATTTGCCTCTATCTCTAAAATGCCATTAGCACAAAAAGTGTGAGTCAAAAAGATTGCAGAGAGCAATGGAGGATAAAGCTGAATAAAGCTGTTGCAGCTTGGCCAGTATCATATGTAAAACAATCTCCAATCCAGAAGGTATCTCCACTGACAGCAATGGAGGTGTGGGGAGTAAAATCAAGCCTTCCTTTAAAAATGCAAGTGAGACAGTCTCCAATCTTTAAACATATAGATTTCATAGGGCTTTATTTATATAAAGGATTCTGATTTTCAGTTAGTGTCTCCTTGCTACAAGTAAAATGACAATTGAAATTGACTGTCTCTTGCTAGGACACCAACTCTGGTTGGAAGGACAAGCTGTCAAATTGGTGACCTGACTCGTAGCATTGGTGCGTGTAGGACAGTGCAGCACAACCAGTGACAATGACAGCACTTTATGAAACAATCCAGTGCTTTGGAAGTGATAGGTGAAAGATCATGGGGTGCTTTTACAGAAGCGTATGGCCAAAACACTTCCCATGTTGCTTTAATAGCTTCCCATGGGTATTTACTAGTGTAGTCTGCAGTCCTCTTCTGGAAAATGCAAAGGGTTTGACTTAGAAACAGACATTTTAGGAAAAACAATGTACTCAAGCCTTCCCAAGAATCACCTCTGTATTTTTATTTAAACTGCTCATTATGTAAACTGATGATACTTCAGTACTGGCAACATTCTCTGTTATGTTTAAAATGCTGATGTAACGGCATCCTTCAGTATTATTTTTACGACTGTTCCCCTATTTATCACCCAAGGTTGTCCCACACAGTGATCGTGAGTAAGGGTGGTCAGAGGTCCTTCACAAGCCCTGGATTTTTAAGGGATATGATTAGGTTCCTTCAAGCAGGCACCTGGTACAGCTGTGAAAACTTAGTGCATCTTTTTAAGCACTTGTGTTTTCTTGATTCAGGGGTGCCTGCAGCTGTTTTGTCAAATTTCATAGCTTCTTTCATTGAAGCATGATGCCCATGTCTCTGAGCAGGTTTTATTTAAGCCTTGCTAAGTGCTATGATGATAAGATGTGCCAGAGGCCCCTTTTAGTACTTGTCAGGTATTCCCTGAAGTAGAGACCCTGCTGCTGGGGCGGTCAGTCCCTGGAGCCATCTGACATAGATTTTGGTACTCTGATCCTCTGGTGTGCCAGTGCGGTGGATGGGAGTCCAGCCTGGTGTAGTAGCTATTTACTCTTTCATTCTGGTGATCAGTGAGAGAAATAAAGTTACAGAAACAGTTTGGTTTTCTTTTTTTTTTCTTTCAGGACAATTCTGTATTTCTTTGAAAAGATATAAAGCATGCAACATAAAATGTATATACAGTGAAGATCTGTGTGTGTTTCCATGTATTTAATGTTTCACTTACCCTGCCTAACCTTAGCTTCACGTCATTCTTTCTATTTTTGACAATATTGATGCTGGTCTGAATTGTCTGGCCACCCATTCACACCTCTCCTCTGAATTCTGGTGTCTTCAGAAGCATGGAGTTTCCTTTGATCCCGAGCTTTTGGTCTAGGGAAATGTGCCTCAGCATAACATGCAGATTTATCTAGAGGCAATTCTTCCAATTATCACTCTTCTCAAGGCTAAATACCATGTCAGAGTATTGCTTTGTGGTATTGTGTGGTTTTCTCTTGGCTTCCCACACATAGTGTCCTTTGCTTTGATACTGTACACTCAGACAAGACTATCACATACATAACCAGGTGGATATGTGATATACATGTCTTATAAACAGTATACAACTTGTTTGTGCAGAAAGGCAAAGGAGAAAGGATTATTCTAATTCCTGTTCAAATGCAAGGGGTGTAAAGAAAAAGAGAGAGAAAAAAAAGAATAGTACTTTGTCAAGTGATAAGATTTGAGTTTACCTTCACTGCTCCTAAATCATGGCCTGTCACAAGTTAATGTAAAGTTCCTTACCTTGAAGGTATATCAGATGGGTAGCTTAGGAATTGCCCCTCTTTTCTTCCTCACAGTTATTGAAAAATATATTCCATGTATTGCACACATCTCCTGTCCCATTCTTGTCATTCCAGAGTCAATATCTGCAAGGTTTGTTTTTGAAGAGAGTGAATGAAAAATCAACAACCTTTTAACTTTGGAATGAGCTCTTTTTGAAAAATGGTAGTGCCTAAGAGGATAGCCAGAAAGAAAGCATAGTTTAAAATAATCAGTGTAATAAGCCAGTCAGTTAGAAAATTAGTAATCAGGACCGAGCATTGAGACTTATCAGAAAGCTACAGCCTAATGCTTATCTGAGGACTTCATGTATCAAACTCCTCTTCACGCCTGCTTCATTGGAGGAAATGGTCGGATCTTTGAGTGACATGGAAATTACTGGTTAGCACATATGGAGAAATTCTCCACTTTGCAGTCTGAGCTGGATGTCCCCTTAAAGCCCCATATGTCTCAGATAGGGAATTATTAATAGCTCTGACATGGGTCTTCCTCAGATATTGTACTTGGTTGCTGTGAAACAGCTACCAAAATGATGCTTATGAATGTGTTAATCAAACAAATCTGATCTCTATCTTAATGATGCTATAGACAATTTCCAGACAGCTTGCAGATTGACTGAAGTAGACTTGCAGAGAGAAAAGGAGGAAAGAGTAAATAGAAAATTCAAAATCTACCCCAAAGGTGTAAAAGCCCTTAGCTTGCCTCTGCTGCTATTAGGGAAATGTTAAGGGTTTACACTGGTGTATTAAACAGTGCTGGTTTGGAAACTTAATTTTGCAAAGCTTCCTCGAGTAAGGTATGACCTCCTGAGATCCCTTCCAACCTGAATTATTCTGATTCAATGAACATATGAGATATGATCTGTAAATGGCTGTAATGCTTCAAAATCCTGATCTGGCTGTTGTGGCCTATTAGGTGCTTTGATTGTCAGCATTTTCCTTAGAAGAATCTCTTCCTTTCATTAATCTTTAAATTATTCATATTCCCTCAGAAGCTTCCCTTCCGAGACTTCAGTTAAGTCATAGGAGGGGTCAAAAGCAAGAGAATTCTAAATTCTGCTCTCATCTGTCTAGGGTTTTTGTCTTTTTGGCCTTTGCTTTTACAGAAATGAGCTGTGTTGACCCTGGATATCTGCCACTTGGTAAAACGGGAACAGGAAAAAAATCAATTTCCCATACAAAAGTAGCAAGAGAGTTAATTAAAATTTGCTTTGAGATTCTTGCACATAATATTTTATTTACTTTTTGCTTCTTATACTTTCCATAATATTTCCTCAGGCTTAATTAGACTTTTTACCTCTCTTAATTACTGCTTTGATCTGGCTTTTAGTAACTCTTCCTGAAGATGGAGCCCAATAATGTCATTGGAAAGATTCCAGTTGATTTCAATCAATTTCAAGCTTTGCATGAACCCCAAGATGCCAAATAAAATGTAGTAATCCATTCACAGATCTTTTAAGCAAAATACTTCAAATGTTTATAATGCCTGTATATATGTGTTGTTTAGGTGATGACCTGAAAAAATCATGTCTGAGGTCCAGGGAACAGTCGAGTTTTCTGTGGAGCTACACAAATTCCATAATGTGGACCTCTTCCAGAGAGGGTGAGTTGGCTGTTCCATTAATTTGAAGCTGATTACAAAGGAGTAGTTTAGAGAAAAAAGTTAAACTCCAAAACAGGTTGTTTTCTGCCAAATGCAGTTATATTTCATGCAATCTCTGGGGCAGGGAAGGATGTCATTGGGCTTTCATTGCTTTCATTGCTGTCAAGGAAGATCAATGTACAATACTTTCTCTATAAAGTCAGACTGACTGACTTGTTTTTGTAATACCATGTTGTAATGCTCCAAATTATTTTAAGCATCTGTTCAGATATAAGCACAATAACTGCTCTAAATGCTTCTGGATGGGTATTTGAGCCTCTGTGCTAAATGATAGCTGCACTGAAAATAATGAAAACATGTTCATTTTAGCGTCATAAATCTAATGACTATATTCTTTTAATGAAATTTAGCTAATTCCCACCATTTCAGAATGGAACATGAATAATCACTTTTGCCTAAAGCTCCGGTTCTGGTGGCCACATTGTTTTTCCACATCCCTGTAAGTTAGAAGAACATGTAGAACCTGTGGGTTACTGAAACTTTTGCCCCTATTCTTTTGCACCTCTCCTCCTGATAGCTTTTGTAATAACCCAGTGGCTGCGGAGAAGCCTAAGCAAGTGTGAGTTGTTACTCTCTTTGCGTATTGGACCCCACAGGTGTTTTTCAGTCAGGAAGATAAGAAGCTGAAATACTTTTAGAGCAGGCCAGAAGACCCAGATGGGCCAAAAGAGTGTACTTCATGGATGACAGTGGGTCTAGTGGAATATTATTTTATTTCATCTGTGAGGATTGATGTATACAGAACATTTGATATTCTCTTTCGAGCCTTAGCTTGGCACAAGGGTGGTTCACAGCTGATTTGTCTATCTCAAGCACCATTTCAAGAAAGCAAACTATGGAATTTTTTCAGTTATTGAGATGGATTAGGCAGAGCTGTTTCCATCTATATACAAGCTTCTTGTTATTTGTTTTTACTGTGATGAACTACGTGGAAAAGATGCTGTGAACTTGAAGGAAGGAAACACATCTCTGTTTTGTTTTAACAGCAGACATCTGTCATCCTGTTCATGTCTCTAAGTGAATATCCACAACTTTATGTTATAAAGCGTTCTGACTGTACCAAATGCTTGTGTTAAATAGGAAAAAAAAAAATCCTCTGTGTTTGAGGTGTTTGGTTTATCAGAGTTGTAAAAGAAGTCTCCTGTCTATTCCAGTCCTTATGACCTTAGAAAACAGTCCTAACTATAGATTTTTTCTTGGCTTCTGATGAACTTCCTCACATTTGAAAATCCACACCCATCTGTGGGTTCAGTGATTTTTTTGACTTAGACAGTAGGACGTTCAGAGGTGAGCCAGGAATCTTCCCACTTCTTGTGTTACCATGTGAGGAGCTGCCTGGTTTTTGTCATATCAGTCTGCTTTTGCATTCAATAATTTCTGTAAAATCCTTTCTTTGGCTTTGACAGTCAGATCAAATCTCTGGTGTGGGGGTAAACCTAGCACTAACACAGATAATATATTCTGCTGTCACACTAATGAGTTCCTAATTACCCTTGCTTTTTTCCCCACTGACACTTACCTTGCTTTACTGATTAATATTCCAAACACATGGTACTATAGGTTATACTGCATTAATTTGTTTACAGTAATTTTTCTTACTATATATCCTGCACAGTATTACATTTGCTTTCCTTCTATAGTTTTAACCTTTGCATTTCCAACAAAATCCTTTAGTGTATTTCATATTTGCTGATCAGTATCCTCTGGCTGGCTTCATCCATGGAGTAGCCCCTATCACAGTAGCATGAAAGTGTGAAGAAAAGGAATAGATAAGCATGTCAAATTTCATTTTAACTTGGGCACACTTTTTATTTTTTCTCCTATTTTCATTGTTAATATCCATTATAGACACCTGGGATATCTTGGATTGACATATAGTCTCCCCAGGTGAGAGGGTGGTAGAAGTAATAATGATGGGAATTTTCTATTTAACTAGTGTTTTTCTTTGAGTGCCTTGTAAATTGAGTCAATATCATTCTGCCCTGCTGAAGGCCAGAAAGGTGATTTATGAAAGGTTGTCCATCAGGATAACAGTGGAGCTGAAATGAATCTTAATTTCTGTGGGAACCCAACATGTTGTGTTTTTTAACAACAAAAGCAAGAACAACAATGAAGAGTATTAATAATAATTTATGTTGCCTACTTTTCCTCTTAATATTTTGGTACAAAACCAAAATAAAAATCATAATAAAAAACTGATTATGCATGTCCACAAATACATAGTGGTCACGCTTCTGTATGCCTAATTGGCATAAGGTTGAGATTTCTGGGTTGGAACTCTGTAACTGTGCAGAAATAAGGACAGTTTTCCAAAATACTTAGTCTTGCCTAACTCTCCTTCCAAAGATGGTGCCTTTAGGGAGAGCGTGGCTGGGCCAACAGTGAACCCGTTGGAGAAGTGCGCTCCACACAAATAAAGAAATGAATAAATCAACAAGGCTAGAAGATCGTGGGAGAATCAGCCCTTCTGGAGCTGTTAGGTGATGGTTAATAATGAAACTTGATTAAGGACATGATCTACTGGCCATAAGCCACAGATTCCAAGTGCTTTAAAATGTTAGGCTTTCAGTAATGATCCTGTTCTATTTTTGATTGCACTGGAAGCTATTTTGAATTCTGTACGCACATACCACCAGTTGCCACCTCTCCCTCCCCATGAAAAATGGAAACTCCTTAATCTATTTGAATTGCACCTCATGATATTTGAATCATGTTTCTTAACCTATATGAATGGTTAATATTAAAAAGAGACTCCAAAATAAAAGTAATCAGGTTTGTGTTGGTAAATATTTGTTATGGTTATATGTTTCTGGCATACATAACAGGAACAGTCATTGGTAAATTATGTGTTGCAAGTAGTTTACTTTGGTCAGTTAGTGTTAAAATTATCTTCTTCTGAAGGACAAAAATACAGTGTCAGTATTTATAGACATCAAAGGTTAAACGCTGTAGGTGCTGCTGTAGGGGAAGCAAGAACCTTTTCTTTGGTCAAACCAAAGGATTTGTAATGCTCTTTGATGCCAGAGTTCTAAAGGTTGAGTAAGAAGTAATGCAATTTTTGGAAGAAAAAACATTTTTAAGTTTTCCATCCTTAATTCTCTCCATCATGTGCTGCTTAATAACTGGTGACAGATATTTTCTCCAGTGAAATTAGCTAACTGATTCTGATTTTCCTTAATAGAGTAGGAAATAAAATTATCTCTGACTGCCAGGGATCAATTAATTGATTTGTCTGGTTCTGTCAGAAGCAATCCTTCTGCACCTTTTTTTTTGTAAAGCTTTTCAAAATCTATTTGACAAGCAAAAAACCAACCCTACTACTGCATTCACAGGGTAACTAACTTTTGGAGTCTGTGAGGGAAGAAAGGGCACAAAAAAGGTGAAATAGTGACTTAATAATGCTGGGATTCTGGCAAAGTTTTATTATAAAACAAAGATAAAATAAGTCATTAGTTACCAATCACAGGACTGAATCAATTGCTTATCAGTCTTTTCACTCCTCAAATTCCAGGCTGTAATTTGTTAAGTGTCTAACACTTACATTGGTGGTCTGTGTGTGTAAAGGGTGGTGGTGATTAAAAATGAGTGGAAAAATGGAGTCCAGCTTCTTCTAAAATGAATGCAATATTACTCTGGGGAAAAGATCAGTGGTTTCAGTTTCCAAACCCCTACGAGTATAATCCAAGTATCAGCAGCATTTAAAGCTGCTGAAAACATGATATTCTACCTTAACAGACAAAACTTGCATGTGTCAAAACATCCCTGTTGCCTACCAGATGAACAACAGTGTTTCAGTGTGCTTTAGTCATGAAATCATCTCTTTCAGAGACATGATGCAACTGCTCTTTTCCTCAGCAAATGGGTTTGGCAATCAACCAATACCTTTCTTGTCAAGATGGATACCTGGAAAATACCATCATATTCAGAGGTTCAGACCTTATTTCCTGGAGTCTTTGAGGTATAGTGTCAGAATCTGGAAAAAAAAAAAAAAAAAAAAAGTCTAGCACAGAGGCAAATCTTATTACTTTCTAACTTCTCACCTGTAATGAAAAATGAATCACTTTTAGACTGTAAATCTATGTTAGTTTGAAAATACTTACCTAGTTCATTTATGATGCATGGATTCTCTTTAGTATAAATGAAGATAAAAAAAAAAAAAAAAAAAAGAGGTCTAACAGGCATGCTGAAGCGATGCATTTCTTAAATACTGAGTGCTGTCCCGTGGAACAGATGTATGACAGAACTGGCTTTTTCTTGGCATGAAGACATATTATTTCTGCGACTTTTGAACAGACTTTAAAGGTAGCATCAGATACCTTCCAAGAAAGAAAACAAACAAACAAACAAACAAACAAAAAAACCCCAAAACAAACAAACAAAACCCCAAAAAAACCAAAACCCAGCAAAAAAAAAGGCTCAGGAGTAAGAAGGCAATGACTATCTACATGGTCCTACAGTGACAGTTGAGAACCTGCTGCACTGAACTGACAGGATTCAAACTAGCATAGCGCAAACCCACAATGATGAAAGTAGCTTAGCTACTTGGGGTTCAGTGAGCTAAACATCAAAGTCCCAAAGTGTAGCCAATGTCCACCTGCAGGAGAATCATGTATGATGAGTTATTTTCATGACAGTTGGTGAAGACAATTCTCTCAGTTAGTTAGTTAGTGTAGCCATCTTTAAATTTCTGGCACACTGTGTCTGCTGAAGAGAGGTGGGATCTCCAGTGCCAGTGGTAAGGGGAAAAGTTTTAAACTAAATAGAGTGAAGCCTGCTATATGAGACTCTTCTGCAGGTGAAGAGCAGCATCTCAACAAACTTCATTGACTGATGATCAAAACAGTCAGTGGAAAGTAGGATACTCTTGTATCTGGACATTATCTTCCTCCTTCAAATAAGTAACACTCTGACTTATCTTACCCTAAATACATTAAGTAACTATTCTGTATCACTTCTTTACTTGCAGAGAACTGAGCTAAAGGCCAACTCCAACTCATCTAATAGGTTAGCTAACCAAGGCAATATCACAGAATTAGTACAATCTAGATTCAGAAATAAGGGTCCTGGATAGATAGTACTCAGGACCCTGAGATAACGTTTCACATGCTAGGTGTGGCAGAGAATCTTAGCGTGTCCTCCCCGAAATCCAGCCAGTGTACAGTGACAAAAACTGTCCCTTGCCTGCTGGAGCTTCTTCTTCTGTGCCCTACTATGGTCAGTTCCCTTTGTGTCTTTTCTGCCATTTTTGTGTAATGGATGCTGATTGTACAATTAACCAGATGGTGTATAATCAAGTGACAACATAATGCATAGAATATGCATAGCCATCTGTTGCATATAAGTGTGTCACACTATAATGGTTCAGTGAGTAGCAGAGAAAGGAGAGGTGAACTTAGGCAAGACACAAGTTAACATTTACGTGACAGCTTGTTGTAGAGTATGGCTCACTATCCTTTGATGAAAAAAATATATATATCAATAACTGGTCTATCTGTCCTTGGACTGCTTGCTGATAATAACCATAACAGATTACAGAATCAGAATCATAGAATGGTTTGGGCTGGAGGGGACCTTAAAGATGATCTAGTTCCAACCCCCTGCCATGGGCAGGGACACCCTCCACTAGACCAGGTTGCCCAAAGCCCCATCCAACCTGGCCTTAAACACTTCCAGGGATGGGGCATCCACAGCTTCTCTGGGCAACCTGTTCCAGTGTCTCACCACCCTCACAGTCAAGAATTTCTTCCTAATATCTAATCTAAATCTACCCTCTTTCAGTTTAAAACCATTACCCCTCATCCTATCACTACATGGCCCTTGTAAAGTCCTCTTGTAAAAAGCTTTCTTGTAGGCCTCCTTTAGGTACTGGAAGGCTGCTCTAAGGTCTCCCCCGGAGCCTTCTCTTCTACAAACAGAACAACCCCAACTCTTTCAGCCTGTCTTCATAGGAGAGGTGCTCCTGCCCTCTGATCATCTTTGTGGCCTCCTCTGCCCTCACTCCAAGAGGTCCATGTCTTTCTTGTACAGGGGACCATCTTTCTTGTACACTGGACACTGGATTATATAGGAAGCTGGTGTAGAAAGAAGAGGATCACTTTCTGTTTTCAGAGTGCTTTGCAGCCTGTGACCAGAATCTAGGTGAGGGTCTGAAGCTCAGGATTGAACATGTGGATCAGCAATGATTTTTTTTTTTTTTTTTTTTTTTCCTTTTGCAAGGGAGACCTTTGTGTCAGAAATGTAAAATACACCTGCATGAAGGATCATCCCTTCTCTGGGACCTGACTGGAGAAGTGCAGTGAACCCCTATGGGACTGGGGATCATCTCCAAGGGTCAGGCATTTAGAACTGATCTGGCATTTCTGACAAGCACACAATACTATGTTTGTGTGTGCAAAGAGTATAGAGTTAAAATAGAAAACACTCCACTGCTCAAGTTCTACCTGAGGGGAGAGAATAAAAGGGAAAATTATATGACAGACATTGGTCTTCATGGAAGCACTACTGAGAGTTGCTCAGATGTTAGTGATGAGTATCATATAAGAATGTCATAAAGAAAGGGATTAAAAACCAGCTTGTCAGCTGGTGTGTTTATGTACATGTTTGTATCTAAATAAGGCTATAAAATTTTGGATGTTTAGACAAAGCCAGTACCATTGCTGAATGGACACTTTGTAGTGATCTTGTCAACAATGGGTTGTGATGGCTGAATAAAATAACACAAACATCTACATCTCAGAAAATACAGGGGTTGCATTGTTCTTCCAGCCTCAGTTTTCATGACTGCTAAGCACTCAGGAAATCAATTAAAACCATGTGACATTTTTTTTTTTTTAATTGGGCTT
>VXBL01008484.1:669125-703052 GCA_013400195.1 Aramus guarauna | reverse complement strand
TTTTTTTTTTTTTTAGTGAGGTATAAGATTACATCTAGGTACTCTGCGTAATTATAGCAATGTTACGAACAGTCTGTCTGATGATACTCTTTATTTAACTCCCTGGTTTTCTCAGGTCTGAGCTGAGATACAAAACTTGCCTTGAGCTGCCACTTTGCATACACAGTTTTAGTATAAGTACAGCTTTTCTGTGGAATAAATTGGTTTAGAAGAAATGAAAGACTGCTTAGAGGCTGTGTATTTCAGTCCATTAAGATCATACTACGCTTTTTGTTTTAAAAACCACTTGTTTAGATTGTTCAGGGTTGTTCTTGGATAATGCTAAAAATGTGTTTTCCTGCCAAATAAAAACTTAGCAGTAATTATATTTGCCTGATGAGCTTAAGCTATATTAGAAATGATGTTATGATCAAGCTGCATCATAGAGCTTTGGAACTGCAGCTCATATGTTTTGGGCTGCTTCATTTCACCTTTGATAGAGCTCCTGGTTGACAGCTAACTTGGTTAATAGCCCACCATCCAGGTAGAGAAGCTAGAAGACATTATTCTTCTTGGGGCGAAAAAACTGTGCGTCTGTGCCTGCAATACGATCTACATGAATGAATCTTCTGTCTGTAGAGTCTTAGCTTACAAGCTGTACACAAAAAGTTTCAGGTGGTTGGACACTATAGAAATACTTACCATAGACTTTGGAGAAATGAGCGCTAAGTTCACAGGTGGGCTGCGCTGAGACCTGGCAGTACTGGCTTTGGCAAGTCCGTTTGATGTGTCTTACTGTTGTAAATTTGGATTATCCAGAAGCACTTGTGCCAGCACGTGCTTGTGCCAATCATGTGCTGTAGTCCCGGTTTAGTTGCTACACTTGAGCTGAAGGCTGGCTTGCTTCCCCCTGAGATACAGGTCTATCAAAGTCTGTGGATTCACTTATTATACACACATATGTACAAATATGAGTTTCCTTTTCATGTCCGTCAGTCTTTCCTGAATGAATAGTAATTCCTTCTCCCCTTGGATGCTATCCTACTCTGCAGCATTGTTCAGTTTTACTGCTGCAGGTTATAATGTCATTAATCTCTCATGCTGCCTAATCCTTCAGTTAACATATGATTTAGATTTCCTACACTCTTTCTCTAATATATTTCATGGTAAAATTTTGGTGAACACAGTGGTTGTGCAAGTGGTTTGATAAGTGTATGGGGAGGAGTTGGGTTCTTTTATTTCGGGGTTTTTTTTTTCTTAATATTTCAGAATAACTACATCTCCTTGATCACACTTTTTGTGACAGTGGTGTTGTGATTAACTGTCAGCGCATAGCTCTTAACAAATTAAATCTCTGAACAGTTAAAATGTGTAAAATTAACTGTGTGTTTTTTTTGTCTGTTCTTTGGGTGTCACATGACTGAAAATGACAGTTTTTAAAGATTAAATACAGTAACATTTTTCTCTGATCCATTGTGGTCCTGACATTAAAACCAGACAAAAATTAAGCATGTTATCTACCACGGCCCTTGTACATGAAAATTCAGATCACTATAAAACAGGAATGAACTTTGTTTTCCTCTGTGGCAGCCCATGTGAAAGGGTGATTTATTCTTTAACCTGGTCTTTTTCTTTTTTTCATATTACTATTTTTCTTTCTTTCTTCCTGCTTTTCTATCACGCACGTTCTTGCCTGTAGACTTCATGAAATAATACTGTGATTCTCTCCAGGATAGTCTATTGGTTGTTAATTGACTGTAACTTTATTTGAATGTAATAAAGAAATGAGTCCTTTAATCTTACTTATACTTTTGGAGATGTCTTTAAAATTTATCTAGTTTGGGTTTGGTTCTTTTTATAGCTTTATGCGAACAAATTTTGTGTGGCTGTTTCACTTAAAATGAACTGGTTTACTACTTTTGGTAGCACTGTAGATCACAAACTGAGAATGCATACGTGTATGTTTGTCTTTAAGGCCATGGTAGGTGAGGAGTGTGTAGGTGCCATCGTCTGCAAGCTGGATATGCACAAAAAGATGTTCCGCAGAGGTTATATAGCCATGTTAGCAGTGGATTCCAAATACAGAAGAAAAGGAATTGGTAAGAATAGCCTTTTTTGTTATTTCTTACTTAAATCCTGTAGTTGGGATAACTGTAGCTGTCAAAGATTTAAGCAGAACTGAACTTCTAGATGTGGTGATTTGTCTGTCATTCCCGCCTTACTCAACCACAGAGCTCCCCAGTGGCTTTTTTTATTTTGTTAAAATAACCTGAAATGCCCTATGAGATTTACATCTGGGATACAATAAAGCTAAAAAGAAAGGCAGGCAGCAGACCCTTACCTCTGCCTGTTACCGCTGTCAAATAACAACAGTGGGAATTGCTTTGCCTTTTTGTATGTGCCCTCATCACTGTATTTCTAGGTTGTGTTCAGTCTATCTCCTTTCAGTGAAGTTATCCCCTGGCTTTCCCATATCAATTATGCATATATTGCCCATTGGGGAGAATGTATATAGTTCATTGTTGTATTAATAAGTGAAGAAAAATAGTTGTGTATTGCTACTTGAATGACTGCAATGGAGATCTGTTTTGTTGGGATGTTACGTGATAAAAGAAATCACTTTTGACAGGGTGTTTGCCCTCCCTCATTAATCAGTTTTGCCCTGATGAAGGGATTTTCATTCTAACACCAATTATTCCAGTTGGCTTAATCAAAGATCTGTTCTTATGGAACTTAATTTTTTTGGTGTTGGTTATTGTGAAATTAGATTTTGTAACATTTCTTAACTTAAAATGTAAACATCATCTTTAAAGTCTAGAAATGTGCTTCACTGCTTATTCACACTGAAGAGCTCATACTTTTGTGATTAAAGACAGAAAATTACTTGTAATGGAAAAATATGGTGATACATTACAGAATGGTACCATTGTGTTTGTTCAGGAAAAAAAAAAACCTCCAAAAAACTTGAAGCACTATGTATTATCATGACTATTCAAGCATGTGCAGATTTTTTTATTACTCCCTGCTCCCCCGCCCCCCCCATGCAAGTCAAAAGCCATTGTTGGTTTCTATAGCGGAGCAGAGGGAAGAGGATACTGAGCAATCACTGTCTCTCCTTTCCTTTTAGCTGAGTCATGGAGGAGCCTGCCATAATTTAATTGCAGGTGCTTGGATTCATAAGTAAATAAGAACTAATGCTGTTATTATGAAGATCTCTGCAATATTTTCCCCTCGCTTTAGTCAGTTCATTATTTTAGAATTATACAAATAGAATTTATATTTAAAACCTTGCTTACTTTAGCATTATGTATGTTGACTTTTTCCTACATTTACCACCTTGCTGTTTCTCAAAGTGTGCTGTTAATCTGAAGATTTGTTTTATATGTAGTACAGTTTTGTCATATGTTCAATGAAAATCTTAATTTATTAAAGTTTTGAGACTACTTTAAAACATTCTCTAGATTCCTTGGGGTTTTTTTTCCTTTTCCTTAGCCTTCTTATGGAAGTGAGATTTATGCAATTTCATTGAACAGCAGTTTTTTCCACTAATAACTTTGAAATCAACTTTCAATTTCACCCCAATTCTACAGACAGGTAGGGATATTACATTTGTAGAACTGTTGTGAAATAGATGAAAAATAATGATAAAGAATTAAATTAATGCTTGGCTGAAGGGGAAGGGATGGGCTTCAACCATATCAGATACTAGCAAATCCAAATGGGAGTAAGCCACAAGCAAAGTGGTTTCATAAATTCTGTTACTAATGGAAGTATTTGTTTTAGTAAGAGGAAATTCCCTTGGAAGATGAATGTCCTTCAAAGTACATGCCAGCAGATTTTGACTTTAAATGCAAGAAAAAGGAATGAATCACATCTTGGAAGGCTATATATAAAGCTATGTTAAACATAGAAGCCTGTTTCTAATATCCTTATATTAGAAGAATCTTGCGCTCAAGCTGAGTCTCTGGATAACTTTTTTTATTGTTCAAACTTGAGACTGCAACTTGACTGCATCTTCTTCTTTCTTTCTTTTCTTTCCTCCCTGCTTTCCCCAGGTGTCATGTCATGTAGGTAGCACACGTTAGTCATATATAAACTAGCATCTTTTGCATTGCAACTTTGACACTTACTGAAATCTATATTTCAGGTACAAACTTGGTTAAGAAAGCTATTTATGCTATGGTTGAAGGAGATTGTGATGAGGTAAGATTTTATAATAAAAAACTTTCATAATGTAAATGGCTTGCATTCTCCTGTTGTGGATTCATTTCATGGGTTTTTCTTCTACAGGACATGTTTTTTAGGCGGGGAGTGGGTTGGTAAGAAGCTATTCCTTTTATAATAAGAGGAAAAATAACCTCAGAAAACTGTATGGCACAAATAAGAGAAGGATTTTCTAAATTTGTTGTAAGTGCTTAATTTCAGTGTTTCAGGTTTTGTTTTACTTTGCGAAGCTGCCTCAGCTTTCAGTTGCAGGCACATTTTCCTCCAGAGGCTCTAGTTCAAGGTGCTACTGACCAGTGTAACTTGCACGTGGTGTGTAATACTTCCATGCTTTCAGAATGCAGGAAGATACTGGAACAGCACGTGCCGTGGTATTGCAGACGGCGTCAGGCTATTCTGACAGTGTATAGCTGTGTTGTATAGCACTAACAGAACTCTTGTGACTTAGTATGTCAGCGAAAACTTGGAAGGAAAGTGACTGAATCACTGTCAAACTCTCTCTAGCCTGTATGTTTCTAGTCTTTCCTTTTACCAGATTACAGTCCCTACTCTTTTTTTATATATATATATAAAGCAACTAAGTACCTTTATATGCCATGTTTAACTTGCGAGGAACTCTTCCTGCATCCATCCTCCTTAATCTGGTTATCTGTCCCTTTAACTTTCATCTCCTTGGTACAATGCAATTGTTAGCTTGTTCCTGATATGTGAGCACTGTGTCATTTCAGTGTGTGAGTTAATGATCCTTTGATCTCTGTTACCTCGTTTAAACTGCTCCCTCAATTGTCCTACTGTGGTGTGGTGAAGTTTCTTATGCAAAACTACAATTGTCACAGGACTTCTGGCACATACTCTGTTTATTTTTCTTTCCACTTGTTTGATGCCTCTTGCATGTGTTCTGACTTCATTGTTTGAGATATTTATTGTTCCCTTCAGATTCCTTCATGCCTCTGCTTACTTGTATCTTTTTTTTTTTTTCTCTATAATTTCTGTCGTACTCGGGCAGTGTAGTGCAACCTGATAATTCTATAATTTTTTAAGTTTGTTTTGGCTTGTTGCTTCTGTCATCATATATAATAGGCTTTGCTCTAATCTCTTTTACTACTTGCTACATTGAACTAATCAAGAAAAGGTTTTATTTGTTTGGTTTTTTTCTGTTGCTTTCCACTATGGTCTTGAATTCTTTTGCATTTGCTAGAGTATTCAAGATTAAAACAAAAATAAAAAATAATTGAGGAATGATATCACACCGTTCACTTCGCATTTGGAGAATTGAGGTGCGGAGAAGTGAAGTGAATTGCTTACTGTTGTTAGAGAGTCAGTAGTAAACTGGCTATTTCCACTCAAGCTATCAGAGTTGCAGTAATTACCATATGATTTATGAATGTATGTGTACTGCTTCTCATGTAATTTCATTTCTAAATTGGACTGTAACAGGTATACGCATAATGATCTCTCCTGTGTCTCTTTTTTTTTTTTCTACTGCTGTAATATAATACTAAGAGTCCTTCTTACTGGTTTTTTTTATCTTTGTAAAAATGAAATAAATGTGATAAGGATTGCAGACTAGTCAGCAGTGAGACCTCATTAAGTCTTAGTCACAGGTTTTCATCTATGGTACTGTTTAAATGCTTTGTACTAAGTGCATAGGGCTTTTTTCAGAGACTATTGCTGTCCCTCTTTAATCGGCGGCGCTACAATTCAAGCTCCTTGAAGTGTGTGCTGGCCGGTTGCAGGCATGTTTCAGTTCCAGTTTGGAAACTGTGTAACTGTATTTGGGGGATGATGATTCTGAACTAATTGTGCCCTGCTTCTTTGGGGCTTTTGTATCTGCTCAGTCTTGTGCTAGCACAGAATTTTGAAATGGGAGCTTATTATGCCCGGGCAACATGGAGCACAAGTATACGTCTGACTTTCTACACTGGTCAGCAGAGGCATACCGATGCTGATTTGATTCATTTATGTTCTTTTTCATTTTCATGTACGGATTATCTACAGCCAAAATAGCCAATGTTTTCTTCTCTTCATTGCCACCAAGTGTAGGTTTCTTCCAGATATGTATGGTACAAAATAGTGGTGTTGGTTACTTGTACCGTACGGTGGATTGCCAAGTTCTCAGTCATGAGTAGAATCTGAAAAATCCAACTAGCCACCCATTAAAAGCTCGGTCCAACAGAGCCAAGGCACTTGCATATGCCAGTTTTTACAGCAGTTGTTGGGGGAACAGTTTCTGGCTGGCTGATTGATGCCTATAGCTGATGAAACATGAATTAGTCCACCACAGTAATTTGTCTTTGTGAGGTATGTAAATAATTTAATCATCTCTGCTGCTCTTAAAAGTATTTTTCTACATCCCTTAATAAAATCAGAAGCATAATGAAAGTTAAAAGATGCTGCTACTTGATGTAAGATGAACTGCAATTCAGAAATACACTGTTTTCTGAAACTTGCTTGGAATAGGATTAAGAACAGGAATATGCAGCTGTGGGTGTCATGAAAAATTTCCAAAGGCTGCTTGGAAACTCTTCCCTTCAATCTAATTGTGGAATAGATGCAGTAAATGTACTTAATTGTAGTAACTTGTGACATAATCTGATAAATGCTTCGTTCAGTGTATTACTTTTCAAAGTGCCATAGACTGGACTTTTGAGTCGTGAAAAATAAAGGATTTATACACCACCATAGATGAAAACCTTGAAAAATCACTACTTACGTGCTAGCATTTCAAAGTATGCCACAATATTTTAGTGATTAAGGACTTTTTTTTTCTATAAGCTAATTTAGTGGGAATGAACTGAGCCAGGCCTATGCAACAAGTGATTTACAGTGCAAGCTTCTGTGGTCAGCCATCTGCCTAAGTTTATGCTATATACCACGCTTCAAAGTTGCGAGGCAATATCCTGCCAGCTGGGGTTGTTTCCTGGTTTGAGGAAGCTGTGGGATGAGTGAAGAAGTGAATGGGCTGGGTTGGAATCTCTGTAGAGGGGAGGAGATGGCCACAGGGCTGGCCATGGCCTGTATTAGAATAGAAACGAGGGAAGTGATCTGATGTTGGGGGTGAGTGGTTGGGGTAGAAATAACCTTCAAACCTGAAGAAAGTACTCAACAGCATGCTTTGAGCTTGAGTGTCTGGATATAACACTACAAAACTTGAGGGATCTTTGTTTTGTTTGTATGGGGGTTTTTTTGTTTTGTTTTTGTTTAACCTTGGTGACATTCTTAGGCATTTGATGTTAATGAATTCTAATATTTGGGGTAGTGAACTGAAAGTTTTCAAGATTATAATGGCCTGAGTTTCCAACAGGTCACAATGATTTAGAATAAGTTTCTGGGCTGGTTGCATAGAAAATGTGAACTATGGAAATAAATCAGGTGAAGGTGCATAGGTTTTTCTCTCATCTCCAATGTTTTGAAGATATTATTCTTCCAGTGTAAAAAGGAAAGTATGTGCTAACTTCAGCAAGTTGGGCATCTGGCTGCTTTTTGTATATTTGCTTAGTTTGTACTGGCAAGCAATTTTCAGAAATTGTGCTGCTTAAGGCCTTCGTGGTGGAACTGTTACATCCCTTAATCACGATTAGAAAGGAGGAGTTGTTCATTCATACGTAGGTTTTTCCATGTGTAACAAATGACTGTAAGTAATCTGCATATGAATCATTCACTTCATATTACGGAAATAATGTACCATATAACTGGTAACTTATCAAAATAAGACTCTGGTAGGTGGGACTTGAAGAGGTTTGGTTTTTTTAAGCAAAATGTAGCATGTGAAAAGGAATTGCAACTTCTCGTGGGAATTTGCATTGAAACTTTAGAGTCATTTGAAGTGGGGTTTTTCACCGTACCAGTAGGCATGTCATTTTAATTCAGTACCACACTTGTAAAAATTAAATGTATATTTTTATATAATCCTATTTAAAAATATCAAACTACTGACATCTTAGCTTTTTCTTAATCTACACATCATCTAAGGTATTGTTTTATTTTGGGTGCTACCGTTCCTTAAAAGTTAAGGCAGTTAAACTGATTAAGAACACTGGACAAGCACCCAGAACTTGAGTCTGATGATAGGTCAGACTTACAAGTAAGAATAGCAACCTCTTCTGTGAGTGCTGAGAGAGTACTTTGTTCACTTGCTTATTCGATTTGGCTGTATTCATTCTATGACTTGGTTTATAAACTTGAGTTCATTCAGTGTTTGAACTCAAGAAGCAAGAAAGCTTGACCTCTCCATTTTTCTTGTTTAGGAATAAATTCTAGGTATGAAAACATAATAACAAGAAACATTGCACTCTGTTCTCACTATAGAAGATTTTTTACTTCTAAATCCAGTTAAAAATGAGACAGTTGAGATAAAATGTTAGGTTTGTGCAATTTAAGACATAAGAGAAAGTAACTGCCTTCAGAAAGTTGCACCTTGTGCCGAAAATGCTGTTAAATCCAATCAGACCTTTGCTGGTCTCCAGGGGAGGATGCGATTGTGTTATTAGAGGATTTAACAGGCATATGTGTACAACAAGATAGACTCTATGAGACCAGAAATAAATGTAATGATTGAAGATTTGGGGCCTGATTGAAAATCTCACACAGGAAGAGATGAATCCTTCACAAAACAAAGCTGATGAAATTTGGATGAAACATGGCTGTGTTTCTTTTTTAGGTAATAGAAACATGTCTTTAGCCCTTTGAGATCAACACAATATGTTGAGATCAGGGAATTAGTTTTCCTTATGCTGAGTCTTCCTTACAAATACCAGAGGAAATCTCTTGCATTTGCTTTCAAGATGAGCATTCGCTCAGGTAGTGGGATTCCAACAAACCTGAATTTCAACATTTAACCACTCCCTTAAATTCAGTGATCTGCAGTGTTGTAAGTCTTTTAGCATTACAAGGTGTGCGAGCTTGCAGTTGAATACAGACGCGTTGTATCACTTGGCCAGGTTACTAAACTTTTGAGAGTGAATGCCGTTTGTAGCCAGAGTTCAAGTAATTGTCTCCTGCACTGTGGATCTGCATGGGTCAGATTTCCTCTTTGGCGTAATGCTTTGTTTTAATTTGAATTAAGAAGTTGTACAATGCACATAATTATGTAGAAAATAGCACTCTTCAGGAAAACTGTTGTGCTTCCATAATTTGTTATAAATTAATAGATATCCATTTTAATGGTTTAAGGATGTTAAGAATAATCAGTCACGTCACAAGACTTGATAGTAATATTCTATGAAGTGCCAGCGAGAGAAACTCAATATCTAATTCTTGCCATAAGACTAAGAATTGAATTAGCTTGTCTTAAGAGTGAGGGTACAACAGACTGTCTTGCTGTAATTTAAGAGCTCTGACTATTAATATTTTAATGTGTGACTTGGTTCCTTTTTGGAAAATGAACTGCTTCTAGGTCTTATTTTCCCCCGGTGTATGTTGTTCATTGGGTTGTTAGCTTCAGATTTACTATTCTTTCAAACATTCTTATGTTGAGACACGTGGGGGGAATTATGCATTGGAATGTGGTCAGAGTAGCTTGAAACTTGAGTGATGGTCAAATATATACATTTAATGGATTTTAAAATCTTTTTGAAGGTGACCAGTCTAACTCCTGGCTGCCTCCCTCTTTTATATTGGCTTAGCCACAACTCAGACTGCAGAAAACAAACCTGATGGAGAGAAAAAGGAAAGGTTTTCTACCAGGTTGCTTTTTGAAGTAGCTCAGCAACAAGTCTGGTGAGCTGGTGGAAGAGGTGAGGGAGAATGGAAATGCGAGTCTAAAGGCACTGTGGCCACAGAGTCCATAAAATAGATTGACTTAAACTGCTCTATGAGCATAGGCTAATATTTTGTTCCCAGTTTTAGGGAGGTGGAGGGATGTTAACCAATTTTTTTTTGCTTTTTATTGGAGGAGAAGGGAGTCCTGGGTTTTGAGCTGGGGTAGGTGACTTTTTTTGGATTGAGAGAGTTTTATGTATGTAGTTCTAACTACACAGAATGGGTATTAAATACTGGTTTAGAAATAGCTGTTAGTGGACTTAACACCAGCAGTGATCACTGTTTTGCTGCAGAAATTGCTTAGGCTGTATTTTCATTATATGGTCTTTCTACAGCTCTTGTTTAACGTGTAAATGTACATTGTCATGGGACTGTATGTAGTCTAGTCAGCTTATTCAGCCTGTGTTCTTGCGCAATCATGATCTGTCTTTAATAGCAGAATCCTTAAATAATTTAGTTGGACAACAGTAAAGAGGAAAAACAAGTTTTTATCATTTGGAGTGGGTGCACAGTTTGCCAGTTATGGTTGAGCTCTGCTCAGACCATTTGGAGACAAGAGGGGAGAACAATTCAGAGGGACAAACTTTCAGAAGTTTTGTATTTAACTTCTAGTTAATGCCAGTGTAGTTTTTTGCCTGTACTTGAGACTTCTGGGATCATTTTGACGGGAAGAGAAAGGATGGGATGAGAAGCTCAACATGAGCTGGCAGTGTGTGCTTGCAGCCCAGAAAGCAAATCATGTCCTGCACTGCATCAAAAGCAGCATGGCCAGCAGGTCAAGGGAGGGGACTCTCCCCTCTACTCTGCTCTTGTGAGACCCCGTCTGGAGTACTGCATCCAGCTCTGGGGTCCCCAGGACAAGAAGGACATGGTCCTGTTGGAGAGAGTCCAGAGGAGGCCATGGAGATGATCACAGGGCTGGAGCACCTTTCCTATGAAGACAGGCTGAGAGAGTTGGGGTTGTTCAGCCTGGAGAAGAGAAGGCTCTGGGGAGACCTTAGAGCCCCTTCTAGTCCCTGAAGGGGCTACAGGAAAGCTGGAGAGAGGGACTGGTGACAAGGGGAATGACCTGAAGCTGCAGGAGGAGAGATGGAGATGAGATATGAGGAAGAAATTCTTCTCTGTGAGGGTGCTGAGGCCCTGGCACAGGTTGCCCAGAGAAGCTGTGGCTGTCCCTGGCTCCCTGGCAGTGTTCAAGGCCAGGTTGGATGGGGCTTTGGGCAACCTGGGCTAGTGGAGGGTGTCCCTGCCCATGGCAGGGGGTTGGGACTGGATGGGTTTCCAACCCAAACCAGTCTCTGATTTTGAGTCTTAATTTGTACTACACTTACAATTGGGTTTGGTCTGAGCTATTTATGACAGGTCTTCCTGCAACTGGGATCTTACCAACACAGGGGCAAAAAGATGGAAAAACCTGTCCATTCTTCCTGCTGTGCGCTTTGATTTGAGATTGGGATACTTGTGTTGATTACAAATATTAATTGCAAACATTGAGTCTGACAGCTAGTTGTAGAATGCTGAAGCGTTTATCTAGGTCTAAAGCTATTGAATTAGCTGTCAAAGATATTAAATGACTAAACAAAACCTTGTGCCAAGTTCTGACATGTAAAATTTCAGTTTGCTCATTCAAAATTCAAAGTATGTTTTGGACCCTGACCTGTTTGGTAGGCTGTTTTTTTTGTTTTCGTTTTTTTGGGGGAAGGGTGTTGGGAGGTGGGGATTGTTTTTTGTTTCTTTGTTTGTTTTTACCCTAGCTGTTAAGTAATACATTGAAATACTATTTACAGCAAAGAATTAAAATGTTGATATTAATGAAACTTGCTTAAAGAGTCAATTGTTGATTAACTGCTAGGTTTTTGCTGTTTTTTTTTTTTAATGTAGGAGTGGAGGGGGGTTGCTCAAATACATCATGACAAGAAAAAAATAAATTCCACTCATTGCTAATAAGTGTATCTTTAAATAAAAACTTGTCATGTAATTGCAACGGCTTTCTAATATGATATGCTTTTTTTCTTTTCTTTCCTTGAAGGTTGTATTGGAAACAGAAATCACAAATAAGTCTGCTTTGAAACTTTATGAAAACCTTGGTTTTGTGCGAGACAAGAGGCTGTTCAGATACTATTTAAATGGAGTTGATGCACTGCGTCTTAAACTATGGCTGCGTTAAAAGAAACCATCACATCAAGCAACTGACGTCCCAACAGCGCAGAGTTGTCCTTTGCATGCAATGCAATTTGTACAAAATTGCTTTGCAGGTGGACTTAGTAATTTCCAAGCAGCTCTTAATCTGTCAGTGTCTCATTGAGTGTCGCACATATTTGTTGCACTTTGGCATGGCGCATTTGTTCAGAATTAAAACAGATTGTTTCAAACTTCGAGTTCTTTTGGTACCAGCAAGATGTGCCAGTTGATAGCCAAGATATGTTCATTCATTTGCAAGTCTACTGACTGTATTACATACACAGTGAACATTTTATCAAAGAACCTGTATGTGGAACGCGACTTTTGGTTCCAGAAAAAAGCCAATGTAGATTGTAAAATTCTATAAGTATACTAACATTTCATACAAAAATTGCCATAGTTTTCTGGGAAAAGGCTTCAATTTTAGGTTTTATTTTTCAATATTGAATTTTCCATTCTTAAATATTGGTACCTCAGTGATTAGTGAATGAAAAAATGTATTGTAGGGTGGGGTGTGTGTTACAATGAGTAACAGTAACAATTAAATTGCGTCTGCCAGTGCCTGTATAGATAAGTATATTTGTCTTCACCTCTAAGTTTGGAGTGCATGCTTTTATTCTTTTACTTTCTTCAATTGTCTTTGCAAGAAAATTTCTGCTTTTATTTAAATTCTGGATTTGATAATAAATTATTTCAGATTTTTATAATTTGGATACTTCTCCCAAACGAGGGTTTGGAAGGCCCTTCTTTTCTTATAGCAAGAAGTGTAAGCTATTTTGAAAACCTTGAGTAGCTGCTGAAAGATGTCACCAGTAAATCGCTGCTGGTTTTGGATGCACTTTTTTCGTTAAAAAGAGTGAGGGACTTTAAAAAGAAGATATAGAAAATTAATGTAAATTGGTATGATTTTATTTAATCAAAATTATTGCTAGAAGCTCTGAAAAACAGCTATTTTAAGATAGTTGGAAATTTTTTTTTCAGATTCAGATTGCTTTGCTTCAATGTTCTAAAATGCTTCAATCTTTGGTTCTTGGTCTTGGAAATAAATTTCAAGGTGTATTGTATGCATTTTTAGCTGCTCTCATTTTCTCTAAACTTACATGAGCTAAATTATTGGGGGATTTTTTTCCCTCTAAAATCAAAGCAGAGGGGAAGGACTTCTCTCTTTCGCACATTTGCTCTTGCTCTGTTTTTCTCTTCTCCCCCCCCCCTTTCTTTATTTGGGCTTACATAGGTTTTACCGATACCCATCAATTTTTTCAGTAATTACAGTGTCTAGGCTTTTGTCGTGGTTTAACCCGGCAGGCAGCTAAAACAACCACACAGCCATTCGCTCACTCCCCCTCCAGTGGGATGGGGGAGAGAATCGAAAAGAAAAAAGATAAAACTCGTGGGCTGAGATAAAGACAGCTTAATAGGACAGAAAAGGGAGAGAATAATAATAATAAAAGGATATACAAAACAAGTGATGCACAGCACAATTACCACCTAAAGCCGATGCTCAGCTTGTCCCTGAGCCGTGCCACCTCCCGGCTAATCCCCCATTATATACAGAACATGACATCATATGGTGTGGAATATCCCTTTGGCCAGTTTGGGTCAGCTGTCCTGGCTGTGTCTCCTCCCAGCTTCTTGGATGCCCCCCCACCTTGTTGGCAGGGTAGTTGAGAAGTCCTTGACTGCTTGGCAACAACTAAAATATCAGTGTGTTAGCAACATTATTCTCATCCTAAATCCAAAGCACAACACAATACCTGCTGCTAGGAGAAAAATTAACTACCCCAACCAAAACCAGGACAGCTTTCTTGTTCAGTATGATTATGTAGCTCAGTTCTATGAATCACTTTTGGGGAAAAAAAAAAAAACAAAAAAACAACAAAACAAACAATATTAGTTGACTTGTGGAAGAACCTATGTAATCTGTTAAAAGGATGAACTCAGTGAATTTGCTCTTCTGTAGTTGAGCGTGCTCTTCAGACTTGCCTTACTACCTTTTTTTTTTTTTTAAGAGTTTGGGTTGAGTCATGGGGTTTTTTTGCTAATTCCTTTACATTTAAAACAAAACCCCTACCTCCAGTGACATTTGGAAAAGAGCCCTGTGCAGGAAAACTGGATTTAAAGGAAAGCCTTGTTTTGCACAGACCAATTGCACATGGTGATGGACATTTGTTACCATGTACAAATTATGAGTTGTATTTGAAAATAAAGATTTTTAATGGAAATTGGCCCTTCTGAGTTTTCTGCTTTTAGACACCATTTGTGCTTTTGAGGGGTTTTGTTCCCCTCGGAAAAGAAAACTCGTATTTAAAATGGGGCCGGAGTCTGTTATTCAGAGAACATGGTGGAGTTCAGCGTAAAGCCTGTATGTTGCCGCTTTTGCTCACATTATCCCAGTCCCTCAGGTTTGCCAGTTTTTCTGGGCAGCTTTTCAGGAAGTTTTGTTCCTAGTTAAGACTTAAACATTGGTAATGTTAATTCAATCGAAACAGATTTCTCTCAACCCCATTCCGGGAGTCCAGGATGTAGTGACTGCTCTGGCTTGAACTAAGGAGAGAGATCAGGGAGATTTCGTACCTTGTTAACTGCTGTCGGACTTGTATCGCAAACTGCAAACCAGGCTATCTTGTGCGTCTGCTGATGTTTAAAAACTGAAAAGCCAGACAGGCGAGTTTTCCATGGGTTAATGTTTAAGCTGTGGGTGTCTTCAGATTCAAAAGCCGACTAAGAACTTAGCCCAAATCACTTTTCACAAAGGGGCTGCCAAAAACATGGCTTCTGAGCGAACGTCAAATGCAATTCCATTTGTTTATTGTAAGAAGTAATTGTTGCCATGCACATTTTGAAAATACCGCACAAAATCGGTGCATGTTTCTTTTAAAAGAGCGCATTGCCTGGAAGGTTCTGATATTGCTGCTGTGTAACACGCAGTTCGCTACGGAAGATGCTGAAGCATTACGTGTTGGTGTGTATTAAACAGATTTGTTCTCTGTGTTGCTTGGGATTCAGGTATTAAGTGGGAAGTTCCGAATATGCAAAGAGGTGAAAATAGGTTTTTCAAAAGAAATCTAGCAATGAAAAGTTGGTTATTTCTCATGTCTGTTGCTAAAACAGAGTCCTCCCCCTTCCCAGCCTTTTGCATTGACAAATCTAACGAAGGAGTTGATCACTTTTATGTTTTAAATTTGCCCAGATGTTGCTGTTGACTGACATGTCGGTATGGATGTTTGCATTATATTGTTTTTTAAGAAATGGTTACGTTCTTCACCTTCAAGAAAAGCAGGCATAATCCAATTGGCCTTGCATAGTATGTCACAAAGTATTTTTCAGGGCGCTGCAAGACTTTTCTAAAACTGAGTGCTATGTTAAAAAAATTTCAGGTATCAGCTGGGCATCTCTGAAAATATCAAGTGTATCTCAAAATACTGGACTGCTGTTTTGAGTGGATTATATTCTTCTGTCCCTTTGTCCTTTTTGATGAGAACAAAAACAGTGGGGTTATGAAATGTACAAGCTGTCTAAATACAATGCAGTCAAATAAATGGTTAAGTTGTTTATCTTTTTCCTTTTGAATGGAAATGCTCTAATGCTTACTTTGCTTTGTCTACAAAATAGGAATGCACGCTTATTCTTGAGAGAGAAATGGCAGAAAAAAATTTTACAGGAGAATTGTTTATTGCTACTTGATTTTCATTTCCATGCCTCTGTTAGAAGGATCTTGAATAACATTTATATGAACTTCAGTTCCAGAGATGAACTAAAATGGATCTGTTTTTCATGCCTGTCGAGTTACAACCAATGTAATCATTCTGGGCTTTCCTGGGAGAGAAAGGGTGGGGTATTTTTCAGTTGTAGTAAGCAGGAGTTGAAAACTACTTGCAGTCCTTGCAAAGCGGAGAACTATAAAAGTGTATGGAGGAGCCTATGGATTTTGAAAATCCTTTGTGCTTTGTTGCCTCTACAATGATGTTTAGGCTCCTAAGCCTTTCTGAGAATTTGTCAGCAAGCGTTGTGCGTGTTGGGCCGTGTGTTTGTTGAGAGGTGTGTAGACGACTGAGTTGTAACCAACTGCTGCTAGAACTTGCTGGTCGCCTGACAGCAGCTCCAAGCCTCTTGTTCTTCCAGCTTCTTTTCCAATTCCTCACAGCTAGGCTATCCGATTACGAGAGTTTGTCACGAATTAAGGCTTCGCAGACATTTCACTGCTTCTTTCTATTTGCCCCAGTAGTAGGAACTGTGGTATGTAAATGGAAATTTCTTTCCAACTTCAGGAACTGGATGCTGAGTGTTGCATGTAACTTTTAACCTGGTCATAAACCAGTGACAAACAGCCCTGCTGCCTTTTTTTTTTTTTTACTCCTCTAGTTCCTCCAAGTATTGAATTCTGTGCAAGATAAGGGTTAAATTATTTTTCCTTGTCTTGCATGGCAATGTATTTATAGCCCTAGTATATCTAGTTAGTATGCACGGGCTAAAATAGATTTGGAGAGGCCTAGCGTTTCTTTTAATGTGAAATTATAAGAAGTATTTTTCTCACAGATAGTCCAGACTATACAAGACTGGTTAGGTAATATTTTTAGGAATAAGCATTTTATGTGTTGCCCACCAATGCACGCTTTAAAAATCGGTGTTTTCTTTAAATGTGCTGTGCAGAGGGGTCCAAGGCTACGACTCGTACGGGGAAAAGAGAGATCTGTAGGTCTGCAGAAATGTTTTTGGTAAAGAAGCTGAGGCTTTTCTCCTTCTATTGCTGCCTGATTCCCTGTAGGAAAGACAGGTCTGTGGCAACGCTTGCTCGTTGCTCTTCGTTGTGAGGTTCAAAGGTAAGGTAAAAAAAGAGGGACATTCAAAAGAGTTCAGAATGGATGAGTATTGATCTCCTTAACGTGATGTACTCCACAGGAGGACAGTCCCCCTTCAGTGAAGTCTGTGTGGGCCCTCTTCAAAAGGAATCGTGGATACCTGCGGTTCCTGTGGATTCGAGGAGGCTGAAGGAATACTTGTAAAGAGGGATGAGTTGAGAGGTGCTAAGCAGACAAACCGTAGGAGGCTCAGGAAGCTGCCAGAGCTGAAAAGCTTCGACAGCTGGGAGACCACTGGGCGAAGCAACGCCCGCGGCGTATGCTTGCCCCATCCCTCCTTTTCCCGAGACATCTCCTTGTGGCAGCTGTTCTGTATTCCCATTTTACGGCCCATGTATATACTGGATATACTCTTGGTCTGAGCCAGGGTACCCGCGTAGGACAGAGCGATGCTACCAGAGGGCAGGAACTGGCCAGCTCACAGGGACGGTTTTCATCCTTGCAGGCGTTACAGGCTGAAAAGGGTCTTGTTTTGTAGACTTTGGATCTGGGGCTCTGTAGGACCGGTGGTGCTTTTGATCAGTAATATTCCTCTGCCCTAATACAGCACCAAGAGAGCTGCCCTGGGGATAATCAGAGTTTTCTATGCTTTTTCCTGCCGAGCCAGGGATCTTTCCTCTTGCACAGAGAGATGAGCGCAATACCCAGTTACAACTAAGAAGTGCTTTCTGACCTTGGGTTTTTCTAAAATATGCCTCGTTAAGTGATGATCAGTTCTTGCACGTTGCTGGTGGTACAACTGCCAAAGTACAATTCTTTCCTTCCTGCACTGAACATCTGTTATCATTTAGAAAACACATCTCAACAAAAGAAACATCCCCTCTGTCTCACTGCCAGCAATCATTGACCTTTCTTCAGCTGCATAAGATAGGAAAAGGTGAAATCCAATGTGTGATTTACGGTCTGCACGGTCCTCTGCCAAAGCTCGAGGGCAGGTCACTGCGCGCTTTTATTGGATACATTTGTGTTACCCATAGGCCGTAGGTTGATGATTCCATGATTTTAGGTGACTTGAGTAGGAAATGAGAGATCTTCTTAGTTTTAAAAGACCTGAGTAGGAACAAGAATGTACTGAAAAGTTTTAATAAGATTTTTTTCAGAAATTTTAAGGTCCCTGGGACACACAGAGGACTCGTCATTCAGATTTAGTTAAATCTCAGTATCTGACTTCCTTTTAGGCAGGGATGAAGAATGATTCCATGAATTTTTAGCTGTTGCCCTGCAGGTGGCTGGAACATGTAATCTCCAGGTGGGAGACAGGGATTTAAATTCCACCTCTGCCTCGAGCAGGAGTTCTATCCTGGACCTAAGAAATTCTCCAGCAATTGAAACCCTGACCCCAAAGAGCAACAGAAAAAAAATTGTCTAAAAGGTTTTTTGAACTTCGATACATGTTCTTCCTAATTTTTGCACCAGCTAATGCCTTGAGTTTTGTGGGATGTTTTTTGGTANAAAAAAAAAAAAAGATGCAAAAGAAGGAAAAATAATTTCTGCTGAAGTAAATGCTTCTTTCCAGGTGCCGGAGAGTGGGAAAAGCTGCTAGAGAGGAGGTAGTGGCTAAAGATGTAATATGGCAGCTTAATAGTAACTGGTTTCTACTTTCTTGTTTCTGTCTGTAATAAGATACAAACAAAACAATTAAGCAGCAGGTGTTAAAATACCAGTAAAGATGAAGGCTGAAAAAGTAGGTGACTGTAAAAAAGCTTTATGCAAAGCAAAGTTATTACCGATATTATAAAGGAGGTGGCCAAAACTGTTAGCCATGCAACCCCCTTCCAGACAGGCCTTTGAAAATACATGTTCTGTCCCCGTGAACGCACTCCTTGCCACGAGTAATTTAGAGCAGACAACTAATGGAATACTCCCGCGTTGCCGTGGCTCCCTCCCGAGAGATGGTTGCACTGGAAAAGGCTCTTAATCTAAATCAAAATTAGTCTTTAATATTGGAAAGAACAAACAAATGTGCCCTCCGACTTTGATGCATTTGATGAAAGCGGTTGATGTGTCGCTTCTGAATTGCGCCAAGTGTGCTTCAACCTCGTTGACTCAAAGCATAAGGATTTGCTGGAGGAGGTAATTATATTAAGAAGAAAACCAGCTGCTCTTCAGCCAAATTAAGGATCTCCTTCTTTCTCGTCTGCCTTCTCCACGCAGCAGCACGCTCACCTGAGGGTCCTGCAGCTTTCCGGGGAATAAATGGCAGTTTCAGGTGATATTCCCCAGAAAATTCACCGGAAAACGTGATTGGGTTTTTTTTTTCCTCCCCATTTTTTTACACAGAGGACTTGATCCAGGAGCCTTTTGGTTGCCTTAGGTCCGCAGTCTGCCTCGCGGCTGGCGCAGGGTGCGTTTTTCCAGCTCTAAACTGAGTTTGTTGGGGACGAGTGAGCTGGGCCGCCTGGAAATGTAAACAGCCTCAAAAAAGTAAATAAATTGGTAAGTGGTTCAAGCTGCAAATGGCAGTCAGAGTCTTTTTCTGCAAATAGCAGAGATTTTTATCTTGCTATCGGAAAGCGACGTTCAAATATTGCACTCTTGGGGCTGGAAGAGAAGTTCTTCATTACAGAAAACAGGGCTGGATATGATTAAAAAGAGAAAGTGTTCTCCTTGGGGTTTTTTGGTTTATTGAAGTGAAAATTGAAAAGCTGGCAATCTCTGGGCTGTCAATGAACCAACGTTCACTCAAACAATTTCATATATAAGCTGACAAATGGAATATGTAGAAGGCGTCTATATGGGTGCTACCTCGCGCTGGGCAGAGTGAAGAGGCTGCTGTGCGGTCTCGGCATGCTCAATCCTCTGTACCCTATTGAAATACGCCAAAAATACATTTATTGAAATGTAAAACTCCAATGTTGGCTTTGCCTGCATAGAAATAGCTTTTCTATCTCTCGACAGGAATTCTGTAGTTCTCTGTGAGATTGTTTTGCAGTAAATTACGCATTCTTGGAAACTCCTTCGGAAGAAGTGCTCTCAGAAAACTTTTCCAGTGTCAAAATCCCAGAAACATTTTGAAACCTACAGAAAGAACCCGTTTTCTTTCACACATCCTGGAAGTGACTTCTCTTGGTTTTTTGCTTACCAGTTAAAGAGCTTAGTAAATACTTCCAAGCATGGAAATAAAAATCAAAGGTTTGGAAAAAACATTTTAAAAATATCTTTTTAAAGATCTTTTGCCAGTTTCAGCCGCCTTCCACTCCTGTTTGAGCTTTGCAAGCTTTTTGGTTTTCAACCTGTTCTAACATTGAAAGAGCATATTACTGTAAGTTTTCTTTGGTAAATAGTTTCCACGGAGATTTAAATTTCTTTAAGCTGCAAATTTCTGATCCTTGAAATTCCAAGGTAATTTTTTGAGGTTTCTTTCAATTGTATCTAGCCCCAAAACTGTATTCTGTTTCTGTGCATCAGGTATCTGGCAGTATTGCTGGGGCTATTTTACACCGAGTTGCTTCTAAAGCACATCCTGTTGTCTCCTGGAGCTTTTGGAAACTCTCTCGGATGCTGCGCAGGGACAGAATTCCTGCAGATAAGGCAGAGAGTGCCCGTCCCACCTCATCTGAGGGCAGAGAGTTGTGCAACCGCTTGTGCTGTTGTGCATTCACTTGTACTTTTGTGCGTTCATTTGGAGGCAGCCAGCATCAGAGGGCTGTGTTAGGGCAGGCTGGGAAAGAGCTGCAGTCCGCAGACAGGGAGAAAAGGGGGAAACCGAGGCAGGAGAGTCTGGGTGTGCTGGCATCCTTTGAGACACACAAATTCTGGAAACCAGAACTGCTGCTGCTTGGGTGGCGAGTGCTGTCATCATACCTTGGAGTATGGGGATTCTTTGAGTCTCGTACAGACGGGAGACTTGGGACGCGCCGTGGGTGTGTATCCTTAGGAAACGCAACTTTCATCATCCACGCTTTTCTTTGCACAAGAAAGAATGACTTCAGCTAGCATTAGCCTACTTCAACCACCAGATCATACGTTGGTGGGAGAAATGCATGAAAAAACAGAAAGCAAGAATTTGGTTTGGGAGTTACCCCTTATTGGTGCTTAGTTATTACAGGAGCCTGATCTCACGGACATGTGCCAAAGCAGTTTTTGCTGGGCCTTTATGCAGCCACACGGATTAATCCTTAGAGCTGGTCCCGACACAGGATGGGCCCTCTGACTCCTGTGGCTCAGGTGAGGCTCGAGGGTTAGACCACCTCACTTCACCAAACAGAAACCAGGTTCTTCTTTAAAACGAGGACTTTTGGGAAAAATGGTGAACTGCTGTAAGTTATAAGTTACAAAACTGCAGCCCATCCTTTCACCTGAAGCAGCAGCTACCTCAGAAGCCATCTCAGCCCAGGCAGCTCTTGCAAACCTTTCTGGAACAGGCAGTAGCTGCAGTCAGCATCTCTATAGCCCTGCTCCCATCACAGCCACCCTGGCTGTAACCCTTGGGATGCTGCTCCCCGTCACCGAGAGCAGAAGGACCCCCCGGCCATGAAACTACAGCCGCAGTCGTACCCCTGGCTATTTTGGCCGTTTTCCCCATTTCTTGCTGTTGTTCAACAAGAGGTTTCACCGGGATGCCTGCAGACCCGGGCGGTGAAGGGCTTGAAGCCGGTACGGGGTTGGGTTCAAAAGGCAGCGTGAAAAAGTGCATGAAAGTGAATAAAAAGGAGAGTTTGGTGGGTTGTTTTCACCATACTTGTATCAGGTGTAGATAAACGCACAGATCGTCTGAATGGGCAGTCAGATCTCCTTGGAAATCTGCTTGTTTCCTAGGACGTTTGGCAAGCTGAATTTCCTCCCCAAAATTTGTGTATCACGGGGCTGCCCTGACCTCGGCCAGCTTATCCCCGCACACGCGGGGATGTAAGCAGTGAACAAAAGCAAAACCTCAGGCTATGCGTGATTTAAATGGTGCTCAGAGCCCGCTTTTCCACAGACTGGCCCAACTTGCTGAGAAATGAATAGAATTTGATTTTTTTTTTTTTTTTAGAGGCTAAGGGAAAGTTGCAGTTCTCAGACACAGCGTCATGTGTTTGCTGGTCTCCAACTGCTCGGCTTACTGCAGGCTTATGACTGAATTTTCAAGCTGTTCTTTATCATGGGTTTGCAGGTTTAATTTGGTTGATTTAGGCTTGTCTGACTCCTCCGGCCACGAGCCCACCAGCATCAGTAAACGCATGGATACAGTGCTGGGGGCATTCAGACTTCACATCCTTGTTCTGAATTCATGGTGGTCACTCAAAAATCTCAGGATACAGACCCCATACAAAGGATTTGTCTTTTCAAGAGAAACGTTTAATTCAGAGTAGCCAATTTTTGCTCCATGTTAACACCTGGGCACCTTTTAAAGACAAAATTTACCACCGTTCAAGACTTTTCCCCTTGTGAAAGGCTCTGTGAAGCTTCCAACTACTTCACAGTCTGCTGGCTCCCATGGCTATGCCCCACACCGCTCTTCCTCTAGTTTGACAAGTATTACCAGGCTGCTTTCCAAAGAACTGGAGCATCTACAGTGTGTCTGGATTTCAGTCTGCTCCACCGCTGCCTGCAGGATCCACCTCATACGTGTTAGGTGAATAATCTGCAGCAGCAGCGGTTTGGGCTTTCTGGCGTGACGGGTAAGAGCTTTACGCAGAAATGAGGCAAGAGAAGGTTGGGGTGAACAGGTCTAATCTCTCTGCTTGGTTTTTAACGGGAAATAAGAGGAAAGGCAGGTAGATAAGGCTGTGCCGATGGATAAAGCAGTACCATAGGGCAGAAGATGGAGAGCAAGGACACACGGGTTTCGTATTTTCACGTGCTTTACGCACTGAGGTTAAACCAGACCTGGTTAAACAGACTCTTCCTTGACAGCAAGTGCTTGGTTGCCCACCCCTCACATCACCCTGCAGGGGTGGGGAAAGGGGGTAGGGGCTGGGAGTGAATAGGGGAAGAAGACGGCAGTGATGGCAAATCGGAGGTGTGGGGCTGGTGAACTGTCTCCTGTGTCTCCTGCGTGCCAGGGGACAGGCTCTCAGGCTGGTGGGGGGTCTCTGCCCCTCTCTCAGGGGTTTTTGCAGATAATCTGTGACTGAAAAGCATGGAAACACGATGCCTGTTGCAGAGAGGTCAGCAGGGTCTGCACGGACAGGGCGACGTTTAGTCACCGGAGGGGCTGTGTGTGGCCAGAAGGAGACACCTGAAGGCATTGAGAGGTGGTGCCAGGAAGACCAACCGAAAAAACCTGAACTCTCAGTGCAGAATGGGCCACCTGTGGAGAAACAGAAACAGGGTGAAAAAGCAGTCCTGACTGCAGACCAGGTGTGTGCCCTCCTCCAAGAAGATTGTAGCCTTTGGTGATCATATACATCTTCTGATGTATTTCTGCTGGGTTAGTGAGCTGAACCAGCTCCAGGAAAGGTTCAGCTAGCAGGGGAAAGGCTGAGAGCAAAGGAAGGGAGAGGTGGACCTCCGTGCATTGGCTGTGATGAACCGAGCGAGCAGCTCAGCCGTCTTGAGTAACTTTTCCCGGAGACAGTTCAGGTCTCAGCTGAACGCTGGCAGCGCGAACTGCCCTCTCTGGGTGTGTTCCCACTGAGTGGCTTCCAACTCGGTTATAAAATAACCCAGATGTTAAACCCAGGTTAAACCCTGCTCTTGTATACAGTTCCTCTAGGAACAAAAATACCTGCCCTTGAGCCTCTGGGTTTCCAGCCACCTCTGGTTAACCTTTCTTCCCCCAGCGTGATGTGGGAGCGAGGACCCTCCCAGAGCAGCAGGAAGGCAGAAGGACTTCTCAAGAAGTAGCACCCAAGTTCTGTGTCCACCACGTCCCCTGCCCCAACATGCACGAGGCCAGGGAAGGACCACATCCTTCTCGTACAGGCATCCTCTGGGTGCTCTGACCTGTTTTGCTGAGCCTCCTCCGGGATGGTTTAACCAGGCAGATAGGTATTTTCATGTTTAAGAGCAGGGAATTAATCACACCTCCCAATCCTTCTTGGTAAATAAGATTAAGCTTTACCAAGGAAACCTGAAATTATAAACCTTACTTTTCCATTTGAAAACTCACTTGTTTCCTTTTAGTAAAGTTTTTGTCTTTCTTAAGAACACTTTCGGGATTATTGTCTGGTTCTGGCCAGTCACTGAAATGGGAAAAATTCATGAAAATTTGTGCAAGAGCCCTTTCTCCGTCAGGTAGGAAGAGCCACCTTAGAAGATGTGGGCTGTGCACCCCGGAGCCAGCTGCGTCTGCTCCGAAGCATCGCAGGGAGATGGATGCTCAGGACTCCCTCAGAGCCTCCACAAAGGCCACAGTTCACTTCATCTGCTTCAGTGCCGAAACATGGCGGTGCTCATGTCCCTCAAGAGGCCCCTGAGGAGAACTTGAGCCCAAATCCAAGTCTCTGACAAACCACTAAGCGGAGAAATATGTTGGCTATAAATGACTGAGGACCTGCGACTCTTAAACCTTTAGGACACGTATCACTGCAGCAGAAGACATTGCAGGTTGGGAACCTGGGCAGAAGCTGAACAGCCTCAGGTAATGTCACCTCAGGGGATGGGGAAAAAGCCCGTGTGGCTCTTTCAAACCAGGCTCTGATCTCTCCATCTTCCAGCACATTTAACCCAAAACGCTTATCTGGGAGAAAAGGCTGGGTTTCACGTTAACAGGCTTGAATTGGGTGCGTAATGCGCTTGCTTCTCCAGATGTTAGGTTACCGGCTGTTCTCTGAAAGCAAGGATGTTTCTCCTCAAGGTTAGGAGCTTCACGTGCACTTATTTTTGTGGTTACCAAAGCAAAATCTTTCTTCTCGTGACAACAGGAAGGTGGTGGTGCTTCCTGTGCTGTGAAACAAGCACCAGCAGAAAGCCTGAGATGATGTTCACGCATTTGGGGGTGGGTGGTTGTTTTATTTTTCTGTCTGGGATCTTTTTGTTTGTCTTTTTAAAAAAGTCATCTTTCTTGGGCTCTTTGAAATACACCAAGTGGATGATTAAGTGCAGGAAGCATCAAGTCTCTGGGCGTGATTTGTATGCTAATCAATGAAACCAGCACTGCTGAGTCGTGTTACACTTGGACATCAAAGCGAGCCATCAGGGAATGGCTAGAAGATGGTGGCCATGGGCCCGGGGGGCTGGTGGGGGTGGCTGGAGGCATTGCTGCAGGAGCAGAAGTCTCACTGGCAAGCAGAGTAAGACTCGACTTTATACCTGACTCACCGGTGTTGTCTAATAGGGGAATCTGCATCTGGTTGGCAAAATCTGCCACTGAAGGGAAGTCACTTCAGGGAAAATGTTGCCCTAAAAGCATTTCATTATTTCTCTTGTGACAGAAGCCGTCTGAGCTGAAGTGCTTTGGTATGTTCAGCCAAATTTTATAATGCCCTCCTCCCCGATTTTGTGAAACCTTCTTTGCAAAAACACCACAGTTTCAAAAACAGCCCTTAATGACCAACAGTCCCATGAACCCGAAAGGCAAAGGACTTCATTCTATACAAAGAAGCAAAACAAACAGGTAGGGTTGCCATAGGCGGGTGTTATTTTCTTGGTACGGGGCCTGAATGGGAACACATCTGGTTTAAGAGTAATGACATTCTTTGGAGGTTTTTGTTGGTGTGGATTCACTCCCTGCTCCACATCTTGGTGCCCCTCTCCAGTTCCTGGTGTGAGCACAAAGGCGGGTCTTATTGGACTTAACTAGAACATCAGTTACAGAATCCAAGCACTGGAAACCTCCGAAACAAAGAGGTAAGACCTCATTCATGTTAGCTGTTTCCACGTCATAACCACTTACGTGACTTTTCTTGATGATAAAGAAAAGCCTTTACCATCTCTGCAGCTACCTAATTCCAGCTCAGACAGATACCTAGCAGTCTTCTCTGTTGGTTTTAGGGGGGTTTTTTAACAGATTTTTTTTTCATTTTTTAGTGTTTTGTAATTTTTTTTTTTCCTTCTTACATAGATGAAAACCAGGCTCCTGTAATTTAAACACCCGGATCAGAAAACTCATCAGTGCATTGCATCAAAAGAGCAAAAACGGTGGCTAACCTTGTATTATGTGCAGCTGAACATCTGTTTTCCCATGGGAAGTGAAAATGCATCGCACTGGCTGTGTCCCAGGTCCTTCAAGTCCCCTGTCCAGAAGTTACATCCTTCTGTAGACACCACAGTCCTACAGAGAGGAGACCAAACATCTGATCCTACAGCTGCAAAATCATAGGCTCTTCCACCTTACTTGATGGGAAGCGCTGTGCCACCTTCACGGACTGACATACCCATCAGGACCACCATCAACCCCTACAAGCCAGGTGCTCCCACAAGGCTGTAAAGCTCATTCCTGCTCTTGCATGTCATCAGCGACCTCCCATCGACACAAGCCGGTGCACGCATTCACCGAGCCTTTGCCATACCGAGGTCTTTAAGAGGGATGGAAGTTGTGAGAAGGGAACTGATGAAACGATATCTCAGCATCGCTATCTTGGGAGAAAAATCCCAGAGGTTGAAGTGTTTCCCCAAGCTCTGCAGAGCCGCTCTCCTTTGCCTGTAGCCTAGCCGTGGATTTGCACTCCCGGCCATTTTCCTGGCCGTTAGCTGAGATGGAGGAAAACCTCAAGTTTGAGACTCCAAAAATGGGCGACTCTGACAGAAGCTCTTGCCACGGAATGGTAGAATAAGAAAACAGGGCAGAGCTGGGAAAATAAGTCAGAGGACTGAGCACCTGGCTGCCAAAACAGAAGCTGGAGTTGCCTCTAGCTCTGTATAACCTAATTTTTGGGCCACAGCCACCAGGCTGTCCAGGTCTCCAGCACCAGCAGGACCACAGTGGCTTTACCACTTCATCACACTCTTTCTCTAGGAGATGGCATATTTTGTCTATGCCTGAAACCATCCCTGTATATTAGATTTTGATGGGAAAATCTGGTCGCTTAAGCATGGAAAAAGTGCAAGAGTCGGTGCCGTGGTGTCAGATGCTGCGAACGCCCGGGCAGGACCGGTCCCCGCCGCGGGGAGGTGGGAGCAGGCTCCCGGGGCCAGGAACAGCGTGTGGGTGTAATGGAATCAGAAAGGGAGGAGCCCCTCATCCTTAGAAACTGTACAAGGCTGGTTCTTCAAAGCAATTTCCGAGCATTAACCGAGCTGCACAAGATCCCTGCAGGTAGTTAATTAAGTATCATCTTCTTTTGAAAGATGGGAGGGAGGAGGAGAATAAAAAAAAATAAAATGAGGGCAGAGCGACGTAACATGCCCAAAGGATGAAGGAAGCGGTTATCAAAACCCAGAGCAGCAACGGGCTGTTCCCAGCTCCTCACCTTCGCCTTCGAAAGGAGGCCAGGCAATTTGTTTTTAGCAGGTAATCCTTCAGCAGAAAAGATTGAGGGTCTGCAGGAAGATTTTAGTCTTTTTTTTTTTTTCTTTATGGCCACTTCCAGTCCTTTTGCTCACAACAACAAAGTGGACCTGGAGAGCCTTGGGAATGAGAAAATCCAAAATAAAGGTTGAAAGCAAGGGTTACTGCAAAAATTGGTTGTAAAGATTGAAGGGACTTCGTGGGTTTTGACTTATTTGTCTGCTCTGGCATTAGCACAATGCTTTCTTCCATATTTTTGTGATTATTTTTAGTAAGATCTAGCAAGACTATTGTGACAAATTAACTTTACCAAAATAGTGACAATAACTTGTTGTGGCTAAAAATTGGGTTTTCAATAAATCAAAAACAGAGAAAAACCCCAAACCAAAACCCTGCTCTTAAGCTTGTTTTTTAGGAGTGGCCAATTCTTAGGGAAAAGTGCAATTTAAATTTATTTTTTTTTTTGCAAAGACCTACAGACACATTTTGAACAAAATAAATTTTTCTCAAAATAATATCAACTTTTCAAGTATCAAGTTTTGAAGAACATCCAGAACCACGCCAGCACCATACACTAATTAAAAAAAAGGCTTTAAGCATGTTATTTTATCAATCCCCATTACACTGAAGCAGTAATGGGCTCACGGTCACCGTATATTGCGACGTAGTGAAATGAAGCTTCTGTAGCTTTTTTTCAAGACAGAGAAGCACTGTGAGAAAAATCAGTTCCACACGTCTCACAAGGGAGGCTTTGTGTAGCAAAAAGCTGTATTTTTAGGTCAGCTTGGCTAAACTGAAGGAGGTGACTCGTGTGTTAAAGAGAAGGACTGCGTGGCTTTTAAGCTCAGCCTTTTTTTGTGGTGCAGGCGTAAGTCGTGAGCCAGGCTGATTGCTTTCGGGTGGTGTTTGTAACCAGGTGTGCTCGTTTTGGCTGGGACAGGGTTAATTTCCTTCATGGCAGCTAGTTTGGGGCTGCGTTTTGGATTTATGCTGAAAAAAAGTGTTGATAATACACGTTTTCATGATCGCTGAGCAGTGCTTACAGAGAGCCAAGGGCTTTCCTGCTCCTCACCCCAGCAGCCAGTAGGCTGGGGGTGCACAGGAGCTGGGAGGGGACACTTTACCTCGGCCAACGAGGTTTCTCACTTTTACTCATCCGATTCTCTCCCCCATCCTGCCTTGGGGAGTGAGCGTGCGGCTGCGTGGTGCTTTGTTGCCGGCTGGGGCTAAACCACGACACCGGGATCAAGTGGCTAGCAGCAAGAGGCAAGCGCTGGGTCCTCAGTGTTTAATGAAAGGTGTGTTTCTGCAAGGGGTGACTGCAAAACTGGCGCTTTCTTGCTCCTCTTTTCTCCCACATCAGTTGTTACCTAGCATTTTAATTGAGTACTAAGTCAATAAAGTAATTTTGGATGTTAAATCATACGCAGCATAAAACATGGTTTGATTAAACGGGTCATTTGCAGCCTGCCTGGACCGCCAGCTGATGCCCGCACGGGTATCTGCTGTGTCTTAGGGTGACTTAGGAGGAACAGAGAAATTCAAGGCTGGGTCAGCAATGTAACAGGTTTTTGCTCTACCCCGTCACTGGGGTGTCTGTTGGCAAAGCACGCTGCTGATGGGGGTGAAGGAGAAGGAAAGTTGTACGGACCGAAATGAGAGAAGCTCTCAGGAGGTGAAGGATTCCCCAGATTTAAGGCTTTCCAGGACTGATGCAGGTATCTCTTAATACTGAGGACACCTTGTCAAGGCTCGTATTTCTGTTAAGAGCCATTGGGAGGCCAAGGGTGAGCATGTTTGTTAAGGACAGAGAGGAGTCAGCTCAGCTGAGCTTCATTGCAACTCCACGAGGGGACGAGATCCGCATCAAAACTGCCTCTGCGGAGGTGACACCTCATTCAGCATCTCTGGCAGGAGACACGAACACGTGCGCTCGGCGGACGTCTGAAGTCCACTCTGAGCAATGAGTTAGCACTATTAGCTTCGTGCATTGCTTAAGCCATCAAAACAGGATTTAAATGAAGCTTAAGCAATGTGCGGGGTCCTGCAGAGACCTTCTGTCCTCTGATCAGAAGCCCTCGGTGGAGCTAAGGAAGAAGGAAGGTCCCTTAGGTAGGGGCAAAGCCAGGAAGAGACTTTAGGGGAAGATGAAGGGGGGAAAAAATAGATGAACTAGGGGGAAGACAGAAGAGGGAGAAGGCAAGGCTTTGTTTTGCAAGCGAGATGCATGATTTCTGCCATGTTCCTGCTCTCTGGCATGATGAAACGAGGTGCTCAAGGGATGGGGCAAGGAACAACCGATCAAATCTGTGTTGCTCTCCTGTCAGCGTGCCAAGTGCTGTATTTACTCACTTTTATTTGTGTGGACTGCTCAGCTGATGCTGGATGCACTGTCAGCCAGAGCCAGCACATGATTAAGCCTTTCTGCTGGAATTCACGGGATGAGCCGTTCCCACAACATGTCAGTAGGTGGCAAAAAGTGGCAACCCTTGTGCTAAGCAAGAAATAAATATTTTTCCTACTCCTGCAAGTACAGGAGGTATCCGTGGGCAGCTCCATCCCATCGGTGGAGATGGATCACGTTCCCCCTGGGCCAGAGATCCCCGCACCAGCACTACTGGGAGGGAGGGGACATCCCAGAAAGGGCAACCTCTCATACAGGGAGCAGGTGAAGAGGCTCAGAAGAGAAACAGGAGTTTCCTTCCTCCTCTTAATTCATCAGGGGATCCTTGTGCCACCTCTTGACCTTGCTCAGGAATTATGTAAAGAAAGCTGGAAACCGTAAGGGCTTAATCGCTGTTTCCAGCGTTGGAAAACAACAGGTTTAGGGCTGTATTATCATGGCACGGTCTGAGGATACCTAGTTAGACAAACCAAATTGCGCCATGGTTGATATTTTTCAAGCTGCTGATAATACTTTAATCTTCATGTACAGCCTGAAACGGAGCTGCTCAAGTCGATGTTCTTGGGCGCTTTTCTCTCGCGGCTTTGTGTAAGCAGATTGAAACAATCCCAGTTCCCTGTCACACACCTTCCAGTGAGGCAGGACAGATAAAGGGTTTAAGAAGGTTAGTGGATATATCCCAGTGCCTTTGATGGTGGGGTTTTTTCTGCTTTTGAATGTGTGTGTGTGTTGGGGAAAGGAGGATGTTGCGTGATGAAAACTTGCGTTCCCGAGAAGGTCAAATACCCTGAGCACCAGGTGGGACAGAGCCCAGGAAGGTCAGAAAAATCACATTAATCCAGAGTACTCAAGGAGATCCAGTTACAGCATGGCTTTGTTCAACTTTATTTACTTAGCACTTCTCTTTACTAAGGGTAAATAAAGCATTTTTCTGCTCAGGAACAGTAAGAAATATTACAGCAACCCTGGCTGCAAGATCACTGAAATACCTTTCTGCTTTTTTAAATACAGAGGTAAGGTTCATCGACATTTCCTCTTTTAAGTTGTTCATTTAATTGCTAATGATTTTGCCAGACATTAACTGCTAGTGCTGACTTCCCCCAGCTCGGTTGTCTGCTTCAGGCTGAGCATTATCATTTTGATTTAACATTTCAGCAAAACCGGTTCAGCTAATCCTGAGCTGGAGGAACTTGTGTTGCTCTGGCCGTGTTCATACCACCAACGAAAACATCCGATAACCATTTCAACTGGGAAGATCAAATGCCCTTGTGCTTTGGGGCAGGGATCTGTCTGACCCACATTTCCCCTTTCTTCAGAGCTCTCCTGGTTGCTGATACCTGTGGCCATGTCATTAACCGCATAAAATCTCCATTCTTTGTCATTTTGGTGAAAACCGACAACATGAATTCTCTGAAGGCGCTGCATCTGGGCTGAGCAGCCTCTGCCTCAGCACAGCTCCTCTGTGGAGACACAGTTAACCTGTGGGACGGGTCCAGCCTTGCCTCAAAGCTGGGTGTTCGGTGTGCGATAGCCACAGAAACACCTTTTTAGCCAACAAGAGAGAGGCTTCAGAGCCCTTAGATAGCCATAATTAGGTCAGACAAATCCCACTCTGCTTCCCTGCTCTGAAAACTTCTCTCTTGGCTCTTCCTCCTCTGACCATGCCTTGCTCCGCACCACCAAAATCAAACCCCGCGCAGGTTTCCTCATTGTTATCCTTTAAAACTCATCCCGCATCGGTGCCCGCCAGCCAGGATGCAGCACTGGTCCAGTCCCTCCTCCTCCTCTCCCCTTGGTCAAGACGAGGGGCTCTGCTAAACCACGGACGCTGGTTTTTGTGGTGCGTGACTTGGATTGAAGCTGTGTGTGCTCCGTTATGCCGAGCGGCAAGTTTCGTCCTCTCCATAGTTGGCTGTAATGACTCAGCCTTCAAACGATGAGCTAATATCGAGCATTTGGAATCGGGAGCTATTCAGAGAAAAACAGCTCTGTGAAGCCTTCCTCGCTGAGTTGCAGCACACGCATCGTGGGTTTTTTTTCCTATCTTCTTTAATTTATAGAAAAGTCTAAGTTTCACCTTTAGTAATAAAGAAAACATTTTCATTTCCAGCCTCTGGAAAGGATGTTAGAGAACATGAGAAGAGGGCAAGTTGCTGTCTGCCTTTCTACAGGTTATGATGAATTAATACAATCGAGAGCAGCACAGTCAAACAATTTTGAGCACCAGCAGTAGAAAGCAGGTTTGCTGGTTTTATTGCCTCCATAAGAGAACATTTTGCACACTGCAAATTGATAAATTAATGCTCAGAGTCCCTTCTCTGCACATCCAGTGATACGGATCGACTGGTCCACACACTCTTCTCCGTGGGCAGCACTCTTCCCCAATGCTGGCAACATGATTATTGGAAAACTAATCAGCTCTATCTGAGATAAATTGCATTTCCACCAATTATAGCTTAATTGTTGACAGATGGGAACACAGAAGGGAGATGTGTCACATCATTAAGAGGACAGGTGTATAGACAAGTGCCAGATTAATTGTTCCAGCCCATTAAATCATTGACCTTTTCAGCATACCCTCAACGTCGAATTCAAAGCTCTCATGATATTTCCAGCTCACACACGGTGACCCTGTTTATCAGCAAACTTCCCAGAGGCATTTTTAAAGCACACAGACACCAAACACGGACTTATTAGCCACGAGCAGTTCTCCTTTCTTGTAAAAAATCAGTTCTCTGCTTCTCCCTTCTCTGTGTTGGGGCTCGTGTTCTTGGCTTTTTTGTGAAATCACGCACAGTGTGTGGGCTTTCTCCAAGGAGCAGTTTTCTCTGTGAAGCATGTAGACATGCTGTAATGGGTTATACATTTAGGGGTGTCAAAAAGAGAGAGAGAGGTGAAATCAGGACAGAGAAGCTCCGTGCTGGGCAGCTGTGCTGGAGGCTCCAGCTTTGATTTGGGGCTTTGGCTGTGATTTCCAACTCCTTCTCTGCCTGGGATTTTCAATAAAGCCTGAGAGAGACAAATAGCTAAATACCATTGAAACTGAGTCAGCCATGGGTGTCTAATTCCCCTCAATATGTGTAAAAATGTGTCTCCTGTTCTTCTTCTGGCTATGTAATCCAGGAAGCTGAGGATGCAGCACAGACACATCCAAAACAGCTTTGTGGGAGGTGGCTCAGGTTTGAGGCAGTGATGCAGGACATGCTTCATCTGTCCTGAGCTACCCAAGCCCTGAGCTGTCCTGGATAATTGAGAACCGACTCCAGGTCTAGTTATTCTGGATGTCCTGACTTGAAAAATAAGAGGATATGATTTCCAGCTGAAGGAAAGGAAAGTCGCTATGATGATAATCGTATTTGTTACTCCTGGAGTCCCTGTCCTGTGCCAATGAGCTGACCTGAATTTGTATTACCCTCCGGTAGGTTTTAGAGAGAGCAAGTGGAAAGTAACCCAGAGAGAGACAAGCAGGAGGTGCAAGGAAGAGTTAATGCCCTTCATCAGCTCTGCAACTTCAAGCAGAGGTAAAATTGACACTGGGAATCAGTCAGGTCTTCTTCCCAGGGCCAGGGCTGGTGGTGGGCGCGCTCCTTCCCTTCTGTAGCACTGGTGCCCCACGTATCCAGTTTGTCATAATAAAACAACTATAAGATGTGTAACGGAAATCCCAGGGAATCATTTTATGTATGTGCTTGACTGACTTAATGTGTTCCACAAAGACGATGCACCTTTCCTGAGGTGGCCTTTACAGACCTACAAAGGCAACCAGACAGGAGACAGAACTCCGTGAAGTTCTCTATCAGGTAACAGAAGATGTTATAAGGAAAAGGAGATAATTTTATGAAAAAAATACAGTTTAGGAGAGATGGAAACTGCATGGATCTCTTTGATAGATCCGGTACCCTTCATATAACCATCTTTTCCAATATACTTGGAAATGTCAGGTTGCAACAGGGCAGCCTGGCCACATTCCCGGTGGATGCAGCAGCCTCGACCAGCACAGTGCACCGCTGGGGTATGTGTCCGCAGGAGATGCTGGAGATCCCTCAGTTTCCCCCACTCACTGAGCAGCACTGAGCCCTGAACAGAGAAGGCAAGTGAATGAAAGCCAGCTTTTTAGAAGTTCAACCATAAACCTGGAGGTTAGTACTTAAGAAAGTATTTGTATTTCAGTGTGTTCAGGGCAGGGAAGGAGAGGAAATTAAAAA